>VWZD01002535.1:48030-228369 GCA_013396695.1 Sakesphorus luctuosus
GGGGACGCGGGGCGGGGGCGGGATGGGATGGGATGGGATCGGTCCTTCCCTGCGGTCGGGAGGGCTCACGGGGCAGTGAGCGCATGGAAGAGCAGCACTTTTAGATTCCACCTGCCGAAACTCTCGCAAGGACCAGGAGCGATGAGTGCGCTGAACACTTCCCCGCCACAGAAATCATGGAGCCGCTCTGGAAGGGACCGCAGGGGGTCACCTGTCCGACCTCCTTATCAGGCTGGGCCGAGGCACATTGACACAGGATTGCGGCCAGATGGCCCTGGAGTGTCTCCCGCGAGGGACTGCGCAGTCTCTCAGGGAAATCCATTCAGTGCATGGTCACTCACACAGTCAGGAAGTTCTTCCTCATTCAGGTGGAATTTCCTGTGCTTCGGTTTCTCCCCATTGCTGCTGTCCTTGTGGCTGGCACCACCACGAAGAGCCTGGCGCCATCTAATTGGCATCCACCTTTAGGTGTTCACAGTCCCCTCTCAGTTGCGTCTTCTCGAGATTAAAGAGGCCCTTCCCGATTCAGCCTTTCCTGGTGAGGTGCAATTTTGTCAGTCCTGCGGAGTAACTGAGTGTCCATGGCACAATGCCTGGGCGCACCCGGGGTGTTGGTGGACATGGCAGTGCCTGTGGTGGGGATGCTCCAGCAGTGACACCTTGGACATGGCAGTGCCCGTGCTGGGGATGCTCCAGCAGTGACACCTTGGACATGGCAGTGTCTGTGCTGGGGCTGCTCCAGCAGTGACACCTTGGACATGGCAGTGCCCGTGCTGGGGATGCTCCAGCAGTGACACCTTGGACATGGCAGTGCCCGTGCTGGGGATGCTCCAGCAGTGACACCTTGGACATGGCAGTGTCTGTGCTGGGGCTGCTCCAGCAGTGACACCTTGGACATGGCAGTGCCCGTGCTGGGGATGCTCCAGCAGTGACCGCTGCCAACACCTTGTGCTCTGTGAGCTTCCTCAGTTGTATTGTAAGTTGTGTGTGGGAATGTGAGGTGTTCAATGCCTGTCACGAGCTGAGCTTCCAGTGTCTCCTGGCTGCCATGAATGTGGGGAATGAATGGCTGTCCTGGCTCACAGCCTCTCACAGTACAAGGAGGTCACAGCTCCAGTGCAGCAGCAGCTGCAGCAGCACACCAAACTCATACATTTAACTCACACTGCTGACATATTCCCATTATAGTTTCTGAGGCATACTACCTGACTTAATTATAAGCATATTTCGTGGCCGGAAACAAGTTACTCCTTGTAGGAAGATGCTGAAATAAGTTCCAAAAACATCGCTGGACATACACCTTAAAAAACTCAGAGACTGAAGTTTTAAAAAACAGTTTTTCTGGTTCTGTTACCCTGCTTGGTTTTCGTCTGTGTTTAGTTCTGTTACCCCGTCTGTGCTGGGTTGATGACCACCACACCCAGTCCATTGCATCCACTGAGCTGTGCCTAGTTTTGTTGTATCACACCCTGCCAACCTTCTTTGTGTTCCCTGGAGCCCTTTTGTTCTCTTGAGGACTCAGACATTAAGTTAGATTGCCTTGTCCTGGCCCAAGCAGGGCTCGCCTTGTACCCAGGGGCCCCCCTACCCTCACTGCCCCTGCCACTCCAGGGTAGGAAACTCTGCGTGAGTCTCCTGTGCCTCGTGGCTGGGAGGGGGCAGTGCCAGGGCCCCAGCCAGCCCTGCCCCTGTCCCAGTTCTATTGGTCAAGGGACCTTTGACCCTGCCTCTCCCTCAGTTTTCACCCAATCCAGCCAGACCTGGGGACCGCCCCCAAAGGCCTGTTGATACCTGTGGATGTCTTGAATAAACAGATTATTTTCTGCCTTGCAACCGCCGGGAGCTCTTGTCTCTCCCTCCCCTCTCTGCCCCCATGGAACAAAGGGGATAGCAGGGAAACCCTTCTCCCTTTCCCTCCACGCCGCACAGAAGAGACCTTTTTCCTTAAAACTTACAACTCCTCACAGACCATCATGGATTCGATGGGTGGAAATATGCCAGTTGTCAGTAATCATTTCCTCAATGACATGTGTGATAGATTGCAGCCTTCAGAGTCAGTGTATTTGTAGGTTTTATTTGGGCATGTTTTGCTATTAATAATGTACATGGTTGCTTAAGGTCTAAATTATTGTCCTAAACCACAATGTAGGAACTTATTTCCTATATCCTAGAGGTAGTATGTTGCATAAACAGCTGCTGGCGGTGAAGCTAAGACAGTAGCCTTTGTCAAAATCTGGCTAATTGATTGTGCTGTTCATTAACAGCGTAATGAGTATCCTCTTACTTTGCAGCTTGGTGAAATTATTCCAAGCGAGCATGTGACTGCTCTAGTCAGCAGTTACATTTGCTACTTGACCAATGAATATTCAGATCGTGACCTCATTGCTGTTACTGAACCATGTGTCAGATCCTGGACTGTCTTAAAGTGAAGGAGTTGACATCAATGTTACTTATACTGTTTCTTGCACAGAACATACATGTAAAATAACACATAATTTGCTGCTTCTTGGATACAGAAGATGGCAGTATTGTGCATTTTACAACTGATGAACCATTGACACTCATGAAAATTTTGGAAAAAACCCAAATATTTTCCATAATTTTATTTCATTAGGAAATCACAACTGTAACTTTTCATCCTCCGTTAATCAGAGTGTCATAATATTAACCTTCCCTTAAACTATGTGTAAGTCAAAATTGAGAAATCCTATTATTCCTTTTGTTGGTGTGCTGGCATTTCATCATGGCATTTTCCCAATGTACTTGGGGAAGGCACCGTCTTAAGCTTAAAAGGTAGTGAAAAAGGAGGATCTCTTTTTAAGACAACAGAAAACACAACAGCTATTATAGATAACAGTAATGATTCTGGGAAAAGCTGAAAACAGGAATACAGTAATTCCGGTTTTCTCCATTTTGTTTATTCTTATTAATTTATACACATACGGCAACTTGATATTCAAGTCCAGGCACAGCCTTCCATACAATTTATTTGATACACTATCAGAAAAAAAGGCCATTCTAGGCAAGAGCCATTCACATATCCAAAGTAATGTAGCATTCCTGTCTCAGTAGCTGTTAGTCCATACACTGGCAACCTCCAAGAAGTTTGTGGAATTCACTGTTCCGTATTTCCTGAAGAAAAATATGCCTGCATGGTATGGTGTCGTGTGAACTCCATCATGAAAAGGTCAATACTGGATGCACATACTACATTTTATGGAATAACAGAGAAAAGTTTATCTTACGACTTGAAGTTACATACTATGTTGCATTATAAATATTTGCATGTCTTTCAAGGTGTGTGTAGAGAACTTTTTATGTGCAGCAGAGCAGCTCTGAGTAAGAATGCAGGGGCTCCATCTGGCACACATTTGCACTTCCTTTCCATGTGGTTCTGCTGTTTTTCATTTCTTGTATTTCCATCATTTTGTACTGACATAAGCAGGTAAGAAGTGTTCACTCTGTTGCTTGATCAAGCCCTGTGTGGAAAAAAGACAGATACATTTTGTAAGCATACAGATTATGTAAAAGTTGTCCTCACCTCACAATATTTGCTGTATCCTCCAGAAGAAGAGCAGTACTTTGTTCATGGAATTTTTTTTTCCTGGCTGAAGAAAATGGACGAGTGGGAAATGGCAGTCAGTCACTAGCATGGATTTGCCTGACTCAGAAAAAGCATTAACTAGGAGACATCCAGGAAGTGTGGATTTGAGATGGAATGGTTTTCATTGACACCTGAGGGCTGTACTATAAACGTGACGAGGAAGTGGCAGCACATCCTTCCCTGCTCCGTCTCTTTGCTCACTCTCAGTGCCAGCCCCTCTGTGGGCCTTCCTATGTGCTTTCCACTGCAAAGTACCCTCTCCAAGGTGACACATGTGAATGCTGGAGAGCACGTCCTTCCACCACCTGCTGCTAATGTCTGCATGACTGTCTCAAGGGGTAAATGATTTCTCACGTGCTGTCTGCTTCTGTGAGCACTGATATAAACTCTGTAACAACCTGAGTCACTTTTGCGCTGTTACCGTGATGACGGTGGTGGCAGTCCTCCTTTAAAACCCTGTCACCCCAAAACCACCTGTAAAAATCCACATTTAGTGAGACTTTGGCTGGACTTGTATCAGCCAGCCTGGCTTATGGGATGACACTGACATTCTCTTAGATCCCACTCATCAATTTGTGCTGTGCAGCCTGCAGAGAACTGAGTGGCATTTCCCTTGTGCCCGGGGAGCTGCACAGTGCTGTGCACAGCTGGGCCTGCAGTTCTCCAGGTACATTTCCATGAGTGACTAATGCTGACAGCCGCACATTGACTCTCCTCGTAAGAGTTGAACACAACGATTTAAGACTAAAGATTAACTTCCTCAGAGTTCAAAACTGTTAATTTGTCAAATTTGAAAACCGAGTTTAAGTTTGGCCATAGCTGTTAATTAACTTATATGATACCTATCAATATTTTACTTTCCTGGGATTTTCCATTTCAAAGACATTGAAAGGAGCAGAAAAAGTACTTTTCTAATCACACGGAGAAGGTGGAAGGGGTTTGCTTATTTTCTTTACCAAGTCACATGCTTTCTTGACATTTTGGTTCTCTCCTGATTTGTTTGGTAGTCCAAATTATGGTACACTGTTAAATATATATATGCAGTCAGTAGATGAACTTATGGGGGCCACAATCACTGAAAACAAATGATAGAGACTCTTATTTTCAACCAGGCAGAAAAATAATTTAGTAAAATAAGAGAAATAATAGTTCTTTGCAGTAGTTCAATTATATTTATGGAATGCAGATTGTGCATGAAATTCTGCATGGCTATGACCTGTAGCTCAACAGTAGTTATGAAAAGCATGGGTACTGTAAAAGAGAAACCACTTAAAAATCTAATACCTCACCAAGTAGTGATTTAAAAACATACCTTTCATATGTGCATGTAGATTGTCATTTGTTCAAGCATACTGATGCCTGACTGATTAATCACTGGCAAACAAATGCAGACATGCTTAAACAGAGCCACATATCTGGCCAAAATTGGAGCAGAGAGGCTGGGCAGAAGGTTATCCGTGCATGTATATTTATTACAGAGATGCAAAATATCTGTCTTTTTAGATTATGGGGATATACTCCATTTGTAACCTGAAAAGTTACAGTGCTTTTTGAGACAGTATTTAAGTTTATTTGAAGAAAAGTTATCTTTCTACTAACACCTTACATGTCCACCTGGCTTGTTTAAAAAACATACTGGCTTTGGGAAACAATTTATAGATGTGCAGCAATTGGTTGCTTACGTGCAGTGCTCTGTGCATACGCAGCTGGATAAGCACATGTGCCTTCAGCTGGGTGCATTTGGCACTCATCCAAGTTGCTGTGCACGTATATATCAACTGCACTATGCTCTCCCTGTGAGCTCTGAGCTGGAGTGTTTATCACACTGCTGCTTCCCCTGGCCTCCTCCCCTCTCTGCTGGAAACAATCATTTGTCTTGCTTCTTGCCAGCAAGATAAATTGGGAAAAATCAGCCATCCTGGCTGGAAGTCAGCAGCCCTGATCAGGGAATCCAGTCATGTCCTCTGAGTTGTTCCTGCTGGGCATCGTGTGCCTTCAATGTACTTTGACACCAGCTCCATGTGATTCTCTGGGAAAGAACTGATTTATGGTGTTTCACAGGGGGGAAAGTGGTGATGCTGCGTATTGACGCTCAGTTCCATTTGCCTTCTGGCAGCAGTGAAAGAGTGCTTGGCTTCTCTCCTCTCTTCTCAAGTTCTTCAGTGTTTTCCCCAAAGGTACAAAAAGGTTCACATGATCATTATGGAAGCAATGTACATGAATTTACCATGAAACTGATTGCATTTACATCCTTTTAAGATGTATTTAAGTTACAAATGTTACAGGAACCTGATTTTCTTTCATACATCTGTACATTTTTTGGTGTTCTCCTTTTGATGTGTGTACATACAGCATGTTAATTTAAGTTGTCATTAGAAATTAATGCATCACTTTTTTGTTTTCATAGGGATAGATTTGACATCTAAGTAGATAAGGTATCCAATAGTTTTGTACTCAGAACTGGTTGCCTAGTGAGACTAAAGAGATGCCTGGGAATCAGCTTGGTGTAATGACTTTTAAAGATGGAATATCAAGTCCTTTAACAGTTGCTTCAAAAATAAGAATAAATTACTGAAACAGTTCAATTCTCTGTTACCTGAAAGTCCAAGTATCCTAATATAGTAAATACTGGTTATTTTTTTTTCCATAAATTCAATCCAATAGTAATGTCAAATTTTCTCACTGTCATTCGTGTGAAGGTCTTTGGGTTTGCAGTCTCCAGACACACTTCTCAGTGCTAAAGGACCAACTGAAAGTAATTCTGAAGCAATCTTTGATTTGGGAACTAACCATTAATCAGAATGGCTACAGGGGGAATACAGCAGTAGAGTGGAATAAAATAATTCTATTTTGCTGCCTAGATTGCAAAAATTGTTCAAGTACCTGCAATACATTTCAGTTTTTGGATTGTTTCTCCTTTTCATTTATTTATTTACCTTAGTAAACATTTGATTAATAGTGTAGAGGGCATCATTAAAATATTTCCATATGTGTGTTTTCATGTATATGGGTCATGTCTACTAAACAGGAACATGTCCCTATTCAACATGCTTCTTATTATATGTCCTTTCATTGCACCTCTTGTTGCTATTGTAACGAGCCTCTGAAAGGGAAAGTATTTTTCCATAGATTTAACAGTTCTTTTTTTGTCGGGCAGTGCCTCAGGTGTGGGATGTTTTTGTGTAAAACAAGGTGTTTGCCCTGCTGGGCTCAGACCAGCTCCTGAGCTGGGATGTAGAAGTGGGACCAGGATGGGGATGGGGAACAGAGCATTGTGCCCACCAGGCTGGCCCTTCAGAAGTGCTGTGAGTTTGAACGAAAGTGAGAGGCAAATCCAGAGCCCTGTTTTTTGGGTCTGGGAGTTCTGTGGTTATCACACATTTCTTTTGGAGAAGTGAACAGGGTGCCCAGTCTTCCTTTATCCCCAAAGACCCTCTGTGGGGCCAGACAGTTTTCCGTGGGAGGCAGGTGGCACCTTCCTTTGGGATTTGGTGTCAGGCAACCTCCAGTTCAGCTGCTGTGGGTAACAGTCGCTGCTGCTCTGGGGCGGCATCCCACAGAAATCTTGTGTGTCTGTCTGACGTTGCAGCTGGGGGAAAAAAAGATTGGCCTGGGGCACTCTGTGACATTTTGTATTTTTCTAAAAAGGAAGAAGGAAAATTAAAAACTTGTTATGATTTTTTTTACTACAGAGGAAGGGAGTAAATAACTAACAGAAGACAGTTGTTTCTTGTGCTTGTTTTTAGCTAAAATAACGGGGGTTAATTATTAAACCTTTTACTTGGTCGCTCACTTGTGCTCCTGATGCTTTAATCCTGGGTCACAGAAAGTTTAAGAGTGCTTTACAGGGGAGACTCGACTTCTTTTTGCCTCAATCTTTCCATGCTGACGGGATGTTACGGGCTTTGCTGCTTACATTCTCTGTAGTTGCCATTGCTCATGCTGAGCTCTGCAAGCCAGGTAAGATTTGGAGCTGATGCCCATCGTTCCCCAGGTAAAGTAGCTATCAGTTTATGACTGCAAAACTGCCAGCTTCCCAGATTTTTATTTTAACCGATATTCTTCAGTTTGAAGATTGAAACGCTGAGCATTTAGTTCTTTTAGGAGTTTGCAAATTAAGGGTGGTAGTTGATCTCACTTAAAGGGGGCATGGTAAACATCCATGAGACTCTGTAAGGCTTTTTTCATTCTAGTAACTGTTCTCCTAACCAGGTGATCTGTTAAGACACATTTAGAAGCTGCCATTTGTGAAATAATTAGGGAAGTAAATGATTTAATATCCTGTTTTGGCTGACTGTTAATATATGTTTGCTTTTTTCTCTTTGTGTCAGATGCACAGAATGCTTTCAAAGTACGGATTAGTATCAAAACAGCTTTGGGAGATAATGCAGTAAGTAAAGCATCTTCATGTATTCTTCCTAACTGAATATCTGCCAAAATAGAACTAATATATACTGTAAAATTTCTGAAGGTAACGCAAGCAAATTGTTCTATAGTGTTAATTGCAATAGCTTGCTCAAGTCATGATCCAGAGATCCATTTCTTGACATTTGACTGGCCCACTTCTTAAAATGGCATTCTTTAAGAGAAGTATAAAGCTTCCCTGTTCAGAAAGATAATTTTCTGTCAAAGATTTTTTCCCCCCTGGAAAAGCAGTGGGGATGTTACACTTTATGCCTGAGAGGTGCTGCGTAAATCTAGGTCTGTATTTTAGGGAAAGTACTTCTGCTCAAGAGTGCTATTTGCAAAGTCAAGTATGTCTAGGAAGAGAAGCAGGAAAAGATTTTTAGGTCTTTATGAAATGGAACTTTATATCAGGCTCTCGGACGAGCATTAACGGTAGAGATCGTTCAAGCAAGTTATATCAATTCCCTGCTAATGGAGGGGTTTGGATAGTGGCCTTTCTTCCCTGCCTGTGGTGCACAGGCTTGTCTCATGAGGACTGAACTGCTTGGGCTTAATTCAGATCTTTGGGTTTAATGTAGAAGTACTGGTGTGAGCAATAGGAGATACATAAGAGATTGGGACATGAGATAAGAGAGTGGTCCTTCCTGATCTAAGACTATTTAATATGCCAAAGCTCAGTACTTTGTTAGGAGTTTTGAATACTTAGAGGAAATCTGCAGCACGTTAACAGGCTTAGCATAAAATTAGATATGAAACATCTTGGACAGTCATCTCCACTGGAAGTGTGGTGTCTGATTGTGTTATGAGCTCTGGGAAACAAAAAGCAGTAGGTTTCATGTTATAAGAAATTGGTGATAGGAGAAACTCCCTATGACTGTAGAAGCTGTTCTAAAACTACCCTGAAATATCAGGTAATTTAAAGTAACATTAGCAAGGACCTAAGTTTCACTGATAACTTCATAAACCAGACAAATAAAAAAGATGTATTCAAGATACCTGATAAAGTAAATGTCTGGAAATTCGTGTTGAAGTCAGTTTTCTTGGATGTGAGACAATTAAACAGTAGCGTGAGCCTAGTTGGTTTAAAAAATATTAAAAATAGTGTAATGCTCTGGCTGAAAATATGTCAAATAATTATTGAAGCTCTTCTTAAAGATAACTGCCAGTATTTAATCTTGGTTCAATATAGTAGCAAAGAATGAAAATTGCACTTCCCAGTAATGCCCTTTTTTAGTGCTTTTTACTTCTCCACCTATAGTAAAATAAGGGGGGTTTGTTTGATCATTTGTCATTTTTTAGATTTTTCATTCAAAAAGGGTATGAGACAAATCATTACCCTTAAAGGCACTTTATATTGCAAGAAAAAAGCAATAACTGAGGAGTATATTGGTTTTTTGTAGAGAGTTGTTTATTTCATATAACAAAGTTTCACACAGTATATGAAAGTGCTAAGAATGGGACAATCAAGAACAGCATTTTAGAACAATAACTTGCTGAAAGGTCACCCACAGCCAATAAACAGTTTATTACGGGCACAGGTAGTAGTAGTTCCTTTTCATAGCCATTGCAATCTTCTCTGCGAATGACTGAAATTGAAAACAGAAACTACTATGAAACTGAAATTCATTTTTGTTAAAGAATTTGGGACACTACTTTTTTTTAACATGTTATTTATTTTAGCAATGAAAAGTGTAATACTGTCATTGTGTCACAGTAGGACATGCCCATGTTCATTCATTTCCAAATCACTTCCAAGATACATGACAACAGAAAGCCCTGATACTGTGGGAATTTTGCTCTAGGACTGGCAGGATAGCTCCAATGTACATTCAGGGGCATAGGAAATCAGTTAGTGCAGCTTTTCACGTGGTTTAATGCACATCATGCACTTTGCGTGAGGCTGATACAAACAGGACACCATTTTTTAATTTGTTCACAAGGTAGGCTGAGCTTTCAGGCAGGGAGTTCCATTTAGTGTATTTATTTAGGTCTTATCACAATGGAGCTGGAAAGAGCAGCTCAGATGCAGTAAGTATTCAGCTGTTATCATTTTATTTGCAAATGATGGGTGTACTTGACAGAGACGTTGTTTGCTGATCGGTGAAAGGAAACAGGGTACTGTAGGCCTAAATGGAAGATGATTTATGAGTCTCTCTGAGGATGGTATGAACTTTATGAGTGGCTTCTGGAATAGCTGCTAGTCACTAGTTGCTTCCTACTTATGGGGACAGCAGAGGGGTAGAGAGTTAATTCAAAAGGGACAGAGGCAACTAGGGAAGTCTCTGAGAAGTCTCTGTAATGTGGTGTCACCACTCATTTTAACTGTAAGAGTTGAAGGGCTGGCACCTCAGGGGCTGCAGCCAAGTGAAGTAGAAGGTGCATTTCCCCTCTGGCTCATGTATACAGGCTGTTTCCAGAGTAGAGGATGAAGAGGAGAAAGACTGACATACACCTTGTGTCTTGCCACCAGATGGGACTAAGAAGTGTGTTCTTGTGTCCATGGCCACACCTCAGTTTGAATGGCTGTCTAGTTAAAACACAGAACCCTTCAGGCAGGAAGGGATCTTGAAGGGTTCCTAGTCCTCTGCTGCTCAAAGCCAGGTCAATAAATCAGATCAGGTTTCTCAGAGCAACCTTGTAATATTATAATCTCATTGTACTTAAATTTTGTCTTCCTTAAACCACTATTATCAGATTTCACCCCATCAACAACCTACTCTCATCGTCTTTCACCCATTATCTCATCATCTTCCTCTTTCATTAACAGGCATTTAAGACTGACTTTCACAGTCAGCTATGTCTCATTCTGCTCCTCCTTAGCATGTAAAGGATGGCAAGTGCAACTGAGCCAAGGTCTTTGTACTGGTTCCTTTGTAGAACAATGAAGATCATAAATGTTAATAGTTCTGACACCATCATGTAATGTTTCATTGATAAAAGTTATGTTTATAGTGTGTGGTTGCAAATTATATTTAATGTTTCCTCTATAGCAGCAGGAAATGTGCATCAATAGCTGCACTGCATAGGAGCATCCTCAGACATCAGCTGCGGTACAGGCCTTTGCACTTTGAGGATAAAGATGAACTGATAACACCCCATAAGTAAAACAAATCAGCTCTAGTGGAAGGTGTCCCTGGCCACGGTAAAGGAGTTGGAACTAGATGATCTTTAGGTTCCCTTCCAACACAAATAAATTTTAGGTTTCTTTGCACCTGTCTCTCTGACTGGAGAAAGCTGCTGATTAGAAACTGGTTTCTGGCAATTCATGCCCACTTGTCCTGCTGCTGAGCTTTCTCTGCCAGTCTTCTCCCCCCATTTCTTACAGCTTTCTGTTTATTCTGTCTTTTTTTTTTCCAAGTGTTTACTCTTTCAACTGGGATGTGAATTCCTCACTACAAATTATTTTCCCTGTTTTGAGATACCCTTTTTGTTACCGTGACCTGAAGAAGTCCTAGGCTACCATGTTGTTCATGAAAACAGTACTAGATTTGACAAATTTTGCAGGTATATATGCGTTGCACTAAACCTAAACATATCAAGTCTGTGTACTTGGTAGTGCTGCATTGCATTTGTGTTCATGCAAACATGGAATGGACTGTGCTTCATAATTATCCATTTTCAAGACAACTGATTAAATTATCTCTATGGCTGTTTTAATCCACTGGGTAGCAAAGTATTTTTTTTGTCCTTTTGAACCTGTTCTCAAAGACTGCAGGTGGCATGTAGGGATTCGGTCAATAGTGCCACGTGCAAAGAAAAAGATCTTCCCTTTTAGTGCTACAAATTGTGCTTCATTGTTTAAATACAGATGTCTTTAAAATGATGATAAATAGTTTTATGGCTCCCATCTGGATTAATTCCTTTGCTAAATTGTGTCTTTTTCTTTTAGTAATAGTTGCTCTCATTACTGTCACTTTTCCATCAGTGCAGTGGCATCAAAATACAGACTTTCATAACTTCTTTCTATAGCATTTCTCTGAGTACTTTTCCGTTTTAGTTCCCAGGCTGGCATGCATTATCACAGTATGCTCACAACTCTCTTCATTCACGAGGCAAGAGTGGTGAGTCAGAACCCAGGTTCTCAGCACTGCAGCTGGATTTTAGTGCTGCTCAAGTTGTCTGTTGCCTCAGCCTTGTTGTCCCTGTCCTACTGCATCTTAGAGAGCCCATTTCACAACTCATCCTTTGTCTAGGGATGGTAAACATGATCAATATGACTTTCTGCTCTTAAATGATGGCCTCCTTCCCTGCTTACGTTCACAGGCCAGGGGATGCCAACACAAACTGAGGGCTGCTGATACCTGAAAGTTGGATTCCTTTTTTCTGTGAAGAGATTGCACCTCCATGCACCCAAAATCAGAATTTAAAAACCAGAGTTAAGATTGGGCATTTTCAGTGCTGTTTACTGCTTTTTGGTGTACGTTGCTGGGTTTGGAATGTGTTATAAAGGGCCATAAAAAAGAGGTCCAGGTTTTCAAGAGAGTTAGGTATCCACATGGCTGGGTTTCTAGTTTGGATGATTACAGAGAAGATTTTTTAATGCTGAAAGTTAAAGATCAGATTTGTGTTCTGTTTGACTGAAGAAAGCTGTTTCTAACTTCTATGAATATAATTACAAGAAACTAATAATTTTTGTAATCTGCTGAAAGGAAATTCAGTCATTATGCCTCAGTCCTGGCTCCTGTTATAAAAACAGATGCAATTCTTACAGGTCATTAGAATTGCATATGTGTATGAAAGCCCAGGGGAACCCAGTGAAGCTGTCTCAGGAAACTTAAATTACAAAAGCCTGATTTTTCATCAGAACAACAGAATTTTTGGAGCCTGTATTTTACTACTTATTGAAGTAGTAAGGATGCCATTTTTTTTGTCTCATATGCAATGTCGTAATTTGTATACATAGTTGAGTCTTTTTGTTACAAGGAGCATGTACAGCAATAAGGCTACAAACTCATTTTAGTTCCTGAAGTCCAGGTCCCAGAGACTACCTTGAAAATTAGCTTTTTTAAATTTATTTTTGTGCAGAGCTAAATAGTCTTTGAGAGTAAATTTAAATCTATTTTAATTGTGAGTTTATTTAGCAAAAGAAGCAATGCCATGTGCACCTGTGTGGGAAGAATTCTGGTAATACACCTAGTCTTTGGTACAAGAAACTTTGTTTAGTCAGCTTTCAGAAACATTTGATTACTTCAGTTTTTGAAAACATTCTTTGCAGTTTATATTATTTATATTACAATTTGTATTGTGCTTTTCTTTTTCCCCCACTAGAAAAAGTCCTTTGTGCATTCTAAATAATGGGCATTTATTTTCTTAGCACAAGCAGAGAATTTATTAATTTTCTTGATCAATACAGCATTTCAAGTTCAGTGACTCTTTTCCCTCTCTGTACTGCCTGCACTGCTGCTGAAACTAATTATTTTCCAACTTGCTTTACAGTATGCCTGGGACTCTAATGAAGAGTACCTCTTCAAAGCAATGGTGGCTTTTGCAATGAGAAGATATTCCAGCAAGAGCACAACTCAGTAAGTATCTACTCAGATTTGCCCTATACATACGAACAATGCTTCATGTACTGACTATTCTCTATGATACTGAACTGTAAAAAGCATTATATAGAGGTTCTATAATCAGACTGTTCCAGTATAATTTTTGACACCCAGATGCATGTTAAACATCACATTGTCTCTGTCTTAAGCAATGTTCAATCTTTGAATCAGTATCCCTGGTGATGTGAAGTGACACAGCTGTGGATCTCGGTGGGATGGTGCCAGTTCACTTTAGGAAGAATTTGGCAGTAAGATTTGACACCTGGAGACCATACAGGGAACCATCGAAGGCACCCATTGGAAGGTCAAGAGAGGCAGTACAGATCTTTGACTAAGGAGCTTTGGTGCACACTGTCTTAGAGCTCCTCTTCAGCAGGATGCTAAAGAAGAGCTGACTCAGAGAGCTGGAGGGTGGATAGCTGTGCCAGTGCTGTGCTCTGCTGGGTGTTTCTATCCCCAGTATCACAGCGGTTCAGTTACCTGGCATCGAGAAGTTTCAGATGTTGCAGTTCAGATATAAATCAGCCTTTAATTGGTTTTGGGATTAAATCTACCCTGAAGTATTGAATATTCTTCTCAGGCTTCTGATCCTCGCTACTGTATGAAATTGGATACCAGATTAGACAGACCATTTAGCAAGCTGTATTTTTAGTATGTTCTTATATTTCTTAAATGAAAATCCTTGTAAGTGCATTTCCATAGGCCTTTTATTTTTTTTAATTGTATTTCAATCTGAAACAAAAGATTTATGGTTCTGCTAAGCTAACAAGAAAAAGGTTCTCAATTTACTTAAAAATAAAACTGCTTCAGGCTGTCATTGCATCAGATGAAACATTTTCAAAGATATTAGTTAACTTTAGTTGCATGATGATTATTGTGGCTGTTGCACTTCTCCTAAATAGAAGGGGATTTCTCCCTCCATGTAAGAGGAATGTTTATTCCTTATTGTTTCATTTTAATTCCAAAAAAGTGGTCTCCTTGAGCAAGAGAGCCATTATACCAAGCTTAACAAAAACAGCCAAGTGTGCTACTAAACCTAATTAAAATGACACTTTAAAAAATGAGCTCAAGATAGAGCTAATTATAAATTATTCTGTAGGTCTTTTTGTTAGGTTTTCAAATTAGCAGAGTTTTCATCCAGCATCTGATCCAGAAAGATTTGCTTTTCTATACTTATTTTAGTCCTGGGTCCCCTTTTTAAAAATTATTCTCTTCCTTCAATGTCACGATACTTTCACAAAGCAAAAAGCAAAAAACCTGTGTCAGAAGCCAGTGATTTTTTTCCTCTTCAGGCACCATGGTTTTCTGCAGACTTGAATAAAACTAGAAAGGCTGATGCAGGAATGGAAAAAATGAAGCCAGTATGAAAGGAGTTAAATATTTAACTCCAGTTATCTGTACCCACTCTTGGAAATTATAAAATGTATACTCACTTATTCAACTTCCTACCAAGACATTTTTTTCCTGTGGACAAATATGATGTCAATGTTACTCCAGTTTGGAGATGATGTTGCACATATCAATAATTTCCTGCCACTAAGTTGGTTAGAGGAGAAGTCAGTATAATATTTTGAAACAGCCAGCTGTGGGCATCTTTACCTCTTTTTAGTACAGCATCAGATTTCCTCATAGGGTATAACTTGTTGGTGTGTACCTTGGAGATATAACTGATAACTCATCTCGAACTTGCAGATACCTTGGTGGTTGTGTATAGACAGCATGTCCACTGAAGGACAGCTGTGCAGCTCTGAGATCTGGTACAACTTTCTAGGCAACAGGCTGAGGAGTTGCTTATGTATAGATCTCTCCCAAATCCCAAGGGACGTCAGAGCCCCTCTTCAGTGACAGAGAGGCTAGATGAACCTCCCAGTACACCTCAAATAATCTGCCTGTTACATGGGAGCAGGAAGGCTGTGAAAGCCTCCATCTGGTTAGATGTGCTGGAAATAGCACACACCTTTCCCCACCTGTGTGGCTCATAGCTGGAAGGAGGAGTGCACTCCTTCTCCATTCCCTCTGCAGTGAGGATGGAGGTGTGGGAGCTCTCAGGATACAGCAGCATGCTGTGCACAGGAATGGCACTCTGGCATAGCTGGTGAGGATAGAGGCAGGGGCTTGCAGTGTGGTGAAGAAGGAGGCAGAAGCAGGAGCTTGGGGCAAATAAATTACATTACACTACTGGTAAATAAATTGCATTTCACTACAGGAGCTTTTTCAGGCAAATGTCAACATATTTTCTTCAGGTGCTGTAAAAGACCAATGACCAATTATTCTGTCATAAAAGAACAAACAAGTTGCCTCTGACTGCATTCTGGTAGCATCTCAACTTATGCAAATTTTACATCTGGTTAATTGAAGATTTTTGTCAAAATAAAACTTATGAAAAATTCACCATTAGTTTACATAACTAAATACTGGTTCTGCCAGAGTATAAATTATGCACATGGCCATAGCCAGGATGTGACAAACCTCCCTTTTAACATTCCATTAATTTCTAACACACTCACAGCCCTCAAGTAATTTGCAACCACAACTAACTCCCACATGAGACCAACTGCCATTAACTTTAGCAAGCTGAGTCAGGCTCCAAAACAACTTGTGTGGTGGATCAGGATAACCATGCAGTTCTGTCCCATTGTTTTTGATATTCAAAGTCACCTCTTGTTAGGCTTCTGAGGCTGGATAAAAGCTAGCCTGTGATGACAAGCGTTTGATTGTGCAGCTGCAAACAGCAGTTGATGTTGTTGTTGCCCTTGTGTAACCACTGGGTGACCCAATGCAGAATGGACAGGATTGCATGTTCCATCTCAAGTTCTCTGAAGTTAATTTCTAAACTGAGATTTAATAAATCATGGAACATTGTTTAAAGTTTGAAAGGCGTGCCAAATTTTCAAGTTTTTGTGAAACAAGAAAGACATGATCCATCAAATTACTCAGTAACTATTAATATAGATCAAATAAATACTTATTTTCCGTGGAGAATGAACCTCCCTTTATTTCCTGCTTTATGTATGGCCTTTCAGTTGACTCTCAATATATATGGTCATGAACTACATAAGCCAACCTTTGATCTCTGAGTGTTAGAAAATTATTGTCTGTAGTCTGTGTTAGTAACCCTGGTTTCTCTAATCTGTGACTCATTTGAAATAATATGCATCTCTTTTGGGCCTGAGGCTAGTTAATCTTTAGAGCAGGAAGAATGTTATTGCATTTGCTTTCATTCAAGTAACAGAATCTAGTTTTGATATGTCTTCCCTCCATTTATAGATAAAAAAAGCTGCAGTTTTCCTCACAAAGTGACCCACAAAAAATTCATCAACAGTATCCATCTTCTTAAGACTGTCTGGTTTTGGTACTAAAAATATTGTGACCATTTATAACAACAAGATAAGCTTCTAGAGTTAAAGCTGTTACACCAAGGTGATTCTGTGGCTGCTGCTCATGGAAAGGAAGAAAATAGCATTCCTTTGAAGAAGCAACTGCACAGCCATGGATTAGAAGAGTCATGATGCTTTTGGGAGAGCTGCAGATAGGAACTCAGGACTTGGAACTGTGGTTCTTTCATGAGCTAATGGCCACTGTAGGCACCTTGCTCCCTTTGACTTTCTGGTAGCTCTTTCTTATCCCTAAACATTCCTTTAAATCTCCATAAGGAACAATTATGATATTTTAGTACAAGAAACTGTCATGGTTTCCTTCACTATACTCTGGTGTTCCCTTGTGTATATTAAAGGAAATTCAATTTTGGACTTAGGCTGTGGTGCTATAAGGCCAAACCAAGACCTTGTCATTTTGATGATAACAGTGTCTTATAATCTCCATGTCATAAGTCTATAAGCTGCTAAGGAAAAAAAAGTCCACATGTATGTTTACAAATGCACTTAATTAGTACATGGAGAAGGCAGGTTTCTCAGATCTGCACAGTGTGATGGCATCTTTGCAATGCTTCTGCATGTTGTGAATCTGACTTGCATTCAAATAGCATGGGAGAGAAAAAAAATGGTGCACCTTCTACACAGAAATGGCCACGTTGGTGCTTGTTGAACCATTCTGTTTTGGTGTTTACTCAATCCCCTTTGAACTTCTTGTGAGCAGTATTATTCTCTTTGGGTCTTGGAATGATTTATGGCATTTGAGTTCCACGGATGAAAAAGTAGAGGCAGTGAAGCCAGGTTTTGGATGCTTGTAATTGAGTAAGGATTTTAGACACCACAGGGAGCAGAAAGACAGCAAAATTTATGTATCCTAGCACAGTCCTTGCTGCCCAATTGATTCAGTGCTGTTTACTCTATAGAGAGAGAGAGATGCTGCCCCTGTGGTGACTGACTGCCCTGTCTCATGCTGAAAGCCTTGGCACTGAGGAAAGACCCCAGGCTGAAGAGTCTCTGAATAAGAGTGAGAAATACAGGGTGTTCTGCCAGTCCTTGTCTACTAAATCTGTCTTTCTCTTTGGGGATCAAACTTTCCTCACCCCATTTCAAAAACGTTTGTAAGGCAAGACACATGCAAATTTTCCACCTGGCTCAGTTTTATATTGTGCCACAGAAACTGCAGCTTTAGGAACTGTGGAATAAAATTTCGGGTCCTACTGTTATAAATTCCCCGATAGAAAACTTCCTCTGTAGATACACTTTTAGATATTCTGTGTCATCAGCAAAGACTTGTCAGCTACCAGCCAAAGTAGGAGCTTTTCCCCTCCCCTCCTGTAAATTTTGTGCTTTGCTTTTGTTTTGTGAAGAATAAATCTGCTTTTATCTTCTGACTGTTGCCAGCAAACTGATGGGAACATCTTTTCAAATTCCAGAGGATGGCTTTCCTTTTTTATCCATAAAAATTCTTTGTATTTGCCAAATTTACGTAGATCCAGAGTGGTAAAAGTGGTTATTTCAGCTGTGCAAAACCATTGCTTTCCATTTTATTGCATATCTCTCTGGAATGTGGTCCTGTAGCTGCATCAAAGACACACAGGTTGAGGGAGGCGATTCTGCACCTCTGCTCTGCTCTGGTGGGACCCCACGTGGAGTGCTGCATCCAGCTGTGGGGTCCCCAGCACAGGAGGGACATCAGCCTGTTGACGTGAGTCCAGAGGAGGGGCGCCAAGATGATTAGATGGATGGAGCACCTCTGCTATGAGGAAAAGCTGAGAGAATGATTCCTGTTCAGCCTGGAGAAGAGAAAGCTCTGGGGTGATGTCATAGCACTTTCCAGTACCTGAAGGGAGCCTACAAGAAAGATGGAAAGGGACTTTTTACTGAGACCTGTAGTGACAAGACAAGAGGTAACAGTTATAAGCTGTAAGGAGGTAGAGTTAGATTACATATTAGGAAGAAATTCTGTTTGCAATGAGACATAGAATCAGGTTGTCCAAGAGAAATTGTGGATGCCCCATTCCTAGAAGTGTTCACAGCCGAGTTGGATGGGGCTTTGAGCAACCTAGTTTAGTGGAGGGGAATTGGAACTAGATGATCTTTAAGGTCCCTTCCAGCCCAAGCTACTCTATGATTCTATGAGACAAGATACATATAAACACCACCTGTGTAAAACGAGACGTTGCACTACCTGGGGCACCCAAAACACCACCCAAGGAAAGCTTTCAGCAGGAAGTAAAACATTTCTGCAACATATCCATAATGACCTACTGTGATCTGCCTCAAAAGCCAACCAATCACCGCCTGGATGGGGACAGCCCAGGTGCCCGTGTTCGCGCTCCCATGTCCCACTTCCCATGTCCCGCTTCCCACGTCCCGCGTCCTACTTCCCACATCCCACATCCCGCTTCCCACGTCCCACATCCCACGTCCCGCTTCCTCCGCCCCAAGTCCCATATCCCACGTCCTGCTTCCCACGTCCCATGTCCCATGTCCCACGTCCCGCTTCCCATGTCCCATGTCCCATGTCCCACATCCCGCTTCCCACGTCCCATGCCCCACGCCCCACATCGCGCTTCCCACGTCCCACTTCCCACGTCCCGCTCCCCGTCCCGGGTGCGGCGCGGGTGCCGTGGCCGCCGTGGGCCGACAGGTGGCGCTGCCCAGCAGGACGCGGTGCCGGGGGCGCTGCACTGTTGTCGCTATTGTCGCTATTGTGACGCTAAAATGCATTAACCTTCGCTTCCTTAGGCTAAATACTCAGGGCGATGTAATTCCAGGAGAGTTTTATGATAGTTTCACCATTTAGTAGTGTTAGTTGCTCGGCCTATGTCCTTCCACTAATTAACTTCATATAAGGCTGAGTAATCTTCCTGTGAAATATACAATAAATGTATTTGTTGCAGCATAAGGTAAGGGGCATAGGACAGTGCCAGCAGAATGACTGAATCCAGCTTGTTCACTCCACTCTGTGCCTGTCTCTGTGAACAAAGATGTCAGAAAGAATAGCATCAATTCCACTGATCTTCCCTCCAACAAATGTAACTTGTATAAGAACTACACTCACTTGACAATCATGTAGGGAATTCTCAGTGCCTGGTTCCTGTGGTATTTGCTGTAAAAACCAAAATTCCAATGCATTTGTTCTATTATGTGGCCTTTGTCACAGCCCGGATGATTAATAATCAAATATGTATTTTTCCATTTGATTACACTAAATGTATGTCCAAAACTATGCAAGCTTGTAATAGATTAAAAAAATTCATTTGGAGACTTATTTAGTCTTAGTAAGCTTATTTTTTTTATCATACTGGGAAATGGGAAATGCTGTGAGTGATGTTTCTTTCTTGAGCATTAACTGTTAACTTTTTTAAAAAAAGCATTTTTCTGCCCCATAGATGAAAGCAATATTTTAAGAAAATCTAAAATATTTCAATAATTCATTTCATGCTTGTTTAATGATGTCCTTTTTTTTTAAACTACCTGCAGAATTTCCAATGTGCTGCTCTGCAATGTGACAGACCGAGTGTCATTTTGGTTTGTGGTCACAGATTCTTCCAAAAATGTGACAACTGTTCCTGGAAGTGAGGTAGAGGCAGCCATCAGGTACAGTCACTGCTTTTTCAACCTTTTCTTCCTTGCTTACTGAGGATGCTTTCTTTCTATGGGCCTGGTATGAGTGAGCACACTTCCTCTTTAAGGATCAATTAATCCAAACAAAAACACCAAGGGGCCACTAGTCTTTCATGAATGTGAGATTAGAGGATTTTTAACAGACCGTCAGAATGCAAAGCATGTGAGCCTTGGGATTATAACTTTGGAAAGAGTCTCTGTTAATGCTGGAGACTCAGAAGAAATCTAGTCCCTTTCCAGAGCCCCACCTGTGATTTGCTGCCCAGTATGTGGCACATATACTGCTTCCATCCAGCTGCCACATTTCCCAGTGAGAGAGCCTTCTCCCTCAGATGATGGAATTGCATACTTTCTGGGTGAGATTAATATAATTTAGTCACTACATGCTACATGCACTTCTATACCTGGATTTATGACCATAGGCTCCCTTTAAGTGCTTCTCACTAATAGTTCATCTGACTTAAATTAGAATTCAGCTTTCACATGAGAAGAGCTCGTGTGAACTCCTAGCAGAGCTGGCTGTGTCCCAGCTTGGCTTAAACAATCTTATGCTCACATTCTTTTCATACCAGCTTGTTTTAGAATGCCAGTCAATATTGTAGCTGAGCATTGCTTGTACAAAGTACTGTGTAGTACAAATCAGTTTGATTTCTACTAAAAATCACATTCTATAGCAAATAAAAGCAAGATCATCAAGCTGGCGAGGGAAAAAGAGTAAGTGGGTAGTCTGGCTTCAGTGGTCCATCAACCCTGCACAAGGGGTTTATAGGGATGAGTCCCACAGGCAGAATAACTCATGTACATTTCTCAAGCACAGAGTGGAAAACGGTCCTCTTTGTTTTCAGGCATTCTGTGCTCTGTCTTGAAAATTCATGTTATCTCTATGGAGGTGTAATGCCTAATTCCTGATGAATGAGTATGCCTTCTTTTGGAAAGATTAACTTAAGCTTATGAGCAGATTAAACTATTTCCTACAGAGACACCAAACAATAGCTTCATAGCATTAGTGGAGGAAGCAGCTTATTTATTCACTGAAGCTTTCTGTAAGAGTGCTGGAATGCAGGGGTTTTGCATTTCTGTTATTCTTTGATAGATTCAGTAGCATAAGCTGATTTATTTAAGTCTTTTATGTGCCCCGTTTGGCTCAGAAATTGGATGCTATTATTGTTCGGTTTCTTAACTATTGTCTGTCACCTGATAAAAAATATGCTATTTATGAAAAGTTTTAATTCCTACCTAATTTAAAAACAAGGAATAAAATGGTCTATAAAACTACAATACTTTTTGTTCAGGTGCTTCTGATTGCAAGCTTCCATGCTAAACTTTTATTCTAATTCTTCATGCTATGGTAGCACATAAGAATACTAGCCATGGACCAGGACTTTTTGTATGATATTCTCTACAAAGTAAGAATAAAGAGGAAGGAAAACTATATCAGAGCTTCATGAGATTCAAGATCTTATGTAAATATACACAAGATATAGTTATGCATATACAAATATACAATGCACTTGTCGCCTGCATGTGTATGTAATTCTGAAACTCCAGCCAATAGAAGATGGTGAACAACGCTTATTTCAGCTGTTTACAATGATCCTTTGATATCAGTAAGGATGGAAATTTTTCTAAATGACAGACAGCTTACTGTATAATGGGTCTTATTACATGCCCTGGCTTTCAGTCCTCTCCAGGAATGCTGGCTTTCCAATAAGGCTAAGAACTTCCTGCCTAAGGGACAGCCAAACATTATGATTTCCAAGCAAAGAAATTTGAAAAATCTTACCTGTTTCCCATACATCTTTTCTTAGGAAATACTTGCTGTATGGTAAATAAATTTAATTTTATACAAAATGAGCTGCTTTAATTCATACAGCTGCAATCAAAAACACTTTCCCAAGACCAATGTGTGTAAACATTTTCTCAAAAATTTTTATTATTTTGAAACAACTAATGGAAGACACTGCTAAAGCCTCTTAAGGCTGCTTCACTTCAGATCCCAAAATACCTGCAAATGCTTACAGGTAGTGAAAATGGGAGAAGATATCCATTACAAGCTAGCAGTTTTATTACTCAAGTGAAAAAGTGTATTTCTTAGACTTACAGTTTCTCATAATGGAAAAAAAATGTGCAAAATACAAATCCCTTCAGCTGCTTCCTGCAGGGAAAAAGGACATGCTTGCAATAGGAATGGATTCTTTTGAACCAAACTATATTCTGTACCTCATGGATCTAAGAAAATCTACAGCATCAGGGGCAGATGTACTGGCCCTTAACATGCAGGTGTTTCAGTCTGAGGGACCAAGGGGCACTGTAAGTAAATCCTCTGTGTGTTGCAGTGTATATCTGCCACTCCCATGCTAATCTTGAATGCTACATGAGCAAGACAACAGAGACACCTTTGCAGATTACAACCTGCCATGTCTTCAGCATTGGGTCCAGATCAGAAATAAGTAATAATGCTGTACGTGGGGTCTCATCTGTATTTCCCAATTTTTCAGATAAATTATTCACATACGAAAGTCTGGTGTTCAAAATGTTGGAAGTGTGTGAGTGTCTAGGGATTACTGATAAGGTCTGTGTTAAAGTGAAGGCCTGTGTAGTCCTACCAACATCATAGATTTGTAAAATCATAGAATTACAGAATCAATTAGGTTGGAAAAGACCTCCAAGATCATCAAGTCCAACCTTTTATCAAACACCACCTTGTCAACTAGACCATGACACTCAGTGGCACATCCAGTTGTTTTTTAAACACTATCCCTGGCCAGCCCATTCCAATGCCGAAACACCCTTTCAGTGAAAAAATTCTTCCTGTTGTCCAATCTGAACCTCCCCTGGTACAGCTTGAGGCTATGTCTTCTTGTCCTGTTGCTAGTTGCCTGGGAAAATAAGCCTACCCCCTAAAGGTAGACAACATCCACAGCTTTTCCCTTATCCTGCTGGATCAAATTCAGTCCTGCCAGACTTGCAGCACATTCATGAAAAATCTTTTTATTTTCTTCTATGTTTTTAACTTATAAAATGCTTTACAAAGAGTTGTGATATTCTTTCTGTTGTGGTTTTTTTTGTTTTTTTGGTTTTTTTTAATGAAGGATGAACCGGAACAGAATCAACAGTGCCTTTCTACTGAGTGACAAAACGTTGCAGTTCCTGAAGATTACATCAACCTTATCACCTCCTGTTGAACCCTCTACGCCTGCCTGGCTTATTGTATTTGGTGTTGTTCTTTGTCTCATTGTGGCTGGGATTGTTTTCCTCGTTGTTTCAGGGATTCAGAAACACAAGAAGTAAGCAGCTTAGCCTTTCTTCTGTTTTAATGGAATATTGGCTAGTTAGGTCAGCCAGGCTGGTTTTGTGTTTTAGACCAGCCTCAAAAAAATTACAGCTTCCCTCCCTAGGTAGAGATAACATGCTCCTTTTCTGAGGAAGGGGAGGGTTTGAAATTTTTACCTGCGAAGTATAGATGCCTTAGTAATGCTGGGATGTAATGAGGAAATGGGGAGTCTAAGAATATGATCCTGGAGGCCAGCTAACTGGAGGTGAGCTTTACAAAGACATTTGATGTCATTCTTCGGAAGGTCTGTTGTGCCACAGGTGAGCCTTCTCTCACAGACTACCCACATAGCTACCAAGAGGGAGAGGGCTGGCAGGGACTGGGCCCCTTCCAGGGCAGTAGTGCCAGAAGCTGGCAGAGCTAAAACGTAATTTGCTGCTGCAGCTTGAGAAGACTCAGTAGTGAACATAATAATGAGTAACTTTTAGCTGAAAAGGGCTTGCTCAATGGAATGGTGTGGGGGTCTCACCTATCTGATGAGTCCAAAGTATCCAGTCCTTCAAAGGTTCATGGGCAGATCTCCCCATGAGCTGTCTGGGTAGGACAGAGAGACTCTCTTTTCCTCTCAGTTTCTGCCCTGTGGTGGCACTGGTGAAAAAGAGAAGGCTATTCATGCTTCCCTGGTGTATGTGGGAGGAACACAGAAAATAGGTGGAGTTTTCATCTGCCATCTCTGTTGCCTCTGAGCTGGGCATAAGGAATAGAATTTTGTTGGCTGAGCTGAGGTTCCACCATACAAGTTCAGCTTCTACCATGCTTTTTGGCTTCCTGAGAGGCTAGGTTAACACAAAATTATGACTTCAGCAATAGATTCATACAGGAACAGCAGAAGAACTGAAAAAGGGTAAATTCCTGCTGACAACTAGATAATGTTAAAGTTACTCACTATATGATAGATTGAATCCTCAAATATATGAGAACAATGGGTTAATAGATGAAAAGTTGTGTGTTGCAAAAGCTTTTCCTTTCTGCCTTCTTATTACCTTGAAGAAAGTTAAAAGACCTCAGAAAAACAACACTTATTGTGAAGGTTAAGTACTTTGCATAGAGAACCTCTATTAATATAGGCAGAATCCCCATTCACAGGAGTTTCCTGAATCTCCAAAACCCCTTTTGGTTCTCAAAAAACTCCAAAATTCAACAAATAATAGATGAAAGATGCTGTTGGGGAAAGAGTTTGGAGCAGGTCTTGGAATCTGTGGATGGCTTAAGCCCTGTCACAGCCTTGTTGTATGGACTGAGTTGTTCCATGCCTTGGAGACAGGCAACCTCTTCTGAAAAAATGGAGAATAATTTTGCTGCCTGAAGCCCATACCTGCCCTCTATGTAGTATCGTGGCTCTGTGTTTATTATTCATTACATCTTTAGAGTGCTTGACTTAAAGGGGGGTTTTGAACATTTCAAATAAGTGTAATGTAAATAAACTATGCTGAATAGCCATGATTTTTCTAGCTAAAATAATCATTTATGCTTCATATCATGCCGAAAGACAGAATTTCCCCTCTGTGTTTTCAAAATAACTCAGCAGAGTTTGAGCACTTCTCCTCAGTGTCGTGTAAACTACATGCTCTTATCATCAGACCACCATTAATATGGCTTATTGCTGCCTGCCTATGGTCACTTGGCACCTCTCTGTCTTATGCTCTGGTCCTTTTAGCTGTTATGCTTTTCTTCACTTCTCCCCGTTTCCCCACTCTACTTTTATATATAACTTTTCCTCAGACCAGATTCAGCTGTGGCTGAACGCTGACCCTCTTTCCACATCAATAACATCTGCAGGCAAGGGCAGGAGAATGAGAGGTTAAGCATGTATTTCTTCCATCTACTGTTGCAAAGACTGGAGTGGTAAAAATGATGGTCTAGGTTATTTCGTTTTCTCAAGAAAAGAATGAGATATCAGAGAAGAGAATTTCAGAAGGACTAATCTCTTTTTCAGATTGTCAAAGACTTCAGCATGTCCAGTAATTAGTTTTCTTGGAAATCTATCCAGAGCTTACATAATGGGAATTCTGTTGCCTAGTAAGCTGTGTTGGACATCTGGCCACAAGGATGGTGTAGACTTCCCATAAATCTGGCATTTTGTCTTTAAAGGCCTTTAAAGTACCAGTTAAATACCTCAGTTCAGATAAGCCCTGAAAGTAGGCGTTTCACACTGTTCATGCTCAGGGTGGCAGGGAAGTGTGATTGGCCTTTAAAGGAGTTTCACTATTGAGTTAGACTCGTGTGTCATTTGCTTAATTAGGTCTTCACTGTGTATCACTGCCAACATGTAAAATGGCAAGTGCAGCTGCCTGCATCCTGAAGAGCTCCACGTGACTGTGGCCTTTGTCTCCACAGTGAGCTGGATCAGACACGCTGTCTCCCAGCCTTACGTTTGTTCTCCTGTCATTGCAACAATAGGACACTTCCTCTCCAATAATAGACTTGCCACAGGCTCAGGGCTGCACCATCCTCCACTGTTTTCCTGAACTAGCCTGATAAACATTTGCCTTGGGAAGAGTGAAAACAGAATAAGCACACAGTCTTTCCCTCTATTAGTCTCCCAGTGTCTAATTTGCAGCGCTGGGCCTTCCTGAGCTGGATTTGGTCTTCATATGTTGGGTAACCTACAATGTTTTCTCTTCCCTTAACTTGCTGAATCTCCCTTTGGATTAATAGAAATTTGGAATATTTGGAATATATATTAGAAAATAGGAATTCTCTGAATTCCTCTGGTGATGAGTTCCATACATCTTCTATTCCTCTCATTCCTTTTGAACCTGCTTCTTAGTAACTTTCATATTCTGTCCCCACAGTTTTGTATTAAAGAACACTCCTTTGATCAGTGTAAGAGCAGATACAGCAGCCAGAGGTTTCCCCTACTACACCCCAGGTTTATTTTAGCAAGTCTGTAATGTTGAGAATCTTCTAAATGCCAATAAAGTTTTATTGTTGCTAATATTTCTGTTATTAGCAGTTACACTGAGTCAGATTTTTATGATTGTCCTGAGTCAGATTGTTATGGTACATGTTGTGGGATAGGAAGAAGCAGTGCAGCTGACCTTTGAGTTTCTTATCCTCTGAAACCGCTGATGCTGCAGGCTGTAAAGTACAGCAGGTTTTTCAACTATGAACTAGTAGTTCTCAAGGTCAGAATAAATCTTAAATTAAAGGAACATTGTGACATTTTGACTGATATTTCACTATTACATCTTCTCATGGTTGTATTTCTAAATTTTTTTCTTTTTTTTTGATTGAAAAAAAATTTAGATAATTTTATGCATCAACTATTTTAATATGTTTTCTGGGAGAACTGACCTGAAAAAGTGAAAGCCATACAATTGTTTGATCTAGAAAACAAAGGTATAAAGTACTGTGTAGGAAGGTGGGTGTTAATAAAGTATGAAGAAAAATGCAGATTTGCAGCATTAAGAGTAACTAGCTTCTGACAAAGATATTCATGGAGTGTGAGGGCACACAAACCTCCATATTTGGAGTCTCTAGTTAGTCTGAAGCTGATTTGTTTCTAAAAAGTACACTTTAATTTGTACATGTCATGGGGTGAAATCCACGACATACATTATAGGGTCAGACTAGATGTTTCGCACAGTCCTTCTTGACCTAAAACCAAAACAGATTTAGAGATTTTTTTCGAATTTTGTTTTGCACCAGCTTTTCCTTCTGCATCCTCCAGTCATTTTACAGAATAAGAAGTTGAAATAATACTTAAAACATACTTACAACATGTTTACTTTGGGGTTTATGATTCCCAATCCTGAGGTCAAACCAGGGCTTCCAATCTATGGGCCTCCCATAGTCCATGGTGTGTTTACAACAGCAAATATGTCCACAGGATTATGTCTTTAAGCTATGACAAACTTCTAACTAAACATGCAGTGTTCTGTCTGTGGAATCTTGGTGGAGTGCTGCAGGTCAACAGAATAAGATGATTTTTCTTTCTTGTTTTTAGAAAGAATAAAGAGTCAACAGAGAGAGAAAATTTAGAAGAGAAAGTCGAAGTGACAGTAACATTAGAAAATGGGATTCCCTGTGAAGTGCTGGATTTAAAATCAGGCCGCATTAATGGTGTTTTTGCAGCAGATGACGAACGGTTCACATCCTTATGAAATGCTGCCATTGCTATCTGGTTGTTTTCTGAAAGACTCCTGTGCCTACCTTATCTCGTCACTACTCCTGAATGCCAAACATGAAGACAAGAGAAACATCCTTTCACTTAATTTCCCTCGAGAGAACCTTTTGCTGATAACACATACACTTGAACCTCCATTATAAAGCTTTTGTTCATTAACAACACAAATGAGAAGGCCTCAGATAATATCCAGAAAAGATTTCCAGAAGATGTGTGGCAGAAAAGGATGGAAACTTGCCATGTGTCAGGAATTTAATTTTTAATGATTATTTAAATATGTCTGTTGCTTTTTTTTCTCCCTGATATAAATGCAAAACTGCATTATTTGTGAATGTTACCAGGGAGATCATCTATCATTGTCATTTATTCATGGGTTTTCTTTCAAGCCATATGAAAAGTTTCTCTGTAAAATGACTTCTGTATACCTTTGGGTGGAACAGTGATCAGTACATGAAAGGTTTCATTTATTGAGAAGCAAAAAATTGAGCTTTCACAGCCTCTATTAGACCAGGTCAAAAAGCATCTGGGTCATCTCTACCTTTGGGGCTAGCAAACTTCTGATACTGGAAGTGTTTTTCACTTAAAAAAGTCACAGAATATACAACCTGGAAATTAAAAGTTGCAAAACTCTGAAATTTGTTGAAATTAAAAATTGCAACAGAGGACATATTTTCCAAAGGTGCAGTCTGTGTTTAGCAGCTTAGCTCTCATTAAATCAGAGAATCAGAGAATCAAAGAATGGCCTGGGTTGGAAGGGACCTTAAAGATCATCTAGCTCCAACCCCCCTGCTTTGAACAGGGATACCTTCCACCAGACCAGGTCACTCAGTGCATCCAGCCTGGCCTTTAGCACCTTTAAGGATGGGGCACTCACAACTTCTCTGGATAACCTGTACCAGTACCTCACCAGGCTCACAGTAAAGAATTTTTTCCTAATATCTAATCTAAACCTACTGTCTTTCAGTTTTCCTGCCTGTCCTGTCACTATGTGCTCTTGTAGATAGTCTTTCCCAACTCTTTGAAAAAACCTTCCTTACATTTTTAAATGATAAAACTAGAGTAGATTTTCAAGACATGGACAACCTGGTGTCAGATGAACCATCATGTGACAGCTGGACAGCTTTCGTAAGGATTCAGTGTGTGAAACCTGACCCAGATGAAAACATGGTGGTAAGGCAGCAGAGACCATTCAGACCTATGTTTCATATTTCGCTGGGAGCTGAGGACATCAAATGGTGCCAGACCCTGCATTGCATTGGTGGATTACTTTGAAGTCAGCCATGCATACAGACAGTTCTGTTTGTGCCCTAATCCCATTCTCACTTAAATTAGTGATAAAATTCTGTCTGATTTCAGAAGAACTGGGCCTCAGAAAAGGTGAGTTGTGCATGTGGGTAACAGTACACAGAGAATGGAAGTGTGTTGAAGCAAAATACAGTATCTAGTTACCAAACAGCTTCTCACATCACTGGAGACAGAATTTGACCATTAGCCATCCTGTTTCCAGTGTCATGTTTAAAGTCAATTTTAGAAAACTCATTTACTTATTAGGAATATTCCATCAGACTACCCACCAACAGGAACAGGCTTAAACAGAGTAAAAGCTGCTAAAGGACCATCCTGAAGGACATCTTGAAAAGTACTGGCTTGTTTCCTGGGGTACAGTCCTTCAGCATTTTGTCTGTATTGAGTGCCTTTGGTTATCCACCGGACTCTGCACTGGACTCTGCACTGGCTCTTGGGAGCAGTGTGAGAGGAGGAGGAATGGGAAGAAGGAAAAGCATTTGGGCAAAGGGAGAAAGCTGAGCAGGAGAAACCTGAGGCTAGGGGAGGCAGGGGAGAGAAAAGCAAAATGCAAAATAAAACTATGGAACCCACTGATCATTTGCCTCACATGGTCTCCTCTGTCACAGTTATCTTTGATGTCCTGCTGGTGGGTCCCTCTGTAGACAAGGACTGCATCTTCTTTGTGTCTCAGAGAGTGTGCTTCTCCATTCTGGAAAAGGATTAATAAAGTCAGTTATTAGTGATGATATCTCAGTGCCTCAAAATTACCATCCACAACATGTAGATGTATTTCTCACAGGAATGTCAAAGATGAAGCTTGACAGTGTTGGAGGGAAGACATGGAGTATGGTTATATTATTGCTTCCTCAGTTGTTGCTCTAAGGTCTGTCACCCAGGCAGTTTTATTGAGGTAATTCAGATCCCATCATCTTTATTTGCACTTTTCACATTCTTTCTATAACAGATAGCTACACCTCAGTGTGACCACAATGGATTGTTGTAACTGCAGCACCTCTGCAGGAACCTGTGAAAGATTTCAGTGCGAACAGCTTAGCAAAAGCAAGAGCAAGAGCAACCTCAAGCTACTGAGTAAGAATTGCTGTTATCCTGTATTGTAATATATGATGCTGAAATAAAATTCACTTGATATGAAAAAGGGCCAAGCATTGAGCATACTTCTCAAGGCCTGAATGAAGGTTCAGTTCAGCCTATACCACTGAACAGCAATTTTAAAATAGGTTGAAAGCCTCTGAACAAAACATTATGCAATGTAGGCTGACTCTGGAGTAAGTATTTAATCACTGTCTTCCTCCCAGCTCACCTCTTAGCTGCATAATTACTTTACAGCGGTTTGGTGTGATTTTCTGGTAATGATGATATGGGATTCACCCAGAGCATACATCTTGCTTGCTCTCTGCTGACAGAAAATGGCTTGAGAGAAGCAAATGATACATGAACGGGCAGATACGACACTTAGCAACACTTTGAAGTCAGTGTTGGTATTAGCTCTTTCACTGGAATAGATACCACAAATGAGGTTAATCAAGGGCACAGTGCTATACAGAAGAAATAAATCTGTTTTACAGTCTGTGCAGCAGGATCATGTTAGAAAACAAAAAGCACTTTGATTTGGTAAAGCCTGTCCTCCAGAGCCTGCAAATGGTATGACGACAATGTTTTTCCCTTGAGGATGTGTCCAAGATGTTTATGTAACTTTCACCTTTTATTTCTCTAAGCCACCTGCCATCCAACACCTGACAAGAAACAGGAAAGTGAATAACAAGCAATATGGACTATATAGTGAACTATTTCCTAAAAAAAAAATGAGTTGGTTCTGCTTTCAGTTACATTTGTGCTGTGCCAATGAACTTTGAAAAAAGGTATGTGGTGTGCCTGAGACTGAACTGTTTCATATTCAAGAGCTATGTTTGAGAAAAGAAAGGAGAAACTAAAATTCAATGAAATGAAGCAATATACTGGAGAAGTTCTGATTGAAGAAAATCTTCACTAGCTCACCATCCCCAGCAAGCTGAGATTTCAGAACGGACATTAGAGTTCAATTCTGCTTACTTGAGTAGGACCATTGATGTCTAAGCTAGAATGAGCACAAATCACGCATGAGTAAGTTGTTTACATTGTCAGCTATTTGCTACTCATTTGGAGTGCTGAAGAACATTGGGAACTCTGCAGTGCCCTCTTTAAATTAGGGACCACATTGGTTGTGGCACAACCATTCGCTGTGCGCAACCTTCAGAGTTTTATCAGCCACAGGCTGGTATTGTAAATGAAATTAGTAGTCCTTGTTTATCAGTATTTATGTAGGGAATATTGCAAATTGTGGGCAGATGCTGAAGTCCTTACTTGAGCTATTGTGCTATTTTAAGGAAAGTTAACCACTCTCTCCTACAAACTGATGTTTATTCTGTGTGGAAGAAAACTAGACTGAAGCTTTTTCTGTCACAGCAGCATTTGCCTCTTCCAGGACAGTGTACAGTTTTGAGAGAGTCTGTCTGTGGTACTTCCTGCTAAGCATCTCCTTATCAGCCTACCTTGTAGCTTGGTACTCACAACTGGGCCCAGTATTCCCCTGGGGCTCTGCTGGTGCCAAAGAGCCTAGAGGGACAACTTCATGGGCCTCATGCAGGCAATAAACTCCTCTTTGTCCAGGTACAACCTTTGCTTCTGTCACACTGATCTTCCTGGACAACCCTTTCCTGGCATTGCCTTCATAAAGGGGGCACCTTTGTTCTACATTTTGAGGGAATCCAGTCCATTGCTCCTGCTGTTGTTTACAAAAGAGAAGGGTGAAGTGGTCACAAAGAGCCTGAGGGCAGGATTCAATTCTCGTTACTTCATCACTGTGAGAATGAAATAATTCCCGGATTAATACAAATCACAGTATTAGCACAAGTATTAACTTCTGGTTTGATAACTTCTTTCAAGAACTGAGCATCAGTTTTGACCAAGCAAAAAACATTATCACATTTTCACAGAAAGAGTTTTTCATGTGTAAACTCCCACATGTGGGAAAACAAAAGAAATTACTTTCAAGTTCAGGGCAGAAGTGCAACAAGGATGTGAAATATTTCAGTGAAACATAGGAGTCTGTGATTCTAGACACTCTTCAACATGGCTCAGATGCCCTCAGAAATCTGGTCAGTTCATCAGTGCAGTGACCTGTGACTCGTGAAATGAGTTGTTTGAAATGCATCAAGTTTTTATAGAAAATGCAGTGACCAACTGTCCACAGACCATTAAAAATGAGCAATTGGTGTTTGGCTTTCTATGAGCAGTTCCTTTTGGCATCTCATGATTCTTGTTTCCTTTTAATGTGGCATGTAGGAAGGGATGTGTGCAACAGAGTGACACCACACTAACAGACAATTGCTAATGAGAAATTTGCAGTTAGATATGCCTAATTTGATGGACTGAACTTGCTAGTTTTCAAATCACATGAAGCTAAAGTACATTGACAGTGATGCGTGGTACACACTTGCCAGCACAAATGTGTCAGTATGTTCAGTTTTGTGAATACATTAAGCACTGTGAATGCACTTAGCATAATAAATGTGCATTTTAATTTTATAGCACAAATTCAACTTTGTTCTGAGTAAAGTCAGCAGGTTCAATAGGAACTGAATTTGACCTAAGATCAAAAAGTGAAGTTTGATTCTGCTAGTCTGTCCTCTTCCTTCCTTCTGTGTTTCCTTTCCCCTTAGAGGTGGACTTTGAAGCTATCAAAGCATCTTACTAGCTACAGCAATGGCTAAATGGAAAACATTTAATTTCAGAGAAACTGCAAGAGTGTTCTGGCATTATCTTTCTATCAGCTTCTGCTTCTCTCCTATAATTTAAATTCTAATTGCTACAAATTACAGTATGTAGCTTTTATCAGTAGTGGACCAACAGGAATTTTAGACTTCGGACTAACATTCTTTATGATATTGTATCTAAATGACTTCACAGATGCTGATGTGTGAACACATTGTCACTGTAAGATGAACTGGGACTGCTCACTCCCACCTCAGTAAAACTGGAAGGAGAAATAAGGGTTCCTGGACAAAAAACATGTTTCACAGGATCAATACCTTTGCCTTCACTTGTGGGGCAAAGTAGCTTTTTGTAATGGGCAATATGTAAGGAATATCAAATATTGTGCCCCTGAGTGATTGCCTCTCCCTGCCTTCTTAACATATAATCTTGATTTTGACTGCAGCCTTCACAAATAACACTTTATGATACCCTGATTTAACCTGCTAGTTTCTACACTAGCTGCCTTCCCGAAAAATTATTCGGCTTCAAATCTTTCTCCTAAACCTCGCAAAACCACTTTGGTTTCCTGATGCTTCGAGTGACTGACAGGATCTTTACACAGCTCCCGATGTCTTCAGATGTGGGGCTTGCCCCTGCCCACAGGCCACTTTCTGCCTTGATGATGCTGAGCACTCTGATGCCTGTTGGTGACCTTAGAGTGCAAAGGAGCTGTGTGGAGGTGATAACTTTCTTTAGGTCTGAAAAACAGTGAGTGAATCAGCCTGCCTTGGAACAGAAGGTTATGGAGAGGCATGGATTCCTTGTCCAAGGCAATGGCCACAGCCTCGGACCAGTGGGGTACAAACCCCTCCCTGCTTCAGGAGGTCATTGAGATGTGGGTATGTGGTCGAACCAGCTGCAGGAGGTGGGTGCCTGGCAGATAGCAGCCTCCCTTCCCTTCTTTCCCTCTGAGATGGAAGTCCTTAGTGTGGGGCAGCAAGAGAGGAGAGTCTCTGTGCCCTGCACTCGCCACCTGGACCTCCATTCCTGATGGGCAATGGAGAATTATTCTGATTAGCCACTCATCTGCCGTGTCTCATTCCTGCAGAGGAAGAGCCAGCTGAGGCCAAACTGCTGATGCTCGAGCTGAGACTCTGCTGGTATGTGCTTTTTGCATGAGAGCTGGTCCCAGGTGGCTCTGATGTCAAGCAGGACAGGCTGTGTGTGCCTGCAGAGGAGCAGAGGTGTCCACCCTCCTCACTGCCACACAGCTCCACTCCCCACCTAGAGACTGGACATGTGGATCTCCTTAAAGCCTTCTCTTGTAGGAGGGTTCCCAGCATGGGGAAAACTCCTGTTGCACAGGCTGAGGGCAGGGAGCCAGCTCCCCAGTCCTAGCACTGGCAGGAGGGCTTTCATCCGAGAAAAGGTGGATGTCATGCATGCAAAAGAGTTAGTCATGTGGGAAAAAGGCTGCTCGGAGGATTGAAAGGCCTATTTGCCCAGCCCCCACTTTGAGGCACAAGAAAGAGGGAGCGGATCAGGGATTGCCCCCAGTGATGCCCAGGTGCAGCAGGGGCAGCGTGGCTCCTCTCCAAGCACTGCTGCAGGGACATGTGCAGAGGGGCTGAAGCCACCCTGGGCTGTCCACAGCCTCTACAAAGCCACTTTACGTGAGTCCTCAGAGCAAGGATTTGCCAGGTATTTAACTGATATGAGCTGCTCTTTGGAAGCAGCAGAGGAGTGGCAGAGAGTGGGTCAGCTGTAGCCCTGTGCAGGCTGTGGGGTGCCTGTCCCTCTGCAGCTAATCCTCTCTGGGGATGCTCCAGGCCAGGCAGCTCTGGTGCTGTGCAGCCACAGCCCATCAGAACCTCTCTTCACAAAGTAGTCACTGAGTAATGCTTATGTCTGTCTTTTATGCACTAGGCAGAACAACAAAGTGTAGCAGAGAGCTTAAACTCTGATAATGGTATTTTAAGCCATTTTAAGGGTGTGTAGTGTCCCAATACACGTCACAGAGGTTTCTTATTGAGGCATGTCCTGAATGCAATTCTCTGTTATTGCAGTCCTAGTTTCATAGCACAGCTCAGCCAACAACATGAGTGACGAGGCAGAAAACTGCTCCAACAGAGCCAGGATACGGATGAACATTGGTGGGCAGCTATCTAAGCAGATGCCAGACAGCTCGGACCCTGGCGACAGCACTGGGAGTATCAGGTAGGAGCTGGGAGCCACAACTCATACTGCAGCTCCAGGGGGTGGAGGGGAGGACTGGCACGCTGGAGGAGAAGAAGCCTGTATTAGCATGCCAGGTTACACGCGGCCTTTGTTCTGTAACGGTGGCAAACTGACAGAGTCGCTTTGCTCTGAGTCAAGCAGGTTGGCTGTCACCACATACAGCAACATGTTTGATCAAGACCAGGTTTAAACTCCCAGTTGCCCTTCTCCTATCACCCAAACCCAATGGCAGCTGCCTTGCTGCCCTTGCTGGAGGTTTGAACTCCCTGAGAAGACTCAAGGTACTTCCCTTTCTAAGCTGTTTACTGTTTCCTTTATCTGTGGTGCAAACTGTCTCCATGCTCGTACCAGCTTTCCAGACCAGCATGAAGGTCCACTCCAACAAATGCTCCCAGGTCAACCAAGAATGGATGGCCATCATCATCTTGAGCTACATGAATTACTCTCAGCTGAGCTAGGCCATCCTGTGGAAAGCCTGCCATGGTAGTAAGGCTGACACAAACAAGTCTATATCACTCCAGAGGGCGGTTGGGCACTGGAACAGGCTTCCCAGGGAAGTGGGCACAGCACCAAGCCTGATAGAGTTCAAGAAGCATTTGGACACTGCTCTCAGGCACATAGTGTGACTCTTGGGGATGGTCCTGTGCAGGGCCAGGCATCGGACTTTGATGATCCTTGTAGGTCCCTTCCAACTCAGGATATTCTAGGAATCTATGATTCTATGTGTCCAGCATCCCATGTGTCTGCTTAAGGAGAACAAATTCATCCATGCAAGTTTGATGTGTGTGGAGTCCAGTGACTCCTCAATGTTGTAACACTGTTTTTCAAAACATAACTTCATGCTAATTCATCTCACAACTTATTTTTTCCTCTTGCGTAAAGGCAATGGCAAGGAAGGTAGAGTGTAATTATTGCATTATTCCTCAAATATGATATCAAGATTTGCATTTAGATATGCAGTAGAAAATAACTTAGAAATAGATATGAACATTTGCAGCATAATTCAGCACGACTCCACCTTTTCCATTTTCAGCTTATCACAGTGCCTGCATACACACTTAAATGCAGGTGCAGAAGGACTCTCTATATGAAATGAGGTGATTTCCTTCTCTCCCTGCCAGGTATTCCCTAAATATCTCACTATTTAGGCACCTGGGTCCTGCAGGCACCCCTTGGGAGTTTCAGAGCTGTGCATGGGCATGTGACAGTGGCAGGCTGGAGCAAGGAGCAGAGGTGACTCCTACATTGTGGCAGGGAGCCAACGGCTGTCACAGTTGCCCCTGAGGAAGGCACCAGAGCACTGTAAAGGGGAAAAAAATAGCACCTGCATGTAAAAAAGGCATTTTGGCTTCAGCCAGCTGTGTTTCAGTACCCTAAACAGTACAGGTCCAGTGATTGTGCAGTTAACTTGCCAGCACAGGAGAGAAAATAAAAGACTTGAAGTGAGCAGTCAACATAGTCCCTATTCTCTACTGAAGAAGAAGAAATTGTATCAAGGTAATAATCGACATAATTGTGTGCCCTGACAAACAACAGCTGAAACGACAACACAAGAACCTTTCAACATTTCATCAAGTGACAGTCTCACTGACAAATAGAGAAACAATGAGTGAGACAAGAATCCCAGAAGACATGTAATTACTTAGAGTACAGGCTTCATGGTTCTCATTAAAGAAGATGGGTCATTTTAAGTGATAACTCTCCTGGATCTCACTGTTTCCCATAATGATCTGGATGTGGGAAGAGAAAACCTATCTATTAACATGTTTGCAGATATTGTGAAGCTGGGAGTACTTTGAAGGATTACAATTCCAAATTACCATAAAATTTTGAAAAATGGTCTGAAACCAGTATGATGGAACTTCAGCCCAGACAAATTCAAAATGCAGTAATTAGTGCCACCCTAGAACCATATATACAGAGGCAAAAAGGGGAATGGCTGAGCAAGTAGCGCTACTAGAAAGGTCTCAACTGAAATATGAGTTGATGTTGGCTAATCTCACCGGGAGGAAGGTGTGTATCAGCAAGGAACAGCATGTAAGATGTTTTAATGATTGTGCTACTGGTCACTGATAAGGTTTCAGGTATGTTCAAATGTGGACACCATTGCTGAGGAAGCACAAAACATGGCAAGTCTGGATGGCACCAAGAAGAGTAACATGAAATTTAGGGAACATGACCTCTGGGAGAGTGTTGAGTGAATGTTGTTAACTTTCCCTTGAAGAAAAATATTGTTATGGGATTGCACATGAAGGACAGAGATCTCTTGTCCCTGGTCCACAGAACATGTGGACTAGAAGATATTGAAGCAAGCTGTTTCTGCAAGGTCCCTGTTTTCTGGCCATTGTTGCTGGGGTTTCCTGTTGCTGGAGGCCTTGCTGAGGCTGTGCTGTGTTCAGCCGGAAGCAGGTGGGAGGGTTGGAGCTTCTTTCCCGGGATTTGGCAATGACGGGGCTGATTGCTGTTGCTCCCACGTAGGCAGACTCAGTGGGTTTGGAGCAGCTCTGCTAGGAACTGGAACCAACCCCACTCATGTGGCTACAGAGTTACATCTCAAAATCTCCCCTACAAGGTGCAAAACAAAGCTAACCAAGTGATCCTGAGCAGAAATAGGCTAATTTAAAAGTACTGAGGCACTGTTCGATCGATAAACTCAACCCAAGCTGCATTTTCAGAGCTAATTCATGGATTGATTTTCCCATTGATTTTCAGTAACTGCTAGGTTCCTGGCTAGATTAGCAAAGGTATTTAGATATTAAGATGGAGTCATTTTAGCGGTCTTAGTCACCTTAGTACTTAAATCCAGTTGATTTACAGTTCAGATTAGGTCTCTACGCAAGATGCTGTGATCCCATGAAGTCTCTTGCTGTTTTTTGATAGTTCAGTGAACTCCTCTAAATTTCTGTGTTTGCATGCCCCAATTGCTTTGAAAATGAGGTCTGTTTTTCAGATTACCTGGGCTTTGCAAAGCCTTTTAAAACATGGGCCTAAACACCCAGCTGGGTACGCTATCTCAGGCTAACTGGGGTTTCTTTCTGCGTGGGAATTAAGGTTCTTGGCTTAGTGTTTCAGTGAAGTTTCTAAATATTTTTACAGCTCATCATCAACCTGTTAAATGATTCACAGATTCTGAGCTACCAAAGACACAGGGAGGCTATCGATAAAGTGACCAGCTGTATCATTGACAGCACATTTGGGAAACATTAACCAAAAGTAAAAGCCTTTTATAAGAAGGCCATAAAATTACAGGAGTAATTATGTTTTTCCAAAGTTAATCATTGACTTTTGTTTATTTGTCTTTTTATAAAAAACTTTTTCCTTTCTCTCCTATAAGGAATAAAACCCATAAAAGGTCCAGCAAATTGGATTCAGCCTTTCTTCTTCACACTGGCCATGCTTGAAGGCTGATGAGACGGAGGCTGACAGAGAAGCTTACCTGAGGAAACCTGTTTCATTGGACATGAATATGTTGGTCCATCTCTGGCTTCTCTGTGCTCTGAGTGCTGTTGTGATCCCTCAGAATGTTGAACAACAAGCCCAAAAGTTTCTAGAAGAGTTTAACAGGATGGCAGAAGATATCAGCCATGAGAGCTCTATTGCATCATGGCACTACAACACCAACATCACCGAGGAGAATGCCAAGAAAATGGTAAGTGGTCCATCCTGTGGGTTTTACTGTTGTTTTAGGATTCTGACCACTACTTTCTGTTTTATTTTTTTCCACCAAGCTTGGCTGAAATTGGAGTGTTGTTTCTCTGGTAGCTGTGGTTTAGACTGAGAGGGTAGAGTGGCTTAGTTTGACATAGCGATGCCTCACTGGATGTGCCTGGGCCACTACCAGCCTCTCCAGCCTTGGGTTAGTACTTGAACTGCCCTTGCAGTGTGTGGGGATGGCCGGAGCCTGGACTTGTCCCTAGACATCACTTTGAGTCACCCCAGTGAGTGGAGGGAAAAGGCAAGAGAGCTCTGCATGTTCGTCACCAAAATCTGTGTTGAATGGGGAGAGATGTGGCTGAACTATCACTGGTCTTTTTACTGACAAGACAGCACTCTCTCTTCTCTGATGCTGAAATTGTTTTACTTCTTAGTGAATAAGCAAGAATTTTCAGAATGTAGTTATTCTATTAAATGTTTGCTAATGAGTCTATATAGTGGCCCACACCAGTTACCCAGTGGGGGATGTTTTCCCCTTCCCCCACCACTGTCCTCCTAGTCAAGGCTGTTGCTATACTGCTGCGAGGTGTTAAACTGGGAAAAATTATTTGAGGTCATTGATTACCAAATGCCAGCAGTGAGTTTGTAGTACAGTGGTCTAATATACTGGTTTGAAAGATAATTTCTATCTGAAGGAAGGTCCATGATATTTGTACTTATCCTTTCTTGCAACACAGTTCTTGTTTCTCAACACCAGCCCCTGGTTTTCCCTGCTAACAGGGTCTCTAGGCCAGAGCAGTGCTTTTTGAGAGCAGGCAGCTATGGTCTGGCTGGTTACTGATATTGCCATATTTCAACTCAACATCTTGTAAGCTCAGAGCTTTCAAAATGAACAAAAACACCTTGAATTTAGTAGCTGTGTGTATTTAAAGTTAACTCAAGCTTTAGAGAAAACAATTCAGACCATAAAAATTAATCTGGACATCCTATATCTATTTTTGCATAACGGCTTGTCTTCCACTTTATGGTCATACAGCTTAATTAAAACTTGGTTTAATTATCATATTTCTTAATTAAAGTAAGGAGACTGGGAGCTGGAAGAAATTCAAATGACTAATCATTGTCAATCTGGAATGCTTTTCAGGCACCAGGTGCTTAAACTGTAATGTTTCCAGACACTTAAAATGAAAGCCCCATACAGTATTTCTAGCATTAATGAGATCATAATAAAATACATGAGGAGATACCAGCAATAAGAACCAATTAGTCCAGAGCTCAGAAAGAATGTTTTCTCTCGCTTGATCTTTTCAGCAGCACTGGTAATAAACCCACTGGTTTCTCTCCTCCCTTTCTACTGGAGGAGAGTTAATGAATACTGTCCCTTCTGGCTCCTTCCCATCCATTTTCCTTGTAAATTGTACCACAAACTCTATAACTATTCCTCTGACACACCAATCAGTTCTCTAGCTGTGGAAACATCAGACAGCAAGTTAACTTCTGTCTCCTTGTTTTTGTAGACAACGAGCCCCCCCTTCTGCCCTGTCACTCCTAAGGCACCTCTGTCCCTGCTCAGGAGAAGGAGCTCAGGAATACATTTGCATAGTGATGCTCTTCCTCTGGGTGCTTATCAAGCTCTTGCCCACTGAGCTTTGCATACTCCCATGAAGGGGAGAGTTTGGAAAGCTTCAGTGATGGCTGCTGCCCTGCAGAGGGTCTGCATGGGCAGTGGAGATGAGGGGACAGGACTGCCAAGGGCTTACATCTGCCACTGTCTCTCTCTGCTGGAGCCTAGAGCAGGAACAGTGGATACTTAACCCCACCACACACGGGGCTGGACAGCCTGGGCACAGCCCTGGAGAAGGCATCAGCCTCACTGTGTGTTTGCACAGGGGTGAAGTGTGCCTGAAAGAGCTCTTCAGGCACAGTATGACATTTGTGTTTCCTGACTCCTCAGCAGAGAAGGATGGGTGTTACAGGTACCCTCTCCACAACCTGAGAAGTTCTGGTGATAAGCACAATTAATTAAACTGTTCCAAAGACCCAGGTTAATTACCACTGTTCTTGTTGCCATTTGGAATGGGTGCTATGTGCTCAACTAGGTACAAACACATTAGTAAAAGGTGAATAAAACGGTCCCAAGTCCAAACAATGTTCTTAGGATGCTAATTTGTGCACTGAAATTTGGGAGTTTCACATGTATGTATGTAATTGAGGCAGTGGTAAAACCAATCTCATAAAACGATGAGGTTTTGCATGCCCAATTTAGGCATCTAAATTTAGAGAATCCTATGCCCAAGTATAATATTTTATTTATCAACATTTCAGAAGAAAGTGATATATCGATTATGAAAAGATTCAGTATCAATATCTTGGCTGCTTGTCTGCCACTGCTACTGCAGCAGAAATGGGGAATGACATTGGAGTCACAGACCTCTTTGTGCCCCGGCTTGTATCCTCACAAGTGGGTGAAGAAAAGCACTAAAGAAAGAATATGTGGTGAGTCAGAATAGCAGGTAACAGAAAAGTGATGCTAGATCAGTTATAACAAGGAAGGTGTGAGGATACAGTCATGCATTTTGCTATTTCCAACGAAAAAGGTTATCTGGATGAGTGAATAAAACATGGCCAAAAAACTCTCCAGCCATTTCACTGTGCAGTGCAAGTGCTCAACCTGCAATCCACAGTTGTTCTCTGCAAATGAAGTTCTCCACAAATGAAATATTTTTGCCCAGTGAGTATATCAGGCTGCTGTACTCTTTTGGAGGGAATAATTCAGGGTTTCTGTGAACCCCTTGCAGAACGAGGCAAGTGCCAAGTGGTCCACATTTTACGATGAGGCCTCCAAGAATGCCAGCAGCTTCTCAGTAGGCAGCATTGAGGATAACCTCATCAAGCTCCAGATCCAGACTCTCCAGGACAGAGGTTCATCTGTGCTGTCATCAGAAAAGTATAACAGAGTAAGTTACTGAATGTGCCTCATTTTTGTTTGTTGAGTTGAGCTGCCTCCTCCACACCCTGAAGTGAGGGCATGATGCTGTTGCCATCCTCCTTGTCTTGGGATGATATGTGTGTGGTAAGGAAATGTACCAAAATGTTCTAGGTGCTTGTAGCAATACAGGACTGGAAGGGGGGGTCTGGCCTAAGGAGCTGATTGCCATTCAAGTCAGCAGTTTTGCCACGGAATGACTTTCAAGTATTCATACACACCTCAGAGTTGTCCTTGCACAAGTGGCAGGACCAGTCATAAGAGGAAAAAAGGACATGTGGTAAGTGCTTGGCAAAGTCCTGACCTAGGGCTGTGAGCAGAGATGGGTAAAAGGACATTCAGTGAGTCAAAAAGGTGGAGGTGGAGGAAGTCTTTCTCTGCACATGATGCATTGTCAAACTGTGAAAAAGAGAGGATGTTTTGTTGCAGTGGGCACCTTGGGATGCCTGAAACTGGGGTGGTTGGTGACCTCCTTCCACAGAAAGCTGCTGAAGGCCAACAAGATTTAGCAAGATTCATAATGAAATTTGACATTTGCACTGACAAGTTCATGCAAGAGGCAGGTATATTGATAACAACTACATGTGAAATTGAAGAGAGCAGCTATGTACACTCAAAAGGGATTTATAACCAATTATAACCAAACACTTAAGAGTTAAATTATTTTCATTTTCCTGGAGATCAAATTGAAACATAGCCTCAGTTCATTGGAACTTATAGTCCATGATCTTACATTCCTGATTACAGAAGGATCTTGAGATATTTTGGCGAAGGTCAGCAGTGCTAACCACCATGCAAGAACAACAGTGGGTTGGCTGGATCTTTTGTCTGTTCCAAATGAGTTTCTGGAAAGACACATTATGTTGGTGGGAGTGCTGACAGTTCGTACAAACTTATATTTATTTTGGAGCACAGCACTGCACTGGTAATGCTGGCTCTGTTGAGGAGGTATTTTCTTCAGTACCCTCCCTGTTCGGATACTTAGAATTTCCTAGAATGGCCTTTGGGGCTGAAGTTGTTGATTCTTGAAAGGTGACTGTATTTACATAGAAATAGTTAGGTATTCTTCACTGATACAAAAATTTCCCTGAGCACCCATTTATTTTAACACTGAGAGAGATAAAGTTAGAGCTAATCACTAACTATCCCTCTCACTGACAGCTCTTCATAGTTCTGATTTAAAGCTCTAAATGAGAAATTGCATACTCCCAAAGGAAAACCTAAAAGTGGTACATGTTTTTCTTGAGGCATGAAACCATTAAAAAACAATAAACCCAAAGTCTATGTAGCATAGGTTCTGAGATAGATCTGAATGATTTCAGATGCATTTTGGCCTTCAGCTGACCCAAAATGTAAGCCATACCTTCTCTGTAATGGGGTTTAAGCAGATCTATGTAATCAGTGTGATATGATGTTAAAACCACAAGCAACGGTCAGCCTGGCAGCATCTGCAGAAGGGGCCCCTTTTTGCTGCCATTCAAAGCCATAATCTCCCTGGAAAGTTTATGTGGGTTCATGCTTATGAAGCACACTTCTAAACTTTTATCATTTTATTGCTGCTGTGTATTGATAGCTCTTTCGTGACAGTCAGTGCTCATTAAATCCAGAGATCTGTCTGACTGGATATTCAGAGCCTGTAGGTTACATCATATATTTGGGAGACTAGCTGTCTTTTCCAGCTAGGTCTGGTTCAGTAATGCATTTAGGCAAATTCTTTCATTAATCTCTACTGAGCTTAAACATATGCTTAAATGTTAAGCTGGTGGGTGAAGTGTTGAATCAAACTCTTAAGAATTAGCATAATTGGCTGATATTTTCACAGAGTGGGTTTCTAATAGGCTATCTTGCATCTAACTTGCAGCTGGGCACTGTGCTAAGTACAATGAGTACCATCTACAGCACCGGGACCGTCTGTAAAATCAACGATCCGTCTGAGTGTTTGGTGCTGGAGCCAGGTATGGTACTAACCTCTGCCCCTACTGTGTCCTTTGTCCTTAGGGTGCAAAACCAGAAAGCCCAAGGGTGGCTCCTGAGTGCAAGAGGACAGGCAGTAATTTCAATAGATACAGCTTGCTATCTATAGCTTAGTCATAATTTAATTGCACCTTGCAGTTCAGGGACCTCCAGTGGGCCTGCTGCCCACGAGACATACTGTCTCCTGCTTACAGTAGACAAAATTTGGAGAGGACTGCTCAACTTGTGTGGCAGCCTGCCTGTCACCTGGGTTTTGCCTACATCACAGAAAATATTTTTTGCCCCCTGCCATCAAAGTCTTGTTGAACCCAACATTGTGTTGAGGCCAGTCCCAAGAACCCTACCTATTTAAGGGAAGCTAGTGCAGAGAGCATTTAAGAGACTCCATGCTTCTTAAACAGAGGGGAAAAACCTCAATTCAGAGAAGGATGCAATAAAATAATGGGGTATTTCAGTATATCAAACATGAAGTGCTTTCTTCTCAGTTCATGACATTTCTTTCACTCTGGTTCATTTGCCTGCTGCGAAAGAAAAATTCTGCTTTTTCAAGGCCTAGTGCTTATTTTTTGTTCTGACAGGTCTGGATGCTATTATGGCTGACAGCACTGATTATAATGAGAGACTTTGGGCCTGGGAAGGCTGGAGAGCTGATGTTGGCAGGATGATGAGACCATTATATGAAGAGTATGTTGAACTTGAAAATGAAGTTGCAAAGCTTAATAGTAAGTTACTTTTAAAAAAATATATAAAAATTCTGGCTTCCAGAAACTAGCAAATGTACTGCAGTCTTGAACAAGCTGCCCAGGAATTCAAAACCCATACGCAATTTTCAAATAATTTGCTCTTGGTGTGCACACCCCAATGTAAGAGACAATGCTGACAGGTGCCATTGACCGGATCAGAGCTTTCTTACCAGCCTGGAACAACAGACACCTTTTTATTGGCATCTTTCTTTGCTGGCACTTTTTGAAAAAGTATCAGTGCCCTTCATTATATTCACTGCACCACTTATAACTTACCAACAAGCACACTTGATTTTAACAACTTTTGAGTGCCATTGAGCTTTGGCAACAACATCTCTTTCCTATGGGCCTTGACCTTCTTGCAGCAGCCACAGTCATCGGTACATTTAGAAGCATTATTCCCAAACCAGAATGACCAGATTTGATAGGCCTGGACCAGCAGATGCAGCTGGGTGTTTAAAAACAATTTTGCACCAAGTGTGACAAATCACAGGAAACTGTCTTGTCAAGGAACAATGGCAGGTGGCTGCTTATTTTCTTTTGGGGGTCTTCTAAGACAGCTTCTGAAGTAACTACATCCTCTGTCTTTTGGACAAACTGCAGCTGTATCACCTGCTTTCCTATACTCCAAAATTGTCAAGCTGGAGCTAGAGACCAAGGATAAGAAAATATAGTCCAAATACTTATATAGGGAAAACCCCAAAACATTATGAAATGGTCATTATGACCTTCCTCCATACCACTAAGAAAGAGACTTCAGCAATGAGCTGTTTCACCTTCAGGCTTGATGGAGCTCAGTGGACTGGAAGACTTAGTGGAACTGTGAGCTGAATTTTAGTTCTGCTGTTTACACCTGTCCTGGTGGTCTAATTGCTGGAAGAGGGTGCCATATTCATTGCCCACCAGCCCATACCTTCAGTGAGAATGAACCCTCTTGGCATCCAGCCTGAGTAGAGGCTCATAGTTGCAGGAGCTTCAATCAGGAGTGATGATTTCCTTTGACCTCCATCTCCAGATGGAATGATGCTAATTAGCAGATAACCATGACTGCAATTTCTGATTTTCCTGGAAATCTCCCACACCTGCACATTCATGGGACAGAGCCTTAAGGGAGCTCTTTCTTTCCTGCTAGACTCAAACTATCTTGCACTTTGCTGCTTTGCTCTGGGGGAAGGCTGCTGGTCAGCATGGGATCAGAAGGCAGTTGCAGACCTAAGTAGTGCCACATGTGGTGTCCTGATGTGATGCACTCATGCTTTACAGATTATTCTGACTATGGAGATTACTGGAGAGCAAATTATGAAGCCAAGTTTCCAAAAGATTATGAATACAGCCGTGACCAGCTGATTGAAGATGTGGAGAAGACATTTGAGCAGGTAGAGGCAGAAGCTCTCAACTGGGTCAGAGAGTTATGTTTTGAAATGGTGGGCTCAAATGTTGATGTTGTGAAGCAAGATGAGACCTGATCTAAACTGCCTTATTGCAGTCTTCATGAGTTTAACAGATGCTTGGAGACATACATGAGATTTTTACCTCTGCAGCCATTCTAGGACCAGCTTGGTCCCCTTGGGCTGCATTGCCCCCAAAGGCTGGGAAAGAGGGAACTCTGCAGAACTATGTCTCTCCTCCAGGTAGGGCCCAAGGGGATGGGTATGTTTCCTGTGGGGTAGATGGCATCCTTAATACTCTGCTTTTAAATGCTTCCTCCCTCATACCTGAGCATGACTTCTGGGGCTAGGATCTGGACTCACTGCTTGAGTCCCAAGGTGGGGGGGCAAAGCTCAGCTGCAGCTTTGGGGTGCACTTACCTACCAGGAGAATTTTTTCAGAGACATCTTCGAGGCTTTCTGTTTAGGAGTGATAAGTGGCATAGAGCAAAGTGAAAATAATGTTTCCTTCTGTGTCTCCAGATAAAACCTCTGTACCAGCAGCTGCATGCCTACGTGAGACACCACCTGGAGCGAGTGTATGGCCCCAAGCTCATCAGCTCCACAGGATGCCTCCCTGCTCACTTGCTGGGTATGGCAGCATGTCCATGTCGCATAGGCCTGACTTTGCACACTGGACAGTCACCTCCAAGGCACTTGGGAAGAGAGTAATTTGACTGTTTAATCAGGATATTAACAAAAAGGTTACAGATAAGAGAAAGGGAGAGGAGAAATGGAGAAATTCCTGGCAGAGATGACACAAGTACTTAGCAGCACAGGCAGGAAGGGAAGGCAGGTTGTCCTCATCCTCACCAGAGCTGCTGACACACAGCTCAAAATTCTAGCACTGGACTGGGACATTTCCCTCCCCTTTGCAGCACTTGTTATCCTTAGAAATTAGAGTTTCAGAGAGAGTTGTTTTTCCTTTCAAATCTTATTCTAAGCTCCCACATTTCATGACTGGTTTCAAAACATGCAACATCAAGCTGCTGTAATTGTGCACATGAACATGGCCCAAAAATCACATGGACTAACAACAAGGGTGTTCAATTGTGACTGCCCAGCTTTAGGAAGGCGGTCAGTTCTGAAACTATATTGTACAAGGGTATCTGACGTTGGGTAATAAAAGCGTCTTTGATATGACTTTGACCTACGCATAACTCCTAAGAACTGCTCCCCTCCACATCTGGATCCAACCACTTTAGATATACGAGTCCCTATTTATGACACTGCACAATTTATGTAGCTGTCTGGCACTTTTAGACAATACATAATAAATAATTGAGAGTATATCTATGTTTCTTTTTATGAAGGTGATATGTGGGGCAGGTTTTGGACAAATCTATATGCCTTGACTGTTCCATATCCAGCCAAACCAAACATTGATGTAACTTCTGCAATGGTTCAAAAGGTAAGACATGCCTTTATGCAATATGCATTGTGTGACAAATCTAGACAGTATAAAAATTATGCACCACATGTCAGCTGCTCTCTAGAAAACTAAGGCTGCCCTCAGGCAGACACACTGCCAACAAAGCACTGCTTTCTGCATCCTTTTTTTTGCTTTTCACCTTAATGTGTTCATGCATTTTTCATTGTACCTTTCTCCTTAACTGTTCTCTCTTTTTTTCCTCCACCCTCTTTGACTCACTTAATCTTGGCTCCAAGTCTATTTCCTCTGAGACACCTGTCCATTGAGAGATATGTTTTGTACATATAAATATTTCAGGAGTCCTGGAGTTGGCTGGTATCAAATATGACCTTTGCCAGTAATTACCATAATCAAATACTTTGTATATCACAGTTTGTTTTACTTTTGTCAGTCTTGTTTATTTGAATACAGCTAGGAAACCGCAGTGCCTGCCTGTTATCTTTTGATAACTGCATAGCACTATAAGGCCTGTTTTTGAGGTCTGTAGTGCTAACAGCTGTGACAGCACCTTTATCAGACCAAGAACATGAGTAAAGATAACTCCCTGTAGTCTTGGTTAAGCTTCACTTCTTTTAAAAAGTAAAAAATGAGAGGTGGAATTTGATTTCTGAAATGTGCTTATTCACCAGAAATCTTCATTAGCAGTTTGCACAAGTTTGTATTACTCTCACCTCTCTTTTACATCACTGACCCCCAAACAAAATCTGTGTCTGTTGCAGTATCACTGCAAGGAAGGAAGCATTACTTACAGAGCCTTGGGGTAAAGGCTCATCCTTATTGGTGGACGTCCCCAGTTAAGGATTCTCATCCACCTAAGCTGTTTGCCAGCTAGATCTCTCTGAAAGCCCAGTCTGGTAAATGCAGAGATCCTGCTGAGTAAAATAATAAAACTGCTGAATTGCAAAAATATCTTGGACATTACCATGCAGTTACAATTTGATAAGCAACTTTCATAGACACATGTGCCAGGTTTTATGGTTCTGGCTGAAATCTGTCATGCTTATCTTCTGGGAATGCAGTTCCACTCCCTCAAATATGTTGTTCCCAAGATGACTGAAGAGGCTGAAGGGTCAAACCCCAGATCTGACATGCTACTGACAGGAATGCCTTCTTTACCTTACCTTATCTTTTATTGAGAGCTTCTCTGATCTGGGTCACGTGCTATCTGCTGAGCCTCTGAGTGCAGAAACCTATTTTGTTTACAGGTAAAACAATTAGTTCCAGTTTCAGCACAATTTCCAGGGGGACCAAAGGCAGACACAACTGTCTTACTCTCAGTAAGCCAGGTGCTGATCTGAAGTTCCTGGGAAATAAAGTCAGCTGCCCTGCATGAAGCAGGCCATTGGGAACAGGCTTCATGCAGAAGCAGTGGTTAATGGTGACATTCTGTGTTTCAGGGATGGAATGCAATTAAAATATTCGAAGCTGCTGAGGCCTTCTTCACCTCCATTGGCCTGTATAACATGACTGATGGCTTCTGGAGAAACTCCATGCTTACAGAGCCGACTGATGGCAGGAAGGTTGTCTGCCATCCAACAGCATGGGATCTGGGGAAAAATGACTACAGGTACTGCAATTGCCATGACCCTCCTTTCATACCATCTCCTAGAAAAAAACGTATTTTCATTAAAGATGCACTATCCTGGTTTAAGTTACAATTTCTCCTTTATTTTTTTTTCTGGCTGATAAGAGGGGAAAGGAAGACAAGATCCTGTGGAACTGTAAACCTTTCTGTGTAGCTTTTTCTGTGAAGATGTAAGGACTACTCTCAAATTTTAGCTGAGAAGTGACTATTATTTATATGAATCAGAGAAATAATGACTAAGTTCTAGGTCTTAGGGCACAAGCAGGAATGTGGGTGCTTGTGGATACAAGTGAGATTTGCGGACAGCTGCACATTCTGCAGCAATGGCACCAGGTCCCTGGGTAGCAAGGGAAAATCTGAGAGCCCATGGTCTATCTTTAGCAGAGAGATCCAGTTTTCATGAAAATCCATCAATCTCTTCCATATTTGGGAAAAGAGAAGGACAGCAAGTCCACACACAGTGAAGTTTTCTGGCAGAAATTCTGTCCCCTCTTACAGTCCCCATAGTTACCCAAGGAAAGAGGCTGCTCCTTAGCAGAACCTTAGTGAAAGCCATCAGCCTCGCACTCTGGAGAAGGTAAAAGAAACTCTATTTGGAAGAAATTCCTTTAATAAATAGTACTTACACAAGGATGAAGTAGCAGAAGTCACCAAAACTCAGGTTTTTTACACTACTATCTTTCTAAGATTGGTGGTGGTTGCCGTCTCCCACACATACAGAGAGTTTATTGCCAGGTTTCAGGGAGCAGCCACTTCTCACAGAACAGCAATTTTCTCTTATTCCCTGCACAATTTCATGGTGGCTGAAGGTGTTTTGTTGAGTTCCTCTCAAAGCCTCACTCTTGTAGGAGGAACTGCACTGTGTACTAGGATGTAGCTGCCAGGTTTTGTGAGGGGCAAGGGACATTTTCAACTTCTGGAAGGGCTTTGCCCTGTGACTATGGCAAACAGGGCTCAATCTGGCCCACTGTCTATCTAACCACAACCCCTTTGTACTGGTGTGCAGGATCAAGATGTGCACCAAAGTGACCATGGACGACTTCCTGACTGCACACCATGAGATGGGGCACATTGAGTACGACATGGCATACTCTGCGCAGCCCTACCTGCTCAGAAGTGGGGCCAACGAGGGCTTCCATGAAGCAGTAGGTGAAATTATGTCACTTTCTGCAGCCACTCCTGAGCACTTGAAATCTCTTGGTCTCCTAGAGCCAACTTTCCAAGAGGATGAAGGTAAATAAATGCACAAATATTATGTATATTCTGCCTTATTATGCCTGCAAACTCAGCAATCAGCAGAGAAGCTTCTGAAAATCTTATTCCACTAATTTACCAAAAATACTTTTTTTCTCCCAAATCACATTGTGAAGCAAGGATCACTATATGATGCTGCTACAAAATTTAGAAAAATATAGCTAGCACTTCATTACCTTCAGTACTGAAAAACTCATCCTTAAATCTTCATAGTTCATTTGATGAGTCTCCCAAACACTTTTCCATCTCCGTTGAATAAATCCATACATATCTCAATCAAGGTATGTATTCAGCAATTCAAATGAAACTTCAACCTTGACATTTACATCTCCCACTTTAGTCAATATTGAGTAACCACATAGGTAGGCCCTCATTGTAATGCAGTTTGTCTGGCTTTTCTGAATATTGCCTTAGAAGGATGGAGATGTACATTTTATATGTATTGAGATGTCTTCAGTTCAAAATTCCCCAGAGCCTGGGAAAGTTCTCAGTGAAGGATAGCGAAATGCAAAGGCCTAGGTTATTTAGGAGGTTGGGAGAAAGAGAGACAAAACTGTGTACAATACCTAAGTGATCTTATCTCATGTTTTTTTGCAGTAGTATTCTCCCTTCTACTTTTTCTTTAGTGAAAATCTGTAATTCGAATAACATGTAAGAATTAGCTGTAAAAGGAAGCATCTTCAGCCATCAAATCAGATACTAATTGCTACCATAACCATTACCTTAACTGCTTCTCTCTTCAGAAACTGAAATCAACTTTCTGCTCAAACAAGCACTAACGATTGTTGGAACAATGCCTTTTACTTACATGCTGGAGAAGTGGAGGTGGATGGTGTTTAGGGGTGAGATTACAAAGCAGGAATGGACAAAACGGTGGTGGGAGATGAAGTAAGTTTGAGAAAAAAAAGAGGATTTTTTTCAAATGAACCTGCAAAACCAACCCTTCATAGTTACTCAACATACTAAGGTAGGGTAGGATTTGTCTCTCCAGATGTTTCTACGAATCCCTGTAGAGTGCCAGCTAGAAACACCCAACATGTTGCAGACAATATCTGACAAGCCATGTATCCACATTAGCACTGTGTACAGCCCCAGGCAGTCTACCCTGTCTCTCAAAATACTTCCCCCACCATTTTTACCATCAATTTACTGATAAAGGTGGCCCATGGGATGTTAATGATCAACATTATTGTTCCCTTGATTCATGTCCCAAGACATCTTCATAGATTAAGTACAGCCCTTCCCTAAGTCTCATTGGTCATGTGCTCTGGTGTGCTTCCCACATCCTTAAGGACAAGCGGAAAGTGAAGTTCATTGCACTTGCCAGCCTGAGAAGCCTGCAGATCTCAATCTATCAAATATTTGTGCACACTGCTTTGTGTGTCCTCCCCATTGTCTAGTGGGTTTTGAGACAAATTGTCTGAATGATTTCAGACTAATTCTTTCCTTTCTTATGTATTAAGATACCAGCTTTCTTGGTCAAGAAAATACAGTTCCCTTGGCAAGTAACACCCAAAGGTGCATTATCAGATTATACCCATCAGTCAATCAATTTTCACCACATTGAAGCTCAAGATTAAAAAGTATTTTTATTCAAACTGCATTTTGTAATTTCCCAGATTGGTTATACTATGGTAGAGAAAAAGGCAAAAAACCCCAAACAAGCCCCACATTGAAAATGGAGCTTGCACTCTGACATGAACATGAACAGTAACCCTCCATCAGCAAACAGAATCTATAATAAAACTTGATGTATGCAAGCCTCCTGACCCACTGTAAAAATCAATCAGCTCCAATGTATTCAAAAGTAGCAGAGATGTCAGATAAACAGAGAATGACAAATTGTTCAGGGAACCTTATCACATCTGTTGCAGTGGCACTGCAAAGCTCTCTGCTGGAACAAGAACTTGAAATATAGGCTTACGGAAAATATTTCCATGGAAGCTTATTACCATTTTCAGAACTTAGGGCATGGGTTTGTTTCTGCAGTACCGCTCAGGAAACACGGTCTCAGGAGAGGAAAGCAAAAGAAACCTCATCTACAGCCCAGTGGCACAGGAGGGCATCCTCCTTTTGGGTCACCTAGTCTCTGCATGCACTTATCCAGAGCACAAACACAGGTCTCCAAATTCAGCATGGCCCAGGGCATGAGGGGTGTGTGTGAAACTCATGTCTTGTAGGCTCTTTCATACCACTAATTTCTCTCTGCACACCCTGCTATGATACAAATCCCTTCCTTGCACTATTAGTTTCAAAGTAGCTTCCTCTCTGTGGTCTCCACCTGTGGAACAAACTCACTTGGGGTTACTGGGAGCTGTATGGAATTCTTCTGTTTGGAAGTGAGAGAGGTGCCCATATATATTAGACAAAACAGAAGAAAAGCTGAGTCAGATTACTTTTCTTTTTTGTCTATTAAAAGAAATCCTATGTTTTTTCTTCATCCCCAGGAGAGAAATAGTTGGTGTTGTGGAACCAGTCCCTCATGATGAAACTTATTGCGACCCTGCGGCACTGTTCCATGTGGCCAATGATTACTCCTTCATAAGGTAGTGCAGTGTTTAATTAATGACTTAAATTTTGCCTACAGAACAAGACCCAGCTCCTTGAAACATCTACTGGAGAGTCTCAGGGCCCAATCTTATTTTATTCAAAGTCCAGACTTAAGGTGATTGATTTCAATGGAAGTGTTTCTGTGGGCATCAGGGGCTTCTCCATAATAATCTCTGAGCAATGAGAAGGCTGCTGAGCTTCTTGCTGAGCAGAGAAGCTTCGTGATGCCATCAAACCAGCGGGAGCACTTCTGTATGAGGTGTTTGCTTTCTTGGGGAGTCATAGTGCCCCACGTCACTTTGGCCATACACATGCAGCCCTGAAGCAACTAACTATGGATATTCCTCTCTGTCCCATCCATCACATTTTAGAGGGTTCAAACACAGTGGGCTGGGCTTAAAAACCTTACTCTTTCTTTGTTTATGTGGCAACATACAGATTTAGGGCTCTCCTGCTGCATTTGATCTTGGCATTTCGTTAAATTTGAGCTAGCCTAACCCATAAATATCAGGTGGCCTTTCTCCCTGCAGTGCAGTCTCCCACACCGGAATGATGGCTGACACAGCAGAGTTTTCCAAAGGCCGAGGACCTGCAGGTTTCTTTGCCAGACAACTAACAAAACCTCTGCCTCCCTTTTCCTTGCCCTTCCTTTAGGTATTACACCCGGACCATCTATCAGTTCCAGTTTCAGGAGGCACTTTGCAAGGCAGCTAACCATACTGGCCCTCTTCACAAATGTGACATTACCAACTCCACTGCAGCTGGTGAGAGGCTGAGGTAACAAAGCAAATTTCCCACATGTATAAGTCAGAGTATAACAAAATCTAAGTCATCCTTGAAAACTTCTGGAGTCAGTGAGATTACCTCAAGAATGAACCTGTCTTGGGAATTTAACATGTATCTGCCCAGTTCATCTTGACAAGTTGACTAAAGTACGCTAAGGTTCTAAACATCAAAGGTTTAATTACCTGTTAATGGGAATAAAATATTTTTATTAAGAGGAATAATGGGAGAAAGGAGGGAATTCAGAAGCAAATAGAAAACCTTTATACTAATTACAGAGTGTTTTTCTAGTCTAGATGGAGCATGGCAATAATGTGTTACCTCTCATTCCTCATACACAGACAATTGCTGGCATTAGGCAGATCCAAGCCCTGGACTGAAGCACTGCAAAATGTAACAGGAGAGAAATACATGAATGCAACACCCTTGCTCCACTACTTCGAACCTTTATATGAGTGGCTGAAAAAAAACAATTCTGGAAGATTCATTGGTTGGAAAACAGACTGGGCTCCGTGTACGTATGGCTTGGGGGTGATTTAAGAACACTCGTTAATCCTCACAACTCTTCTTGATTAGCAAAGTCCCTCTCTCTTGTACCTGTTGAGGGCTCTTCTCCCTAGGAAAGCAGGGTTATGGGAAATACACACTGAGCAGCAAGTTTTACTAGGGAAGATGGGCTGGCTTTCTCATGGCCAAAGCTGGAGAAGTCAGCATGCATGAGGTTTGTCAGAGCCTCACTTAGTTTTCAGAAATTGAGGTGATTGTTTTTTTTTTCATAATGGCAACTCTCAGAGTATGGGATGGCTGTAGAGAAGGAAGAAAGGTCAAAGGCTTGGACTTGTGAGGCACTTGCCTGAAAGCAGTGTGCCTGTTCTGCAGGACTGGGATCCACTGGTTCTGGGAGCCAGTGAACCCTGAAGCTGACAGCATAGGTGCAAATCAGTACAAAAAAAATAGTACTATGTTTCTTACAGTTATGTGCTACTTGAAGAGGGGAGTTAAAGGAAGGGAAGAGGAGGAGATGATGGAAAAATGCATTTTTTCAGCCTATTGTGGTGATATTAAGTGTTGAACAACCCAGGTTATGTATGTGTAATCACTGTCCATACTGGAGAGTACTGTAACTGTGTTGTGCCAGTCTCTGATGGTGGGATTCACCCAACCAGACACCAACATCTATATCTAAGCTTCTTATTCCCAATGGTGGGAAGGAGGAATTTTCCTTCTGTCTGTTGCAAAGCCAGACTTGGGGACTGAACAGCTCAGATGCATATGTTTGCACATAGAGGTGATCAAAAGGAAACAAGATCAATCCCACTGATAGCGAAAAATGCCTCAAAATAAATAACTGCTAAGAAGCTTTTTATCTTTTTAGCAGCAAAGGTATTTATTGACAACGTTGAAGGCAAGCAAGTTCATACTGGACAAAAACTTGCCTAACTTGTTTGTGTAAAATAAGCCATTTGTACAGTCTTGAGTTCACAGTTATATATTTTAATTTTCATATTAATGACTGGGTGAAATCTTGGGCATAGCTTTTCTTTTGGCTTGAAATCTGGGTAGTGGTCTCCTGATTTCATCCCTTGGGTGGTCTTGAAGTGTTTTCATCACTGTTGGACTTCTGCCTTTTCTTTGACATGACCTGTCAAACTTGTAAAATCATAACTTTAACTCTCCAAAATCTTGGATCTTTACATTTCATCCTATTGAAGTGCCTAGCTTTCCTTACTTTATGACTTCTAATGAATGGTACACTGGTCTCTATAATTGCTAGTCAGTGCATACCAGAACAAAGTGACTCCATCACTTCATGCTGTTTCATGAGTTAAGTGGCCTTGCTATGAAAACAACATTTTGCAAAGCAGAATTAGAAATTTCACAAAACTAGGGGGTTTTGGTCCCCTTTCTCTTTCATCCACCAAGCTCTCAGGGGAAGCAGGGGAGCCTGCAAGGAAACGTGAGCCACCCCAGCATTTCCCAGGGACTGGATTTTTGTTGCTGCAGCTCTAACATGGCCCTTGTTTCTTTTTAAACCAGATTCTGACAATGCCATCAAAGTGCGCATCAGCCTGAAGTCAGCGCTGGGGAACCAGGCGGTGAGTGTGTTTGTGCTGTGGCACTTTTCCCATTGCCAGGGAATGGGATGCTAATGGCTCTTGGAAAATAAGGGAGAGTATAGCTGGTATTTGTGTCTGAAGAGTGGCATTAGCTCAGGTGAAAGGTTGTCACATACAAGATGCCTTTTCTGAGTTTGTGGTCAAGATTCCCTCTGGAATTAGTGAAGAAGTTTTTCCAGGGAGTGATCCCACCCATTTTAAGGGAGACATCTCAGATAAATGAGTTGAGTTACTCTGTGGAGATACCGATCACAATTTTTCACCCGCTACAGGAGAGGCCTGAAGGGCTAACAGAGAGCAACCTGTGAACCTGAAAAGGGCTGTATTTTTCCCAGCTATGCTGATGAGTCTAAATAAAGCCTCTTCCTAATTTCTTCTATTTTTTTTTATTGTGGCTATAGTGCCTGACTTCAGAAGTTATTACAGCAGCTACTTCACATTTAAATGTGGGGCTAAAGCAGAGAGATTGACTCCCACTCTCTATTGTTAAATGCTCTTGATTCCAAACTAAAACACTTCTATCAGCATTTCTTTGTAGATTTTTGTTTGTCTGTTTGCTGTAATCTTTCTGGGCCCTGATACATTCAGCTGCCTCCCTGCCCTCCAACCCTTATGCAGAGACAGCTTTGTTACTGAGATTGCAGGGGCAGTGCAGTGCAGCTGCTTCTGTTTCAGATGAGAAGGACTTTAATTCCCAAGAGCTTGTCTGCTTTCTCCAATTATACCAGCTGGTCCAATAAAATGTATTACAGCAACCAAACCCACTCATTAAAGCCAAAGATGGCTTTTACGATTTTGAACAGAGCATTGGCTTAGCCCATCTGCTTAACCAAGGCTGAAAATTTGCTCCTTATTCTAGTTGTTCCTCTTTATGCTAATCTCATGGAGGCAGTGAAGGAGGCTTAAGTGCAAATACTTCATTCCTATTAATAGCAATTTTCACCTTGCAGAACATTAGTAATTTTCCAACAATGAGTATGTCAACAGGCAGGTCATTTAGATCTGTGTGTTGGAGCCTATTGCACTAGCAAGGACACAATACCATGGATTCATTTTTCATATGAATGGATGCTCTTGCTTCTATCACTCTCTTACATGCAAGCCCCACTGGAGTTTTATTGCTTCCCAGACAGCCGAGTTGAGTTAGATAAAATTCAAAACTGATATCAACAGCATGAAAAGGTTTCATATTACAACACATTTATTAGTCATTATGGTTAATGTTTAGCTTAATACCATTTTCATGCCTGCCTTTTGCCATCATAGTCTTTTGTTGTGCAATTGAGCAGCTGTAAAACAATCTCATACAGATTACTTAATTTGAATTATTGTATGGACAGTAGGTTCCTAAGCTCTGAAAAGCAAGTAATACATTTTCCTCTCAAAACCAGCCTACATCAGCAACTTGCAGGGAGCCTTTTCCATTCAGTTACTTTCTGCCTCCCCACAAAATTCCCTTATGCTGAGCCCCTGGGGACATGACTCTGCATGTCAGCAGCGGGTAATAGTACGTGCATGAACTGGCATAGAGAAAAGACTGGGGAATCTTGGGCAGGAATCTCAGCCCAGCTACACAGAGCAATATGTTTTGGCTGCTTTACACGGCTCACAGTGCTCAGAAGCTGTGAACCCAGTGCAACTGTTTGTTTAAGATGTATTTTGAGTTGCTTTGCACCGTTAGGACAGCAGAAAGAACTCTGAGTATGCCAGCAACCCTCTCTGTGTTTCTGCTCTTTAGGTCTGAAGAGAGCAAATTCCCCCTGCCATGCAGAGGTAGAGCTGGGCTGGGGCAGCCACGGGGCAGCTGCAGCTCATGCAGGCAATTCTGTGTCTCTCAGCTACTACTTTCAACTCTGGCTGCTACAAGCAGTGAAGCTTCAATAGCCCAGAGTTCTGGCAAATTATACATCCAGACTCACGGATGGAGCTGAAGGCCAGCTGTACCAGAGCGTGCACGGCTGTAATTACCCTCCTAATTGTTTTCAGGCTGATGAGATTAGAGCTGCATCCTTGGATCAGCAGTGTAGCTGATGAGGCTGAAGTACGCACAGCTTTGCCTCAGCTGGGGCTTTATGGAAGTGTCCTCCTAAGGGAACCTGCTACAGAATCCCCACTGAATATCTTGGGGTCTGTCTTATTTGAAATAAAAGGTTCCAGGAGAATCCATCCTCTGATCACTACTTGAAAACAGGACTCCTCTTCGAACATTAATTCAAATTCCCCACTGGATTAATGTCATTACGTGTGATTACATTGTAAAAGGCACACAAGACAGCATTAGGGAATGGAGAGCTGTCAGCCTGCAGGCATTTAGATGTATTTTACCATGAAAAATCCTTTTTGAATCAGGGCCAGACTTACACCGTGTTTGAAGTCACATGTGGGGGCTCGGAAGGAACACAGTAGAAAAGAGCAGAGGTGCTTGGCAGAGTTCATTTCTCTCAGAAAGCAAAGCAGCTTCTGTTTCTGAGATGCCTAGGGAAGGAGTGTGGGTAGTCTCTACTCAAACACAGATCAGAAGCCAGCCAGGTACTTCCCATCCACACAGCCAGCAATGGTATTTATAAAGGCACTCGAGAGGCACAGTGGCAATTAAAATACATTAGACTGAAAAAGACAAAATATAAGCTACAGAAATGACTAAAGGATTAAAAAGTTAAGATGCTAAGTACAGAAAGCATCAGTAGAGGAATCAAGGTCAATTAGCTCTTGGTGAAATACTACTACTACTACTAAAAAAGCAGCACTGCAGAGCCTAAAGATGTTGGACATAAATAGAAATGTGAGAAACCCCCACAAGAGCACTGTAGGCTGTGATGGTGAACAGTGCCAGCTGCCGGAGACAGCAGCAGTAACAAGAAGTGCTTCAGCACAGGGCTGTGCAAGCAGGAGAAAGCCAGGGGCATTTGCCTAACAAAGGTGACTCACACCTCAGCCCTTGCTGGTGGGAACAGCCAGGGCTGGCACAGCCTCTGCCTTCTGAACACCACAGGGACTGCTCTGATTGCAGCGGCTTTGGGTCACCTGTGCCTTACCTGGGGCCTGATCCTGCATGGACTGACAACAGTGGGCTCTTTCTGCTCTTTCCTTTCCTGTATTTATAGAATCATGGAATGGTTTATGTTGTGAAGGACCTTTAAAGGTAATCTAGTCCAGCCCCGTTGTGTTGAGGGATAACTTCCACTATATCAGGTTGCTTTAGACCCTCACCCAACTTTGAATGTTTTCAGGGACTGAACATCCACCACCTCTCTGTGCAACCTGTCCAACTGTTTCACCACCCTCACAGTAAAGAATTTCTTCCTGATAACTAATCTAAATCAATTCTGTTTTAGTCTATCACTCCTTGTCCTATTGCAACAGACTCTGCTAAAAAGTTTGTCCCTGTTTTCTTATATTTATACATATCTCTTTTCCTTTTATATCAGTATTAAAAGGAGAACAGGATTGAAAAATGTATCTAGGTTTTTATAAAGCCTGTTACAACAGAGCTGCTTCTACCACACCTTCCTGAATGATACTCGAGAAAATCAGGAGCTGTGTAAAACTATTGCTGGCAGCATTTATAGGCATTCCTGCCCACGTACCATGAACACAAGGCCTTAGAAGGAGAAAAAAAAATTGCCAGAAAGCTCAATTGGGAATTTTCCCTTTGTGCACATGAGCTGTTGCACAACAGACCAGGCTGCATTATCAGCTCTTGTGATGGTTTTTGCCCCCTGTACAGCTCTTGGTTCCTGCCCCAGGGAACCTGTTTTTGACTTCATTGCAAATAACTTTGGACTCACAAGGCAAGCCAGGAGAAGCTTGCACACGGGCAGTACATTTTTTATATCACCTATCTATTCTTCAGGGAAAAAAGAGAAATACATGCCTGCTGCAGAAATACTGATGCAATGAGTTTTTCACCAAAACAAACCCAAACAAAAATCCCAGCTCATCAAGCAAATGAAAAACCAATCTTGCCCTAAAGGTTCTCCTTCTTAAAAGAACAGGTCTGCAAATAAAATTATGTGATTAAAATCATCTAAGTTATGAAGTCTTTAGACTTCAAAGATAATGCACAAGACTTAGTGGTAATAATGTTGCGTCTGATGCCTTTTCTCCCTGTAGGGCAGGGAGATGTGCTGGCAGAGCAGCATCTTCAGCAGCCCCATGTAAAGTTACCAGGAACTGCAGAGGGACAGCATGGTGCCTGGCAGCAGGGATGCCTGTTTGGCTTTTCTCCTGCAGAGAGCCCAGATTAACAGAGCTAGAGGGTTTGGGTAGTCTTCTGCTGTGCTATCATGGTACAAATAAATAATACTGAAGTGCATGCCAAGCTTTATAATTGCTATTTCTTTTTAGAATGATTTCTTAGTGTCAGATAACTTGCTGTCTGATGAATTTCTCTTGTGCTGTTTTTGCAGTATGAATGGGATGAAAGTGAGCTCTTCTTGTTCAAGTCATCCATCGCCTATGCCATGAGAAAATACTTTGCAAACGTGATGAAACAGGAAGTTAACTTCCAGTGAGTAGCTTACTTAATTGTGCCAGCTATGTCTACATTGCTTCTGGTTCACTAGCAGCACGAACTGGTGGAATTAATTGTGCCTTCTGTCAAATGTGAGGTGATAACAAACAATGTCAAACACCAGCTGGCTGCAAAAGGCAAGATGCCAGCTTGGGTACATGGTGTCTTTTCACTCAAGAACCTGAAGTTTAGGAGTAATGTGCTGAAGTTAGGTAAGAAGGCTTTGTCTGCCATGTCATATTAGGGACAGGTGACCCTTGAGAATTTGTGCCCAACACCTATATGGGAATATCAGGGAAGGTACCGTGATTAGAAATCTCTACCAATGTATGCATATGATACCAAGTATCCAAGAGGTTTTGGGCCAAGAAAAGATAAATTTGTTGATTAAAAAAAAGATAGAATTTCATTCAGACTTACTAATCTTGTCTAGGTTCAGTTACAAATGTAAAATCTTTCACTTGAAATTGATTTTGGTATAAAACCCAACCTTTTTTACTAAATGTCTTCAAAATTTTCAGAAGCTATCTACTTAAACTATTAGATGCTCCTTCATAGAATGTCAGTCACATAATGTCTAGAATCTGCTCCCAGGAGAAAATAAGGAAGAAGACTTTTTTTCCCCTCTTGGTACTTCATACATCATCTTATTCATGAGACCAACCCCCAAACACACTCTGTTCTTCAGGTGATTACGTGCTGTGGAAAATTACACCAAAGATTGTTTTAGGTATGGGGTAGATTCTCTCCAACTAAAGTTACAAATTAGCACATAGAAAAAGAAATTCTGTCAGGAACATTGATTTCACTTCCCATCTGATTTCACTAGAAAGCATTCCCTCAGCATAAGCTAAGCCCCCAGCACTGCCAATCAAACAGAACTGCTCGCTTGTCTGAATTGAAAGCTAATGTCATCTTAACAATGAAAATAACCTTTCTCTTCTGTTTCTCCTTCAGGACTGCAGACATTCATGTGGGGGAACAGACACAAAGGATCTCTTTCTATATTACTGTCAGCATGCCAGGTAATATCAGTGATATTGTGCCCAAAGACAATGTGGAAGATGCCATCAGGTGAGATTTTCCTCTCTGGGGAAGAAAAAAAAAAGCAACAAAACAACCAGATGAAAGAGTGGAAGGAAAAGCAGTGCTCAAGTCAGCTGAGGCAGAAGAGGTGACAAGGGAGGCAATTCTGCAGTTAAAATGGAAATAGTAAGATGAGAGAAACTAGGATGAGAACTGTTAACAGAAAGAAAACAGTCCATCTATCTGATGTGTATTGGACAACAGCCAATGTAAAATGCTTCAGGGGGTTTGTAAAACTGCCATAACACACCTCATTGCACCATACCTTGCCAGAAAATATCGTTGCTCAATCTTTTACAGGAATTATCTTATATTCTGAAATACAGAATACAGTACCAGTGTGTGCATGCACGTGTGTTTTCTTCCTCTCATTAGTAAAAATTCAGTGCTGGAATTATTGTCAGCAGGGACTCGAGAATATTGGCATACTAGAAAGACAGCCAGATGTATTTGATTATACAGAAGAGGTCAGAGTAGGAGCTAAGTTTCCACTTACAGGTCAATGAACAGCTCTTTTATAGCACGCTGTGACACCACTGTAAGTCATTGCTATAAAAATGATAAGTAAAACTGCACCTCTGCAGATGATCATGGATAATGTACAGTGGGAAATGAAGAGGGCACAAATCTGAAAGCAGCAGCAACATGAGGTGGGGTTGTGAAAGCAGTGAGAAAAGTTGGTGAACAAAGGGAGGAGAATATGGCTGTGAAAATCACTGTCTGGTTAGCACCAAATAGCAGATGTGGAAATTCAGGGAAAAAAACAGGGCACAGAAGATACACCAGAGAAAGCAGAGAAAGAGGTTTTAGGATAGTGAAAAACACAAGAATCAAAAGTGAGGAAGACTGTAGGAGGGAAACAGGTAAAAAGATGTCAAAAATGTCACATGTCTAAGAAACTTTTGGATAGCCAAGAAACTTAGGGGAAAGAGAATGAAGAGGAAAATGCAAAGAGGGAGATCACAAGACTGTTTACCTCATTTTGATAAGTGTTAAGTCTGCGTTTAGGAGTCCATACAGTGTCTGTACCTGTCAGTTAAACTGCAACAGGTTAAGGGTTTAAGTGGTTGTCACCCCTCCATGCCAGAAGCAATATAGACGTAGCAGTACCTCCTGTGCAGAGTTTCCAACTGAGCAGGTCAGGGGAAACAGGGCACACTGGAGATTTATAAAACAACTGAAAACTGTTTCTTTTCTCCACTAAATGCATGAAACTCTTTGAATTTGCATTCAATGACAGGATGTCTCGGGGACGAATCAATGAGGCTTTCAGATTGGATGATAGCACACTGGAGTTTGTGGGCATACTTCCAACCCTGGCCACACCTTATGAACCACCAGTCACCATCTGGTTAATTGTATTTGGGGTGGTCATTGGTCTGGTTGTCATTGGAGTGATTGCCTTGATCATCACTGGGCAAAGAGATCGCAGAAAGTGAGTAATATTTTTTAATACTACCGTCGTGACCATCAGGAGATGTCCCAATAGTTGAATCACCGTGATTCTTCCAAATTAGGCCACCAAATCTAACTGAAGTAAAGGAATGAAAGCTTATTATCCATTTCCCATCAACAGTGATAGTTAAAGATTCAGCTCCCTGCCTTTTGGTGCATGGCAGCTTTGGCAGCTCAGTGCAACTTCCCCATCATGAGTAGTTTAACCAAAGCAGCCACAGGGGAGCTGCAGGGTGGCCAGGGTACTGCCAACCCCACTGCAAGGAGGAAGGGAAGTCCTGCTGGGAACACAGTGCCTTCTCCAACAGCAGAGTTGCCCACATTCATCAGCACCTTCAGTTTTCTGTAACCTCATTGGAGGCTGTCCAGTAATGTAGTTTTCCTTTTTCATTAACAGCAGTAAAGCTTGGTTGGTTTTCTATGTCTCTCCATTAGTGAGGGTTTTAAGAACATACTAGATTTGCTACAGTTCTTCCTTAAAACTAACACAATTCTGTTTATATAAATATTCCCAGTTAAACACAGTTTTATTTACAGTAGGGGATTCTGGACTTGAAAAGAACAGAGACTTCTAATATAAAATGAATTTTCCTTACAGGAGAGCAAGACAAAGTAGAAGTGAAACAGGATCAAACTCTGAAGAGGTGAATCCTTATGGTGAAGAGGGAAAAAGCAACCTGGGCTTTGAGCCATCTGAAGAGACACAGACATCATTCTAAAAGATGTGGGTACACTAAGGGTTTTTGGTTTCTTTCATTTCACTTTTAACAATAGTGCTTAACAAAGGACCAAAACACTATGGGTTGTCATCAAACATAAACTCTTCTGGTTGACCATTAATCTACTGGTTCATGGCCAATAGCAACTAAAACTGCTGTTTATGTGGTAACTAGAAAACATGCAAAAATTGAACATGTATATGTCTTCTGGCTTTTCTCTGAATTATGTGCATAACATTGCACACTATTTGTGCTGCTTTTCATACGTGTGCTGCATCCAACTTCTCTTGTTTCCTCTGTAAAGAGATAAAAAGCTTGGAAGTATACAGTTGTGTACAGATCAAGACACACATAAAAATAACTGAAATGCTCCTGAGAAACATCTTGATCTTTCCAAACGGAGACCTCAAAAGTGGATCTAATAGACAGTGAGGAAAAAAAACCACCTGACCACCAGAAGACCCTTACAGACGAAGAACTCAATTTGATACCAAATAAATGCAATTTTTGCACCTTCAAGAAATCTGTATCAATGTAAAATGGATACTAGATGAAAACTAGCAAGCACTGGAACTTTATTAGGAAGTTGTAATGTAAGTTATTTTTCTAACTGCTTGCTTGATAAGTATAGAAACCAAATAGCCCATGATGCCTCAAAAAAAAAAGTTAAAATATCTGTGTTATGTTGTCATTAAAAATGGAATAAACTTCCTTAATACTGAATGATCAAAGTTGTTTTGGTTTTTTTCCCTATTTCTTAGTCAGTGCCTCTACTATTACACATGCTGCATACAAAAAATACAATTGTGCTATTACATGCAAGGGGCAGTAGACTGAGGCTTGGGGTGTTCTGGTTGCAGCTGAAAAATAAAATCTGTTCAAAAGGAAGATAGTGCAGTAGTGGAACAGGGTGCTTATTCCATACTCTAGGAGAGTCTGTGGGATCTTCACCTTCAGAATCGTTCAGAGATCAGGTAGACAAAGGTATGGCTGATGGAGCAGAGGGATAATCTTCCTCTGAGAGAAGTTTGTTTAGATGACCTCCAGAGAACCATTTCAGCCAGGTTTTCTATGATTCTAAGTCTGTAGGTCCCACACCAGAGCTGCCACCACAGCAGTGTGTTTTTTCTGTACACATCAGGGTCACTGAAAGTCAGAAGTTATCAGACACTCAGTCCTGGATTGTGACAAAAGAGCCAATAGAAAACATGAACCTGCATGAAAAATTTTCTCCAAATGCCGGGTCTTCTAAATCGTAGGCCTCCAAAATTATCAGAATCTGTAGAAAACAGTCAAACATATCTAAAAACATACAGCTGGGCTCTACAGGATCACAGAACATTATCATAATGCTCCCCATTAATTTCCCATTTAAGAGACAAGACCCTTAAATGAAGCAGTTCAAAATGGTTGGCAGATGATACTGATTAACTGCAAACTAGACAAGAATGCAAAGGAATGAAAATACCTTTTCTTTTAAGTTGCCTACCTATGCCACATATTCCATTGCCTTAATAACCCCAAACCTTAGTAATTTAGCTGAACTTTTGGGATAAATAATTCAACCATATGCAAACTTCCTAATTACTGTACAGTAACACAAAAAGGGAATGGCAAAGCTGGAAAAAATCAAATTATGTAATTAGTCATGACAGCAACCTTCAGATCTGTTGTTAGGATTGACTTTTCCATTATGACAAAGCTTTCATTTCAATCAGATTAATTTTAAAAAGCTGTATTATGAATCAAAAACACCATTCAGAATTGTCAACACATAAAGCCAGTAAAAAAATATAGCAGGATGTTAGAGGAACATAAATAAAAAGACAATATTTATATGAAAAAAGTAAGAAGCATGCATTATTCCCATCCATAGCTCACACCCTCTGTGCTGGGGGGACTCTCCATCTCCTACTTTCTCTGCATCTGCACTCCTTCCTAACTCCTTTTCTGGCTCAGCAAGCCTTGGCCCAGCCTGGTCCTCAGGCAGCATCATATGGTGCCCTACCTGTCCCTCCTGTGCAGCTTTACATGTCCCCCAGGCCTGCATAGATCCCCACAGTCATTTACATGACCCCAAATGCTGCTTTGCCTCAAACACACATACAGCTCCCCACATAGACAAGGATGTGCTCTCCGAGCCAGCTTCCAGTGCTGGGACCAGGCAATGCCAGCAAGCGCAGGTGTGGGAGCCTTTGAATGGCCAGACACCTTCATTTCTTTGTCCCCTTTCCCCATATGTCTGCACCCCACATTTCTTTCTCCTTAGGTTCTGGTGAGTTCAAACTGGAGCTGCAGAGGGGTCCCTGCAAGGGCTGGGCCAGCTCCATCAGAGAAACTGCAAGCAGACAACACTTGGACTCTTAAAGGCATCACACACTGAATTAGCTCACATATAAGGAGAGAGAAAAGAATTATTTTTTCCCAGATCTTTATTTTAAAACCTCTTTTTTTATACTATTAGATAAGCATTTTACAACTGTCAGTGTCTAGGTTTAGATGCCTCTGTAATAGTTATGTAGCTTCAGAGGTATTTGGTATCTGTAGACTTGCTGAAGTGAGCACTAATTTTGTAGTGCTAAGCACATTTGAAAGTTAGGTGTTCTTGTTTAAATGCTAACATCAGGAGCTGAATCTGAGCTCCTCAATAGTAAAATATTTGGCTAAGCAGTTACATTAATAGCATTTTCAGTTATCTTCAAATTTTTGCTCTTCAGGTTTTACAGAGATCAGCAAATTTACCATTTAATATTGCAATGACTATAGAATCCTGCATAAAGCTTTATTTTTCTCTATTTTTACCTGTAGTGGGAAGCAATAACACTCTAGTGGATGCCTCATATGTTGCTAAATTGCAAATATCCTTTATGCATAACTTAAAATTAATTCCAAATCAAATGTACACCCTGAGGGCCAAAACTAAAGTCACTAATCCTCGTGAGAAACCAGATATAATATTTTTCCAGCAGTAATTCCTAAGTAATTGAAAGTGAGACTATATCTATTTATGTTGCTGTCACTTGCAGCAGTTCTAACTTTGACTTGAGGTATCAACTTCAAGCGATTATGAAGAAAAAACACATTCAGATGAGTTATGATATTCAGAAAACCCAACAAGATATATTTCTCTGTTTACCTTTCCAGTTAAGGACAAATAATGACAACTTGGAAGCACTGAAGAAGAGCACATAGCTGGTATATATATCAGTGTCTGAGAGGTCTTGAAAAAATGCTAACAAAATGAATTATACCTTTTCAAATTCTGTGACCCACAGAGTGCTGCAAAAACTTCCTCCATATGCTTCTTGGTCAACGCCTTGATTAAATGAGAATAACACTAATATATAGAATAGGGGTGGCTAATGTCAGGCTGCTTTCAGATTTAGCTCTCATACAGAAGGCAAGTGATATGGAACTAGTATGGGCAGCCATCTGTTTCTGAATCTTCTTTTTCAAGCTCTGTTGCCTTCTCTCAATGCCTCACAAAATGGCAAGAGCTGATAAAAGGCAGGGCACTTTTCTGGCAGTTAAATGAAGGAAAGATGATTGGTATAGTTGTTTTGTTTAAGTTAAAAATAATTCAGGAACAGTAATTTGCATTAGTTTCTCTTGATTTTAATAGACAATGATGTCACTATGAATTTCTGCATGCTAAAATAAAACTAATGTTACTGGAGGTAAATAAAGTTAGTTTTTATATCTGTCTTATGTTGTGATAGTTTAATCTTCTTTGCTTTAACATGTCCTCGAATATAAGTCACTTCTTTCATTTACCTGAAAATTGTATTAAAAATCGAACAAACCATCATGGTCATTTCACAGTATTATCAATATTGTGCAAAACAGTTCTTTGTTGCTGGTGAGAAACAACTCATTGTCTGCAGACAGGTGATTAAAAGTTAGATGAAGAGGAACAATAAATCAGGATCATTTTTGGCACCAAAGATGCAGATCTCTCAAAATAAAATGAGCATGATTGGCATTTGACTTACAGCTCCTAGAAGACTCATGGACAGGGTAACACATTCCTTCTCATTCTAAGGGCAGAGTTATTTTACACCTTGGCTATCTAAAAAGATTGAGGACTCCTCTCCATCTGCTGTAGAGGCTCTCTCTATAGGAAGGCAGATACCTATTTTTTGCAATGGCTAAGAGAGAAAGCACAAATGACCATAGCGAGGTACCAGTGATGGTCCTATAATCATGGAAGAAATTTAGTCAATTCGTTTAGCTGAGCACACAATTTTTAAATCATTAAAGTTTGGTGAGAATAATCTCATCGTGTATATTTCATTGATGTTAAAGGGTATTATGATTAAATATATGGTTCTGGAAAGAGGGGAGCCAATATTCCTTTATGCCGTTTCCTGTACTAACAATTTCCTGAACTAAATGTGATATAGAATGTACTACATGTAAGCAATGGGTTTTATAAAGGATGCTTTTCACTATGCGAATCAGTTCAGCTATAAACAGGGACTCCAAGTGACTCCTGTTGTTTTGTTTTCTCCAGTTTGTACGTGAAGATGTACATACCTCATGCCAGCAGTTGTCCATTATCCAGTAGATGGTGCTTGAAACCTGTTGTGCTCTCTAAAATCTGTATCCTTGAGAAACTTTCTCAATTACCTGCATACTATCTTAAAGCTCATAGGGTTTCTTTCCCAAAATGAACACCTCCTACATTAGGACATAAAATGAAATTCAGGAAAATGCAAGATAAGTCTGTTTTCATGGAACAAGATACACATGCAACATACAACTGATCAGACTCAGAGAATATTGTCCAAGGAAAAGTAGGGAGGTAACTGACAAGCGTGATTCTGTATGTAAACGTAAAACAACTCCTACTGCAGAAGAAGTTTATAAAGATATCTATACAATACATTTAATGTGGACAATGAATTTTTTACAGAATACATGCAAACATCCTCTTATATATGTATATGGGTGTACACAAAGGGAAAAAAAAATCTACTGATTTTCCAAATGCTTCAGAGTGTCAGTGATGCACACCTTTAAAACTGGATTATACTGAAGTAATAGAAACATTGGATAATACCAAAATCACCAATTCATAATTATAGTTTTGCAAGAAACAATTTTTGTTGTAACTGGATATATGAGAGAATCATGCCCACCCTGAAGTAAAAAAAATAATTGTGAAATATTCTTTTCACAATGATATATAACACTTGCGTGTTTTTTTTTTTTAAAGAAATATGGGATCTTTGACTTCCCTCCAGCTTGAAGACTGGAGCATTGCAGTGTCACAGTGAGACCTGAATCCCAGCTTTCCTTGATGAGAACACTAAAACACCAAGATTCTTTGTTCTCTGACATCTGCTTTGGGGATATGAATACATCAATTCAGTTTTTTAGCTCCTTAAAGACTGATTGGTTAATAACAACCAAATAAGAACTGACAGATCCCACTCTCCCCTTGCTTACACTGTATCAATGGGTAGTGTTAAAATTAGAAAAAGACCTCCTAAGGAAAAATAACATTTCTCATTGAAGTTAATACCAACATTCAAGTTAATGTCAGTAAAGCCTGGGGCCAGGATTTAATTGATAAGCGCAAAAGAAAACATATCACCAGAAAATCCAACTTCTGATTTAATTGTATATATTATAAAAAACTTGTAAAGGGCATGAACAAGCTGTTTCTCGGCCAGAGTTGTTAATACTGGGAGACTAGCTGAGGTTAAAGATAAGAAGCAGCCCAGCTTTTGGAAACACTTTTATCTGCTTTATTCATCATTGTTCAATGTCAAGAACAGTGGGTTGCCAATCTTTCATCAACTTGGTAGCTGCCAAAGTTTCCCTACTGGAGGAGCAGACCCAGATAAGTGGAATTCAAGACACTCACCAAAGGTTCCCTTTCCTTTGGCACCTTTTGCAGACTTTCAGAAACACTGAACAGACTCCAGGGATTTGTAAATCATAGCTTGAAACCACTGAAGTAGAAGTTCAAATGTTTGCAATTCCAGAGCAGAAAGTGGTCTGCAAAGAGATACACTTTTTGCTGAGATACAGAGTCCCAGCTCAAAAGTCTCTCTTCCACAGCTGGTTTGTGCACAGAGTCCACTCTGACCTCTGGGGCAAACAGAAAAGCCCTTTTGACCAGGGCAGCACTGATTTATGGTCTAGGTACACCAAAGATTCCACTTCATCTTCACTGCAAAAGTTTACCATATTGAACACATATGCAACAAATGGGTAGTGGGCAAAGATTCTATTTGTCTAAAAGAAAAATGTTAGGGCTAAAAAAACTAAATAGGATAAGGACTAGCTTGCATAAAAATATTAAACAAGAACACAAGCTGTAACTGCTTTTCACAATCTTTCAATGTGTTAAATGTCCAGAATTTCTGCTTAATAAGCTGATAAAATTCAAATGTAGTGGCATATATACATATAAATTAATATGTCGAATTCTATACATTGCAAAGGTCCATACATCTGACTTGTTGCTCAGCTTGGTGTAATGAAAAACTGCTGGTGCTGACCACTTCACTGAGAACTTGGTTCCTAGAGAACTTACATACAGGTTATTCAGAACACACCTACAAGTCAAGAACCAAACTTGAGTGCAACTGTTTGCAGTGAAATACTATTTACTGCTTCTTCCTTGTACATCACAAAGTTCCTAAGGAAAGCCCAGGCAAAAAGATACCTTGCCAAATGAGACTTACAAGCATTAGCTATGACCTAGAATAGATCATTGCTACTGACTTACTAGAGAAATAATGCAGAATCATAGAAACATCTGTTGTAGGTTCACCTAACCCAGCCTCCTGCTCAGATAGGGTTACTCCCAACATCAGAGCAGGTCAGCCATGGCTTGTGTTGCTAAATCTGCTGATCTCCAGAGATTACCATTTTATAGTCTCCCTGACTAGCATGTTTCACTGCTCCACCACCCTTTGGGGGAAACAACTTCTCTCACTATCAAGGTTGAAGTTCCCAAGATACAGCCCAGGGCTGATGTCTGCTATTATATCACCTGGCACAGATAAGACTTGATTGGCTTCATTAGCTTTATAATTGTAAGCAGCTATAGGCAGCTTTCAGATCCCCTCTTATCTTCCTCTTCACCAGGCTGAGTAGGTTGCTCCCTCAGCCTCTTCTTAGAGGACAAGCTCAATGGGCTGCTTATCCTCTCCAACTTCTCTCCATTGAGGCAGCTGTTAATCAGCCTATCTGATTAACATATTTGGTTTCCCAAATAGGTGAAAATCTAAACACAAAGGAAATTTTGAGATTTCTTTACAAACATGTCTGGTGAAATCTCTCAACTGTGACTTGCCTTTTAAGCCTTAATTTTTGAGACAGCAGAGTGACTCTATTCTTATTCCATAATGACTTCAAATCATTAATGAAAGGGAGGCAAAAAGAGCTGTATCGCACCCTTTGGCTTAACTTTCCTAACAGTCAGCTGATTAATGCCAGTATCATCAGAGCTTCACTAGGCTCCCAATTCTTTCACTTACCTAGTCATCCTAAAGTCAGATAATTTCATAGTAAGTTTTGTGTCAACCAAACAGTTCCCAGTAGCCTTTAGTGGAGAAATGAGAAGAAATGAATAGAAAGAACATAAAGAGGAGCAAATAATATCAGGTTTTTGGTGTTTGCTAATACTTTCTGTCCTCTACCATTTCAATAAATAATGACATCTTTGATTGACACAATTAATTTTGAAACTGTAAGTCACTCTTGCTTTTTTACTATTGATTGGAAAGCATTTTGTACATGTAGCTTTACAAATAAGGACTTGTAGGGTTGAGAAAACAGAGATGAGAAGCCCACATTCACCTAGAAAAACAGCAACAGAGCCAGAAGCTAAACCCTATATTTTGCATGGCTTCCTACTCTGGGCCTTTTTCAAGTGTTAGAATTTCCCAGGGCATCAAAGAGTGGAAAACATTGATTGGATCATTTGCAATGCACTACAAACAGAGTGGAGCAATGAAATGTGATTGAAACAGCTTGATTTATGAGAAGTTCAATAGATGCCTAGTTCTGCAAATGTTCACCTGAGAACATTTATCTAAGGCTGTATTCTCTGCATGAATGCTCATTAACTTCTGTGATACTGTTTGCATCTTCAGTTTTCAATCTGAAATCAAGCTTGAGTTTTATTTCTGTTTTCCCATGGTTTCAGGAAACTGACTTTAGACTTACAACTTGAATTCTGCTACTTTAGTTGTTGGATATTCCTGATTTTTGAATCAGGTTGTGAAAATTAGTAAAGTATGGATTTAATAACTTTGTTTACAAATAAAGAATTCTTTGAGAGCATCAACAAGACAGTTAAAATGCCAATTGCAGTCCTAATGGAAAATGACACAAGTCTGTAATATAGAGTCAGAAATCTTCCAACATACTTTTGTCTAGAGTTAGAAGACAAAATATTGCTACTGACTCTGAAGCATAATGCACCAGACATTTGGTTAGGCTCACTGCTAATAGGTCAATAAAATACCAGCTCATTTCTCCAAAGAATGGCAGCATTCTTGAAAGGTAAGGTTTGCATATACTTTATGTACATGTCCTTGAAAGGACTGATCCCCTAATCAAAACCAGCTTTAAATACTTGTTTGCAAACTGGCAGATAACAGTATTTTAAAAAGTTGGGCAGTTGCAGACTTCCAAGTTCTGTTCCAGTTTGCAGTGTACTACATTCCAATTTATCCTAGTAGTGTTCACACTTCTTTTATTAGAGGATAAATAGTTCCCAACTAGATAAATTCCTAACTCATTATAAACAATCTAAGTGACCCAAATCTTTGGTATTGCATCTCTTTCTCCTGAAGGACTGTAGCATCATTGGACAGAACCCTTTACTTCAGTGGGTAAATTTTCCAGTTGGATGTCTGTGTTGTGAAGTGGCACATTAATCCTTGAGCCCAGAGCCCATAAATGCAGGCAGCACAGTATGCAGTGCTGTAGATCTGTCGGCTCCTCTCTGAAGTAGAGTACATTAGAATGTAGAATAGTCTGATTTAGAAGGGAACCACAAGGATCATGCTGGGCAGTGCTATTTACATGTGACTTTAGTGCTGCCAGAGCTGTCTTGTACTTAGCCAGCTGTGTGTCTGTTCAGCAGACCACAATGCTTTTTGGGCTGAGTGCCAACAGAGCCAGTGCAGCTGGGGCTGATACTGTTAGGTAGAACTGGCTGTGTTAGGTCATGCCTCTGCCTTCCCAGTTCCACTTCTCCTGTGGGATAGATTACCAAATGTCTGTGTATGAATTTACAGCTCTCCAGAAATGCCATAGCATCACAAACATCATAACATATTTACAGAAAGCTAAGGGGTAGGAAAAGTTCCTTCCCATGACTCCTTAGTTAGCTGATCCAAGAGTCATTAGGCATGTATTCAGTCACTAACTAGAGGGGATGTAAGTTTAAGCATACACCATACAGTCTAAAGTGCTGGAGATGAATAAGTATCCTAAAATAAACAACAAAAAAAATAGAGTTTGTTGTTCATTTTGGTAAGTTTTGTTCTTCAACTATCAATACATTGTACAAAAAGAAGTTATTGAAACTGGATACAGTCTGAACTCAGACTTCAAATACTCCATTTCAAGAAGGACTGAGTGTCCTTATTACTTTGAAACTTGGTATTGATGACTATCCAAAGAAGACTCAATATTGACAAAATGACAGTGTTATAGTAAAAATCTGAAATAGGAATCAGCAGCACAAAAGTGTGACCTTAATAGTGGGAAAAAACCAGACCTGAGTTCGTGTGGGGGATCCTAGACCTTGAATTTTCTAGTAAAACCATGTTGCAAAATTTTCACATTCAGAATCCAGATTCTATCAACTAGTTAACTATCAGGAATGTAGTGCCTTCCTCCAGGATACAAAATATCCAAAATATGCTTGATTTCATATGCTTTAATTATCATCTCATGTAACTTCACTGGAAAGTCTATCATCTCTAACTCTTCGGAGTCAGAGACTGATACTTCAAGTCCCATGTTTTTGTTTCTGATGTTTTCCAGTCATTCATCTCTCTCCCATTCCTATCTGTGGGATTGCAGGAACAGCTCTTTCTAACTGCTTCTGTATCAGTGCTGATGGAGCATAGTTTTAAGTGGCACACGTGAAACCTCTGAAGTTGTCAAGAAGAGATGTCAATTGAAAACTATCAATCTCTGAAAGTTCTTTTGGTAGTACTTCAGATATCATTTGTGGCTCCTATTTAGCCTGTGCCTAATGTTCTCACTGTTACTTAGTGTTATTTATAAGAAGAGATACTCTTTCCTGTGTGTTCTACAAGTTACTGATTAATGTTTGGAGATATCATTATTTCCAAATAATTAAGCAATGCCATGGCTTACATCATGGAAGTTCATATTTTGAAATTGCTCCCTCTTTATGGCCACGTCATATGTTTCCTTCCACTTTCCCTGATGCACCACTCCAAACTGAGCACACTCTAGCTCTCTCAACAGGACAATTTCATTTCAACTCCCAGATTCTTTTGGGGAAAAAAAAATCTTTTAGTGAAAAAATCAACAAACAATTGACAAATGCAGGTGTGGTATCCCTCCCATGCAATGCTGTTTTCTCTGGAGTGTTACAGCACTGGGGCAACATGCCTGTCTCTCAGCTTTATGTTGGAGTTATGGAAACTCCCTTTAAGTGTTATTTGCTACTAAGATTTAAGCCTTATATATAGATTTGACCAAGATTTATGCATGAAATCATGATGTACTTTCATATAGGAGATTGAAGAACAAATATTTCTGTGCCAGGCAATGTGTCAAAAGGAAGGAAAGGCTGTGGCTCAGGTGGGCTGGGGAAGAAAGGGCTTGCAGAGTTGATATAAGACATGACACAAAATGTCTTATAAACGACACAACATAAAGTTGATACAAAATGCCTTTGTGTTCACCTAGCCTTAGATGTAGTCTAAATGCACTTGTAGGAAGGGATACACTATTTCATTGAACCATAAAATCTGAATGCCACACTGAACAAGAGGAAACTACAGAAGGAACTGTTGACTGAAGGACCAGTTTCCCAAATTCTCCCATTGCCTCCTGCATCAAGGTCTCAGTTTGAGGGAAAAAAACCAAANCTGTATTCCTCGTCCTGAACGAAGAGGGAAAGCTGGAAAACGGAGAACCGCAGCGTGTCCCAGAAAAGCAGCCGCGACCTCTCTGTCCCGGGTCGCTGCTGCAGCCAGGGCGGGCCGGTCACGACACTGCAGGCGGCGGTGAGACTGGAACGGAGACTGGGACCCAAAATGCAGAAACCAGGAGAACAGCTGTGGCAAGGAGAAAAGAACCGGCTCACCAAGAAGCAGGAGCATCCAGGAGCAGCAGCAACGGCCTCTCTCCCACCACAGCACACACACACACAACCCGAGCCGTGTGTAGTCCCCAAGAACCACAGAGACAACGTGCCCCCCACCCAAGCGATCAAGAAGAAGACAGTCGCAGTTAACCACTTCCATTGTTAACTAGTGGCAGGGGAGAGAATTTACATAATAATTCCAAACTACCACAAAGAAGAAGCAGAAATGGCCACCAAAGATTCTGTAACCTCCTGCAAGACTAAAAGCAGTAAGGGTGACTGTCCTCTGGTTATTCCTTTCTTAGTGGCCAAGATATCAGTTTCAAAATGGAAAGTTATCTTCACACCATTTCCTGATAAAGTTGTGGTTGAGACTTTACTTACTTTTGTAGACACTGCGTGCAGGAACCTTGCCCCTACACTTATAAAGAAAACCTGTTAAAGGTCACGATGTTTACATGAGTCTTCTGAAATAAAATATATATAAATAAATATCTCTCTATCCCTACCATATTAGAACCATCCAGGTACTGATAGATAGTCAATATTCAGCAGCTCCTGCATCATGACATCAGATTGAACATTGTCTGTGCTTGAGGGCTAGTTCTGCAGAGGTATTGCAAGAAGAGGTAGTACAATACCAAAACACATTATACAGCAAAGGTAAGCAACTATCTTGATTATGAATATGTTAGATCAAGTTCCACATAAACTTCCTCAAAAGATGTCTCAATACTTGGGGTGCTCAGTATTGGAAGAGATTCACCATAATGCTGAGAAGGCCAGATGTCTAAGTCAAAACCAATCAAGTAGAAAGAGTATACAGGATTACCAGCAAAGTTTTATAGTATATAGTTGTAGTATGTAAGTTTGGGAATTGATTCAAAACAGTATTTTCTCTCAGGGGTTTTGTACACATGTAATATTTTACTGTTCTCTTTCTACTTATTAAAAACATCACAAAATGCAGTATATGTCAAGACCTTGCAAAGTGCCTTCCAGGTCATGTGTTAATAGATTACTTGGCATGAACTGCAACACTTCCACTGGCCAAATAACAAAATATGTAGGAAATGTCACTAGGAAAATTGTTACATTTGCCTCAGCCTGCTTTTCCCTCCTTGGCACCTGCTGGCTCTGCAGTACAGGCTCTTAACCCATCGGAAACTGTGAACTACTTTAAATGCAGTCTGATGGGTAGTACTTGTCTCCCAAGAGTTACATCTAGAACAAAAGACTTCCATATTCTGCCTTGCAATGGTTTTACATGCAATTTAGGACATGTTCCCTTCCTCTTCTCCTTCCCATTCCCGCTCCTATTCCCACTTCCATTCTCTTCCTTTACTCTCACACTTCAGACTCTGCTATTCCCCTTGATTATGTGCCTGTTACATGGCATTGTTTAGTTAACAAAATTCTGGACCTCCCCATTCAGGGAGCCAACATCATGTATGAATTCAAAGCACCAATATGCCCTGAATGTGCCCAAGGTTCATTTTTAACACAATATGGAGATTTTGTTAACCTGTCACAGCAAGCAGCATGTCCATAACATGCTCATAGAAATGGTACTCTTTCTTGGCATGTTCACCCAGTAACCTTGCTGAATACAGACTCAATATACATTCCTGGTTTGGGGATACATTCAGCTAGACTTCAAACTATAGAAGCACCTCCTTTTCCCTAGTGAAATAAAAACATTTAAAAAGAATGAATAATTTACAAGAAACAAGGCTGGGATTAATTTCAATGAACACAGAAATGTCCAGAAAGGAGGAGACACGACTCATCTGAACATCTTTTAGGACTTCATTAGGGTAAGATGAATTATGCATGAGAAATATTTCTTTCCACTATAAAGAGAGTCTAGGTAACCAGTTGTTGTATCCCAGTAAAAATATTTAAAATTAGATGAATTCTACTCCAGCCCAGACATGAAGCAAGTAATTTGAAATTTTGTTTTGGTGCACAGATACAGATTTATAACTGGGGAGACAGAATTATTAACCCTATCTCCTTCCTCATGTCTGCTCCAGAGACATTATGTGCTACAAAACCCAAACACTGACACACACATTCTGTCTGAAAAAGAGTTCTACCCACCACACTCAGTTCCTTTACATGAAGAATTAGACTGATGTATTTTTTATTTCCAAAGTATTTCTGAATTACTGAACAAGTAAAAATATTTTCACTGCACTCTATTATATTTGCACAGTTTTTAGTTTCTCTGTGGAACTCCAGTTCTAACTTTTACTATCCATTTTTACTTCTGTTAATAGTTTACCGTACTGGGATGGAAATTCTGGTTTTCAGAGTTCATTAAACAGCTACACCTCCATATTGCAGGTAGAAAAGAAGGCATCTAGAAGTTAATTGCCGTGAAGTTTGAAGGAAATTTCATGTCCCCTAAGTTAACTGGAGTCAGGGTTATCCAGCACCTTTGGGGACTGAAACACAACCACCTTTCTCCAGCATTTGGCCACATCTGAATTTCATTCCTGAAACTATGGTGCAGGTCTAAGGGAAAGGAAATTGAGCCAAGGCTCTCAAAGGATCACGTTCCATGTTATTAGTGACTGGTTACCAGTAACACAGAGTGTGAGAAAGTAGCAAGCCACAAGAGGAAATCATGTTTACACAGCACATGCAGGAGGAAAGAATGTGTGAGTCTCTGTCTTCTCCAGAAAGGTACGCGGATAAGTATTTCTGCAATCACCTGCTTGTACACCTGACTGTGGTGCCATCCATCCTTGCTCCTAGTCAGCTGCATCCAGTCAATACTCAGTGAGCATGAGCACGGCACTGGGTTTGCTCAGAGTTGTGTTCTTGTCTGGGTGAGCTGCTCTTACTCCACATTTGATTATTGTAAAACCATCACAGTGGATTCCTCTACAATGACTTGCAGAAAAAGCCACAGTGTTGAAAACAACACCAGACTAGGTAAAACCAAAAAACAGAGGTTTGAGGGGAAATGCACTCAGTGTAGCTTTGTTCCAAGCCTATTTTAGAGGTGAATAATCTGTTAATTTATGTAAAAGAGGCATTTTTCTGAAATCTGTTTTCCCATACCAAGTTAGCACAAGGATTTCTAGGACTTTTTAATACTATAGCTGTTTGAAGAGCATCAGCATCCTCTAGCTACACTGTTCAGCAAAGACAACAGACACAGAAACATTTCTGTGATTGTTCATATACAAACAATAAATTATATATGTGTAGGACCTTCGGAGGGAACATCTGCTCAGACTGGGCACAGGAGATATTATCAGCATACCAACTGTAAAGAGAAATATTTGGCTTGTTATTTACAGGCTAATTTCTGAATATATTCGAAACTGCTTTTTAAACTCAGAGGGTAGACTTGGGACACGTCCCTGCATATGTGATTATAGGCCATGAGATAGCAGGGAAACCACTAGTTCCCATCTGCTTCCTCTCATCCAGTGGCTCTCCTTGCCCCAGAATATTTGGACCCACTTTGTAACACTGACTTTTCACAGTAACTCCTTAGAGGAGGATCCCACTGTTCTAAAGTTCTGCCAGGAGCTCTGTCAGAAGTAGTTTGCTTTATCTCCTGCAGACCATGACATATCTGTATGCCTAAAAGCTTGGAGGTACATAATTCTCCCCTAAATTTCAGCCTTCTAGTTTCATAATATTTATGTAAACTAAGAGTTCCTAAACGGAGGAAACAAGCCAAATATGCTCTGTCAGATCAGTTCAGGGAATGCCAATGAAGTCTTTTCAACAGCAATTCCCTTCTATGAAGCTCACTTTAGCCTACAAGACCAATTTGTCAAAATGACTTTTTCTTTTCTCTGAAAGCAAATACATTTATACCTTCAGAATTCTGTAGGCAGTGACATTGCTGATGACAATATCCATATTTATGATCATTATTATGACAGCCATACACAGGATACCATTGCTGTAAGTATAGTGGACATGTAGAGAGAGTGGAAAGACAATCTCTGCCCAAAGAATCTTCTGGTTCTCACAAAGACCTGTTCTATATACTCACTCATGCTTAGCAATACTCTGTCTTCTGCCAAAGTCTGTTTACTGATACTGGAGTTTTCCCTGTAAAGACAAAACAATATGATAAAACTGCGAAAATCCATTGGCCTTTCAATACTGAAGGACATGTAAGAAAGATGGAGACAGACTTCGTACTATGGCCTATTGTAACAGAACAAGGAGTAATGGTTTTAAACTGAAAGAGGGTTGATTTAGACTCAACACAAAGAAAATATTTTTCATGGTCAGGGTGGTGAGATATTGAAACAGGTTGCTCAGATAAGTTATAGATGTCCCATCCCTGGAACTGCTCAACGTCCTGTTAGATGGGTCTTTGAGCAACCTGATCTAATGAAAAATGTCCCCGCCCATGGTAGGGATTAGATGATGTTTAAAAGTTTCTTTCTAACACAAACCATTACAAGCTTCTATGAAAAATTCCTTCCTTGGGTTAAAGTCATGCTACATATATTTTTTGAGTAGTTGTGCTGTGGTCTAAGGTGAATATTTCAAAAATTGGAGACATATGTAATTGTCTGGGGTTTTTTATCACTTGGTAAACACTTAATCTTTCTCCTCCACTGTGAAATGTGTCAGAAAGCCAAACATTCTCTGTGCATGCTGTAACAAGCAATGAAACTACATATACCTTTAGTGACCTTATGAAGAGATTTCATCTACCTTTTCAAAATCTATACGGAAACTTTCCAAAACAGCACAAACCTAGACTTTCCAAATAAATGTTCTTAGCATGACAGACAACAGGAGTTCATATGGCAGAAAAACAGGCCTCTAAAATAACCTCTTGTACAGAAATTATGATGATTCTTATTTATGGTTCCTTTCACAGGATACTATAAAAGTAGAGATTTTTTTTAAGGAAATTTCTGAATCTTGTCCAGTATGGTTTATTATGAGACAATCTGTTTCATTTCTGTGAATTTTTCATTGAAATAACTTGGCATGCATTTAATTCTTACAATGTTGTGTCATCCTACTAAAAAGGAAATACAGATTTGATGTATCACTTCAACAGAACTGGATTCCCTATAACCGGTACTGGAGTACTCACATACATACAAAGGTACAGGGTGCAAGGATGATTTAATGCTGAAATAAAAGTACAAAACTTGACATGCTAGCAACATTGAAGTTAGTGACAAAATGCTATTGCTTTAAATGAAACCAGTATGTTTTTCACAGGAATGCATGAGACAAGAAGACAAATTATATCTGACTTCATACATTTCAGGAAACCTTATTCCTAAAACTCAAATGGTTACTGAAAAAGAAAAATATTCCAGAAATATTGCTTAATCTTCACTAGACTGGTGTGGAAAACATTTAAGCAGTAGATGGCTGCATATTGATTAACCTTGGCTTATCATCATTCAGAGACGGCTTTCCCAAGTAAGTGCTCAATAAAAATCCTTCATTCCCATAAAATAAACAGTTCACAGTTTAGATATTGTACACGACTGCATCTTAAATTTGGTCATTTAAAACAGGAAAAGGGATTAAACAGAGAGTCACTTTTTAGAATGCCACTAACAGAAATCCTCATGGTTAAAACATTCCTGCTTTCACTTCCCATGCAGAAAAATACAGAAGCAATTTGTTTTAGAAAATTGCATTTCAGTGGAGTACTCTTTCTGCTAATCATTGAGATGGTTTTTCCTCCATGGCTGGCTTCATGGTACGGAAGGTTGGAGCAGCTGTTCAACAATATCATTACATGCCATCTCAGTCGCCGTGAGGAGGGATGCCAGAGACCAAAGGGTGCCAGCCAACTGCCCAAGGTCGAACACAGAAAATCAATTGGCAGGCTCAGCACTCTTCCAGACACAATGCCAGATGAAATTGAGAAGGTGAGCTAATAAGGGAATATGGACAGCTGAGCTACCACAGACAGCAGCTGGCTGCGTGGCATGGTGGATTAAATTATGGAGGCCAACATGTGTCTGTAGTTGTAGGGAGATGGCACTATGTTGCACCTACCAGAAAAATAAATAGGAGGAATACACTGTATATTTGAGTACAGAGGGACACAGAAAGGAAGAATTTCTTTAACACAGATATAATAGCATAAGAACAAAACTGAGAGTGCATTAAAACAGGTCAAACAGGTAACTCCTGATGTTTGTTCCTACTGTGTTCAAGAAAGTGGGATCTTTGTTCTTTTTTTTCAAGCAAATTTTAAAGTTATTGTTAAGATGTATATGTGACTTGCCCTTACAGACTCAATAGCACAAAAATCTCAAAAGAAAAAACTGAAAAGCTCCTCCCTTTTTCTGGATCTCTATGCTCATTCATTAATCATAGGGCCCTCTACTCAGGCTCCATAAGCAGAGCTGCCTGTATCCCATGCTTTTACAAAATCATAAGTGAAGGCATTTAGGAGCATATCTCAACTTACCAATTTATTATTTTCTTTGAGTTTCTGGGGTTGTGTGCTGCTTTCTTCATCCAGAACAGTATGTGATCTCATGAGTTATACATTGCAGACACTTTATGTCAAGTTAAGGTTGCTTTATTTGTTGGTTTTCTTGCAATTGTACCAGTAGATCAAGTAATTTCAGTAATTTCAGTGTGTTCCAAAACAATTTGGGCATCCCGTAACTGGAAAATTCTTCCCTTCCATATTTCTATCAAGTACATAAAATCAAACCCATCTAATATCCATCATGAGACAGACAAGGAATCTTATCTCTTCCAGGCAACTCCTGTTTGTTCAACTGACTGCATCTCCAGTAACTCATAAAGCTATTTCTCATTTAGTAACTTTGGAAGAGGTGCTTTTTTTCTGCTCCAACTGGATATTAATGAAAAAGATCTTATTTGAAGTTGCTTAAGAGGATTTCTCCACTTGCGAACCTCAAAAAGAATAATTAAACCCTGCGCAGGATGAGGGTGTCCTGTCTTTGTGGAAAAGTATTACTAAAGCTGAAGAGAGAGTGAAGTGATAAGGGATTCACACTGCAGCACTTCACACTGGTCTCCCATGCTGTTGCTGCTACTGCAGTTGTAATGATGGTGGTCTAAAGATGGTTTGTGCATATACTGGAGACACAATTTTTGTTAGGAGAGATTTTATCTTTTTATCTCTTTAACCAAATAGCTGGAAAAAATGTATAACTTCTGTGTACACTAGCTCTTTTTCAGGCACTTATAAAACTTAGGGTCACTGAGTACTATCTTAGCTATTATACTAGGCAGTGACTGCTGTAAATTTTATTCAACTGCTAGCCAAGGAAGGTAATGAAAATGGAGTTGTACAGAAGACCATGAGGCTTCTAGAGTAATGTTTAAAAGTTATAAAGGTAATTCCAACAGAGATATTGAAAGATGCCAGGACTGCCTGCAGTCCTGTCTTTGAAGATGAGATATGTGAAAGACCATGGTCATGGAACAAAAGCATTCTGCAGGGCATACTTCCCCTTCCCAATCCATTACTTTCCACCAGTCAGAATATTTTTCTTGTCATACACAGTATTTATTGTTTCTGACAAGCTGGATAGCTGAATTACTTTCGGGTTTGTAGTTGCCTTGGGCCACAGCCATACTCAGGACTGACTTGTCTGGAGACAGGCCCTGGGGAAGGCTTCTATACTTCCACTTTTGGAGACAGAGAAGAAAAATGATAAGGAGATGTAGCACAGGCTACAGTTAGAAATAACATGTGACATGTATATGATCACTTATATCTTAAACATGTATAATGACATTAGGCAAATTAATCAAAGCTCAGAAGCTCAGGGCATAGACAAGCGACTTTTTCCTCATCCATTTAGAAGCACAGCCTAGACACTGTTCATATTTAAGAGGCAGGTGAGGACAGAACCAAGTTCTGTGGTAATGACACCAGTAGCAGTTAACTCTGAGTGGAGGCTGACACTGCGATAATAGGAAGATCTCATTACCATAATTACATGATAGACCTGACCTGTTTAAAAATCCTGCCACATCTCTGAAGTTGATACTAATTAATGAACTGTTGCTATTCCTGTGCTTTGGACACCACTTGACCAACGTTTGCTTTGCTATAACTGAGGGCAAAGATGTTCAGCTGTATCAAAAGATCCCATCACAGTATTTTAAAAACAACTTTGAGGTTCTTTTTAATAGCTTTTGATCAATACTAATGTTACCATCAAGCACAATAAGCATTATTCAACTTTTACTACTAATCACTGAAAGCAGAAAGCTATGCTAATTCTAAATTATTCCTGTTCCCTAACACACTTTTTTGGTATCTCTCTGGAGATATGGATGTATGGAATCTCACTCCTTGGTGCCTCACTTTCCCTGTGCAGAGCTGAATTTGTTTAGATATGTAACTATGAGATTTCGTCTTACCAAGTTTTGACCCACGTCATCACATGAAATATGTCATCCTACAGGAGGGCCCACCTCTCATCATGGATTGTTGAAAATGTCTGCACAAATTACTTGGATGAGAAGCCTGACATTAAAGTTAGGTGACAACAATCAAATCATGGACAAAGAGTAATAAAGAGTAGAGAAAACTACACTTGAAACACTAACAACTAAGCATGAGGGAAAATAAGAATGACTTATAAGAAAAAGCTGCAAATGCCGCCTATTTATTTATTTATTCATTACTGAAAGACACTGTAATTCAATGTCAGGAAATAATTCCAAGTGTCCTGAAGCAAGTTGTGATTCCTTTAAATCAAGACCGAGTGACCATGGCAGTGTATGTTTGGTTGTTTTCTATTTATTGACATTTCTTAATTTAAACAAGATGAAAACACAGAACCACCTGATTGAATCCACTGAGCCAGAAGAGACACATAATCTCTTCTGCAAAAATAAAACCTCTTGATCTGATTTCACTAAGCTTCAATGGAGATACTTCTTCTTTAAAGAGGTATCAATATCAGAAGAGGTTTCTTCATTTGACTAGAAGAAGGACTCTTAATCATAAGTAATACTTTCTGGTGGTTTCTGTTGGTCATATCTGCCTTTGGTGGAGAGGAGCTCATAGCTTGGAGAGGAGCTTATAGCTTGAGAGCCTGAGTCAGGCAGGATGCAAGTCTTAGACTGCCCACTTGCTTTATAGAATAATAACAGAACTAGAGTTGCCTGAAGATATCAGAAAAAATGGGGGAAAAAATAATTACAGAGATTAAACTGTGGTCTCTTTACAGCATCTAGTGATGTTAGAGCAAACTGCTATTCAGTAATCATGTTTATGAGCTCGTGCACCTCTGACATTTGGTCTTGTTAATTTCTGGAAATTAAACTGCTCCTTCATTTCTGAGGTTTGTTTGTTTGCTTGNTCTTAGGAAGCTTTAATCTTTTTGGAAGTAATGAGAGCAGAAGAAACTGCAGAGCATTGGCCACAGTAAATGGTATAAAGAATTACTATAATGCAAATTAATTTTGCTTTGTCCAACCTACCAAGGAAAAGAACCAGTCCAAGATGGGCACATCACATTTGCATCCCTTTGTGTTTCACTGCTGGATGTATATTTGACTGCTGCAATATTCTGGACAGACTTCATCTGTAATCTGGTAGAGATTAATATCCTATTTGGGTCCATATATACAACTTTCCATGTTCAGCACTGGCTGGAAGCCCCAGAGCATTGCCTAAGAGTAACTGAGTGGATCTTATTATTTCGTTTATGCTGGCAGTGGTTTTTGTATTAATGATTGTGCCACTATCACCTAAAGAGAGCCATTGGGGGCAGTCTGAGATTCAGCATATGAGGAACAGTTATTATCTGCAAAACTGCGTCCCTGTCATATGTCTGGAAGCATATGCTGGGTCACTTCAGCTTCCATAAAGCTTGTCCAATACATAATAATGAGGCAATATGTGTGTGCACTCAGTGAACTTCCATCTGATCTACTACTATTGGTCTGACCTCCAAGAATCATTTTCCATTGCAAAGACAGTGGATGCCAGGCACTGGCAGAGGTGAAAGTGTTTCTCAGGCAGGAAGCTCCAGTTTCCTGCTGTTATCAAAGCCCAGAGGAAGTGCCCTCTGGTTCCCATGAAGCGACCTTTTCTGCTTGATATTCTTTGTAGTGTCACCACTCTTTAGGAACCAGCTCCTCTGTGGGAGACTAGAGGGGTAATGCTGACCTGATGAAAGAAAGAGTCATCAAAGGTGCAGGATGTGTGTGCAAAAGCAGTGCCTCGTGCAAAAGGAACACAGGTCACTTGGGAAGAAAGCAAGGGAGAAAGACTTGCATAGGCTGGAAAGGTGAGGGACATGAACACAGGTAGGCATAAGGAAAGCTGGGGGTATGGTGATACCTCTGATGATCAAACTGAGTAGATGTGAGGACAAAGTAAAAATGTGCTGAGAGCTTATAAAAGCAGCTATGTGACTAAATATAGACTGTTCCTCATTGTGAGATGTCAGTAGCAGCCTTCTCATCCTGATTATGTCATACGACTCAGGAAAATGAAGTCAGGTTGTTCTACCTAGTTGTAGTAATTATTATATCTTCATTTACTGAACCTGTTTTAGAAGTACTCATCAGAAAACTGTTGTGTCCTAGCTTCTTAAATTTCCCTTTTCAAAATGTCTTCTCTGAACTGAAGCAGAAAATAAAAAGAAATAAAAAAGGTTTAGCAGAACCCAGAATGTTCAGCAGCAGATTTGCATGACTGATGGTCCCTTCAGATAGACAAAGCATCTCCTGATGGAGCCCAGGCATAACATACCATGATATTCAAAACAAGTTACACTGCTGTGTGTTCACAATGCTATTGCTTTCAAATCTCACTATCAGAAGAAAAATGTCAAAAGCTTCTTTGTTCGTAACTTCTTTCCAAGGTTTAACTTTTATTTTTTCTTAAAGCTCCATTTTACAGCTCTTGTGATTTGTGTATCTGTCTGTTGACAATCTATGTGTTTCTTAAAGCCCTGGCTGTACATTTCAACTGCATAAATAAAATCCTGGCTTTTCTTTCTTTTTTCTTTAAGTTACTTCCTGATGAACAGAGAAAAACTAGGAAATAGACCCAGAGCTAAAGATACAGAACAGAAGACAAATGAAAACAAAGCAGGAAATACAGATTTAACAATTCCATTACTTGAAACAAAAGTTGGTTCAGTTTGTTAGGAACTGTGTAATAATGTGTCCATACACAGTCAGACCACACTGTTAGTCGTTTTTTTAAGAGATAAATACATCATAAAAGCTTAAGCCACTTTGGTCTTTTGTCATTGTTATTGTTAGCTCTTTCCCACCTACAAACATTAAATTGGGCAGTAAAACTAAGGTCTAATTGGCACTTGGCCAGGAGGAGATAAATAAGGATATGAACATAGAAGCAGATCTTACAGTTTACTTTTCTTTTTAACCCTGTCAACTCTAGACCTTTATCCAGCAGCTGCTGTGCTACAGGACTCAAGCTGAAATGAGCACAAGTAGTGCTTTGGGTCATCCTGGTGTCCTGTTTGTCTCTTTAGGTCTGTGAAAGCCTGCCTTCCTCAGATGGACAGTAAGGCCCAGTGGATGCTGGTGGGACACCACACTCTTGGGATTTTGCCTGATACAAAGTCAAGACATAAGGAACAGCACTTGAAGAGCTCAGATGCGCTTCCCAATTCATTAACTTGGAGGCTACATCTGTAAAGTGGGGCTAAACACACATTCTTAAACAGGTATCCATACTCCTGATGCAACCCCAGAGGAGAGGAGTACAGCTTGGGACTTGCCTGAGAAAAATGCCCTTCATCACCATTGCTCATCCAGGCAGAGCAGGTGTAAATGTCCACATCCTCAGTTACAATGTTTTCTCAAGCACTGTTTTCGCCGAGGAGGTGGTGGAGGGTAGATTTTGGAATCTTTAGGGATGGGGACCTCCTACACACCAGAGAACTAATTTTGATGGTATTCCTTGATCCCACTGGAAATAAGTCTTACTTTATAGACATTTCTACAGTGGCTGTAGCCAGTACTGCCATCAACATGTGAAAGTGAACTGACCATGGCTGAGATTTTCCCTGTTTGCCACAAAGAGGAGGGAGATGAACCTTTCCCTCTAAAACACAGGTGGACACAAGGATGCTGAACAGCAGATGAGAGGTCTACACCTGCTTCCAGGAAGTGGATGTTTGAAATTCTTCATCTCATCCAAGAGCTCTCCCCATTTACCTGGGTGCTGGCTTCTTTCCCTGTAGGCAGATACACAAACATTTTCACCTACCAGAGTTTAAAGGACTAGAGGCAGTGATTTCACAGACCCAGTTGTACAACACGGAGTCCTGTCTAGAAGAGAGGGAGAATCAAATTAAAAAGCAGGAATTTAAGTAAGGCTTTACCTCTTGAGGCTGTGTCGCTTGCAGATCTATATAGTGGTAGCAACAGCATCATGACAGAGGAAATTTTATCTCAGTATTTTCCAACCTCATTTTAATTCAAGCACCATCTCAATGTCTTTAAAAACACCATCAGCATTGTTTTTATTTATGCTAAGTTATTAATCCACGGAAATTTGCAGTTGCACTTAGCCCTGTGGTTTTCAAAGTTTATTTAGAATTATAGGATGTTTTAGGTCTGAAAATATTTATGAGATCATGAAACCCAACCATTAACCCAATACAGCCAAGTACACCAGTAAATAATGTTCCTAAGCACCACATCTGCATATCTTTTAAAGACCTCCAGGGTTCATGACTCCATCACTTCTCTGGGATGTCAGTTTCAGAAAAACATTTCTATTGAGGAAATTTCCCCAAAATCCATCTCTGCACCTCCCCTGGTGCGACTTGAGGTAATTTCCTTTCATCCTGTCACTTGTTACCTGGGAGACGAGGCTGACTCCCACCAAGCTACAACCTCCATTTGGGCAGTTGTAGAGAGTGATAAGGTCTCTCCTGAGCCTCCTTTTCTCCAGGCTAAACACCTCCAGCTCCCTCAGCTGCTCCTCACAGGACTTGTGCTGCAGGTCCTTCACCATCTCTGTTGCCCTCCTCTGGACATGCTCCAGCACCTCAATCTCCTTCCTGAACTGAGGGGCCCAGAACTGAACACAGGATTTGAGATGCAGCCTCACCAGTTGCAAGCCCAGGGGAACAAACGCTGCCCAGGTCCTGCTGGACCAGGCCAGAATGCCATTGGCCTTCTTGGCCACCTGGACACACTGCTGGCACATGTTCAGCCAGCTTCAATTTTGTTGAAGTTTTATTCATTGACACTTTAAGTCTATGAATTAAGGAATAATTAAGAAATACTGCTTTCACTTACCCAGTGGTCACAAGCTGGCCGCCATTTGGAGCCATCTGTGCAGTCTCCCTCTGCTCCACACATCTCTGTTAGCAACATTAGGAAGTCTTTTAGGAACAAATTTAGAGTAGATGCAGCACATTATCATGCATGCATTATTATCTGACATAAACAGAGAGCTCAATATACAAAAAATTGCTTTTTAGTTCTTCTCTTGGCTAAGCCATCCATGACTGGTAATGAGGTATTTCCTTGTCCTTGGAGCTGACTGGGGGCTTCATGGCCTTTTAGTGCTGTAACAAGTGGTTTTGAAACTAAATGAAGGTATTCAAAATACTGGTACAAATCAGCTGACAACTCTGGATGTTATTAAGTGTTCCATAATGATGAAACCTGTGGAAATAGTAGGTAATCCTGTATCATTAATTTCAATTTTCAAAAGCAAATGCCTGATACAGGCAGTCTCACAATTCTAAATCAGGTTGCCAGTTGCTCACACTGACATGTTTTTGATTAATTTTTAATTTTGGGTTAATAGTTTTTTATTTTTGACTGTAAATGCTTAAGACCAAGGTTCAATCATTATTGAAATCTGTGGAACTACCATTGCTCTACAATTTCAAACAATCAAGCTTTGAAAGGCTGAAGCCCAAATACCCGTAAACTGCTGTCTCCTCTACCAAACATGGTCTTTCACAGTTAAGTAAGTACACAGATATGAGAGAATTCCCTTCTGAAAAAGTGGCACCTAGGAGGGTACTGTTGTACAGATTTTTCCTGCTCAGTCTTCAGAGATAAAAATTAAAATCCTGAAATAATTAAAATTAAAGTCTACAGAAAATACATCAGAAAAGCATGTTAAAATAAATTATGCAAAATAAATCACATTGTTTAGAAGAAAATACATCAATTTAAGAGTTTAGCTTCTAAAATTTTATTGGTTTACACACATCCATACATTCTATTTCTATTGTTCCTACCCATCCAGTTTATGGGACATCATCACTAGAAGGGTCTTATAACAAAAGACTAGAATTTAGCCTGAGATAGTAAGAATAAAGACAAAAATAATTCCATCTGGTTTATTTTCCAGGTAAAAAAGTCACTAATTTTTTTATCAAATACAGCAGATATATTTTGTGTATATATAAGCCACATTGTGCAACAGTTATGATGTTAAAATAAGCACAGCACATTCATGGAAAGGTGTAAGCATAAATATAGATAATATAAATATGCACTTTCTTCACAAAAGTGTCCTAAAGAAAACTTGCAGAAACAAAGGATGGCATCGAATATTTCTGGATATTCCCACCATCAAGAGACTTTATAGTCCACAGGTAAACTCTTTCTTTCCACTTCAGTTTTTCCACATTCATCCTCCAACTTCTGGCTTGTGTTACCCAAGGCCAGACCAAATGCTCACTAAATCCAGGAACCTGTCTGACAACATCCAGTAACAAATACTGAGGCAAAGTATATGCTCAGGGCAGCTGTACAGCATCAGAGAATCCTGATGCAAAGGTGATGCAGTTGTACCTAATACCCTTTGAGAGGTTTGTTTCTTCTGTGAATTCGTTCAGTTGCCTTTTTAAGCAAAAGACAAGTGTTTACAACATCCTTAGTAATTAGTCCTACAGCTGAACTACCCAATATGAATAGTCAGCTTGTTTTCTTGTTTGCAGCTTGTCTTTCTTCTATGTCTACCCAATAATCACTAACATCTGTTTTGCTTTTTAGGTCGTGTTTAGTACTGGGCTGAGTGTGTGTGTGTGTCTGTGTCAGGTCAGGGTTTCATTTCCCCTGTGTACATTGCTTTTCAGTCATCTGCACCGAATTTCAAATGCTACTTTATTGCTTTTGTTTGTTAGCTCAAAGAGCTCTTGTTATTAAATGTTTACTCCCACTGGTAAGTACACACATCTGATCAATTTGCTTCCTGTCTCCTTATTTAGGTAAATGATGGAGCCCTGGGAGCTTTTCTCTTTAACATGCTATCCATCCATCTATTAGTCATTGTCAAGTCTCTCCTTTGACCTCTGTTCAGCTGACAACATCTTTCTTCAATTATAGTCACCAGAACTAGACATAATATTCTCCTAGTGATCACAGCAGTGTCAAAACATGGTGAGAGCTTTTACTCAATACGTGCCTGCTTCCTTGTCCAAGGATGCCATTAGCTCCTTTGGCCACAGCATTACACTGGGAATTTATGTTCAGCTATCATGATCCTAAAGACTCTTTTAGAGATATTCTGAGTCCCCCACCCTAGAATTACAGCATGCACTTTCCCCCACTTAATTGAATTATGCACTCCTCACATAAATACACTAATTTAACATAACTGTGTCATTCAGTGATGCAGCAATGGGTGAGGGAGAAGGGAAAGATGATTGGAATGACACCTAGGATCAACCAGGAAGTTAAATGCTACATACCTATCATGAGGTTGCCCTTGGTCAAAGCAATTATTGCAGGGTCATGAATTAATGTGTTATTCTGCAATCCTGGTACTCACTCTGGCAGCCTGCTCCTTGCAGTGGCAACGTTTGTCTGTGGCACTCCAGAAGGAGACTTGAGGCCACTGCTCACATCTGTATGTCCCATAGCCATAGAATTGGGATTGATGGAGGCTTTATGAGGAACCTGAGCAGGGCAACTGAAAGAGATGAAAGGGAACAAACATGAACTTACAGTTTATTCATGGCATTTAATTCCTGGACAAGTGTAGTGCTTTGTGCAGCTACATCTTCTGATACCGTGTGCAGCCTTGGATTTCTTGACCATGGCACATCTGAATGTTAATCAGGCAGTCAGGACTCAGAGCCTGCTCTTGTTGTTGAGGTAAAAAAAAAAAAAAAAAGAAGTAGAAGGAGACAGGGAAAATTAAAATAAGAATTTTACATGCTTAATTCTGCTTTAAAATAAGTGATAATCACATATATATATTCCAGATAATATTACAGAAAATATCTGATAGGCTTTTGAATGTAAAAGAAACAAGATTTGATTTAAATTCCATCACAGTCAATTAAAAATATTCCAGCAAAGTCATACCTTCAGTAAAAGGGCCTGCTTCTGTATTTGCTTTAAATATTATAGAATCACAGAATCATTTAGGTTGGAAAAGACCTTTAAAATCCTTGTAACCAACTGTTAAGTATCGATGTCAGTAGCGCTCAGCAACATTATGTTAGGACAGGAACACAAAGTATAACCTTAGGATGACTGGCATATTTCACAAGAAACGTAAATGAAACAAGTTTAATGGCTAACCTCGAAAAGGATACTGTCTCGGAGGAGGTGTTGAGTCCTCAAGATTCACTGTCTCAACACATCAGACTTTCTCAATCTCATTTGATCCCCTCTTGCTTCCTTTTCTCTAAGAAAGAAAAACAACATCAGACTAAATTAAAGTTAACACAATATAAAGTATTCTAGCTTGGTGATTCTGTATAGTTTTATGTTTAGAACTGTATCAGGCATAGCTTCAGGTTTGTTAAATTCTAAAAGAGAGGTAGTAAAAGAACCTCCTTGGTGCCCTCCCTGCATCTAGTATATGGGTCAAATTCCTTTCTAAAACAGTTAAAAAAATAACAGGACACAGCCTTACATCTGAGAAAACATCTGCTGCAGCTGTAGGAGTACAGGGCAGTAGGGGGGACTAAGAGGAAAAGAAGGAGAAATTAAGAGGAAAACACCTTAAATGCAAACCAGAAACCCAGCTGTGGCATTCATAATTTTGTGGTAATGGAACTTATTCTCACTGAGCTTCCCTGCAGTTTAGTAATGGGGTACAACTCACAGGAGGAGTCCAAAAGTATGAAAAGGAGAAAAAAAAATATGTTGCCTGGAACATACATCTGTGTTCCCAACAGGAGACCTTTTGAAAAGACACCCTTTTGTGATATACAGTCACTCCTTAGAAAACAAGGGTAGTTTAACCATCTGCTTTGTGCAGCTGAGGGATGAGATTCTGAACTAATTATGCCTCATACAAGCAATGTCTGAAGCCAGTTATTTACATCAGTTCAGAGGGAAGCCTCAACAGGGAAAACATCCCTATTCAAGACAGTGTGTAAACATATGTCAGTGTTAATTACTTGCTTAAGTTCTCTTTGGAAGGACACAAACAGATGCTCAATAGCAAGCACAACTGTAAGAGTTGTTCTGAATATAAATGCTCATAAGCCTGTGGGTAAGTGTTTTCTTGAACTTAAACTAGAATTTGATACCCTATAATTCTACTGAAAACAAAGTACATGTGTTGTTCTAATACATAATATCCAATCAAGCTTCACAGAAGAAAACAAGAGTGGCACTGGGCAATCTTAAACAGTTTACTTAAAAAAAAAATTTCTTAGGCCTTTGTCATATTCGTTAGAAAAGTTTGCTTTTAACAGAAAACCCCCAACCTTTTGTTGTGATTTAAAGACCATATAACTTCACACAATCACAGAATATTCTTCATTGGAAGAGACCCACAAGGATCATCCAGTCCAACTCTTAAGTAAATGACCTGTACATGATTTGGGTTATTTTTATTTCTGTTGTGACTTCTTTAAAAGAAGTTCTAGAATTTTTTTCCTCCTTTATATTTCTCTAAAATAACACCACATTTACTTTTACTACTACTATTAATTATCATAACAACACCAACTGTAGAAACTGTAAGAATGAATATATTGAGTCACTGTCCCCTACATGTTTTATAAAATTTTATAGTAATATATGGATACAAAGCATGTGTTTAACAGCACTTAAACAAATGAGGTTGTTTAGCTTATTCACTCAGTAGAAATGCAAATAATATGCAAAAATTAATCTACAGATATACTGCAGTTCTAAACAAGGCATCTCTGTTACTTTATCACCTGAGGATCTCTCCTTTTAAAGCCATGCACACTTTCTGGCAAGGAGCACAGTATGCTTTATCCACAGATGTATTACATCTGCAGCATGACACACAAGTCATCGCAGCAGCTAAGAAGATGACAACAAATAAATTTGCTATTTACAGATAAGAAAATCATACCAAATTTTGACAACGTGTTCCTTGCACTGAATTTCTTATTTCTTCCTTTCAAGTTTTTTTTGAAACTGTGATATGTAAAAAAAGATCAAAAATTGAAAATATTCTTTCAGGGCATATAGAAAATACCAAGAAGGATGAGATCCATCATATCTCTACAAGTTTAATGTGGTTTCAGGTTATCTTACTCATATATGTCCATTGTTCTGTATTTCTGGGGCTCCAAAGGGAAAGGTTCTAAGTAACCCATGTTGTTATGTTCCTGTTCACTACATAGAGCCCAGTAGAAAGAGAAAATTTGCTTGAGGCTCATCACACTTACTTGCTCTATCCAGTGATCCCTACCTGAATGCAGAAAGTAACAAGTATCTTGTAGGAACGGTGTGAAGAAGAAAAGGGGTGGCTCTGTTCACCATTGTTCCTGTGTGGGTATCTGGCTATGCTCCCTGCAGACTGGGTGCCCACTTACACCTTCAACCAGCTCCCTTTGGTGGATAAAGGAGGGGCTGGAGCTGAAATCTTTCTGTTGAGACATCTGCTCTGATGTGGGCAAAGGAGTAGCCACCGTACTTTACAAAATTTCTCAGGCATTACAGGGTAGGCAGTTGCCTTGACTGACTGCAGAAGTAACTAGCGTGAAGTTGGGAGTTACAGCATCATAGCTTAGAGAAGATGTCTTTGCAATTAACATATTAGGTTTGATAGAAAATATAAAAAACTTGTCATTCCCACAGCAGAGCAATAAAAATCTTGTGTTTTGTAACAGCGAGTATGGATTTGTTTCCTACAATGGGAAATATCAAATCTTTAGCTCCAACCCACTGAAGTTCTTGGGACTCATTGGGGTACTGAAGGCCAGAAAGAAAGGTGAGTAACATGGAATTTTAGCTACTTTATTTTAAAGCATTATTTGCAGGTCCTTTTTCTGCGGTTGTCACTGTGTGATGTGCACAAAATTTTGTAACCTACTGCTGCTTGAATTAATCAGAGCAATTGTCTGAACTGCCAGGACTGATAACATCGCTCATGTGAGACTAGATGTCTAATCCACGTCAGCTCTAACACTGTGACCACTGAGAGCCCAGAGAGAATCAGCTGAAGCCACATGGAATGATTACCATCTACACTTAGTTAGGCGTAGAGAAAAGCCATGTAATTTCATTTCTACTTGTGGAAACGCTAAAAAAGCAATCTCTGGGTTTGACAAAGTTGTGCCAAGAAATGAGTACTATACCTTGCAACACTTACTTGTTAATAAACACTATTGAAAATGCAGGGATACAAAATATATCAAATACAAGTTATGAAATAAGTAGTAAAAGCCTATGAGATTTATTAAATATATTTATAAAATAAAATTATAGACACAGTTAAATATAAAAGTTAAAATTTTGTTTTCTTGATATGGGAGAAGACACATACTCTTTGTTCTAATGTAATTAGCTGAAAACTATGTTCTGTTATATTGAGGTACTCAATGTCTTTCAATATGCCCTTGCATAGTAAATGACATACTGGATCACCTTGTGATCTAATAGCATGCCTTCTACCTCTGTCTGTGGACCTCTGACAAGCACATGACCTAGTTCTCAGGGTGCATTAGAAGGTTAAAGGTAAAAGAAGCACCTAAAAGGCTTGGAAAACCCTGTAAAGATATTACATCCCTGAAAGAGAATGCTGAGTATTCAGCTTTCCGGGGAGTAACTGCTTATGTTGCAGCATATATAAGCCACTTCATTACTGGAGTGCTCTGGTTCAAGTTTAAAAACATGTTACCCAGATTTTGACTTCTCATTACAATTCGAGAGAGAAAAAAAAATCAATATCTAAAAAAACCCTTGACAGTGAAACTAGACTACTTCCTTTCCAGATCCACTGCACAATGTTCTCTTTTTTTTATATGGAAAAGAAATCACGACAGCTGAAATTATGCCAAATGAAATGTTCAGCTCTGTTTATTTCTCTTTTTTTCTTCTTTTAAATGAGGTTACAGCTCCAGGAATAAAATATGTCTATGTCACACTGTCTTTTCACTGGGCAGGCTGTCCTTCCTCTGTGAGCAGACTGGTTTGTGTTGAGTCAGTATGTGCTTGCACTGACTACTCAGCTGTGCTGAAGAGGTGGATGATCCTTCAGGACAGAAAGTACAGAGAGAGGCCTGTGCCTTGTACAAATTTCTGCCTACCTTGAGAATTAATTACAAGGTATGTTAACCTTCCTGTTTACTGGAGGTAGCTCAATTCCTTCAACTGTGAAATCTAATTTCTTCCTGGAAGAAAATAAAATGCCATGTGGAATTAGCTGTAAACATTTGTTCCATATGATTTGAAGAGACATGAAAGATCTAAGAATCTTTCATTAATTCTCCATGCTTGAAATCATGCTTGTACTGAGGAGAGTTGCATTTTCTTTGCTTTCTGTAACACAGAGACAAATATAAAAGTTTTGTTGCCCCAACAGATCTTAGAAACAGTGCTTGGAAACTCCCCTGTCTTTCAGAAAGAGGGCTGTTGTGAGACAGCTCTATTGAGTCATGGAATCATAGAATATCCTGAGTTGGAGGGGAGCCACAAGAATCATCAAGTCCAGCTCCTTGAAACAATCAAAAGGGGCTAAGACATCCTGGAGGCTAGAGGTATTTTCTCTATTATTCCCCAGCTGCTGCTTCTGTTCCTTCTGTGGCACAGCAGCTTGGATGTCGTGGTCACCCTTAAGCACCGATAAGTAATAATATAATGGTCAACCTTCGCAAATGAAGATTTGGGCAGGGCTCTCCCCACGTGGGTGTGCCCTTCGAGCCTGTGCAGTGGATTTTTTAGGTGAGGCACAGCATGCACAGAACTGGCCCCACCGTTTTTAAGTCCTAAGGTTCCTTTGCCATGGCCGAGCGAGCTTGGACAGTGACAGTGAAGTCCTTGAGACTGTCATAGCACCCGGTACTAACTGGGGCTGACCCTGCTGAGCATCCGAGATCTGACGGGATCGGATGGCAGGGAGGCATTGAACTGCCTGGGGATGGTCCCCACTGAGACTTGAACTCGTGACCTTGGGATTCAGAGTCCAGAGTGCTCTCCTTTACACCACGGGACCTCCCCAAGCACTGATAAGCAGTTTGTAATGGCAGGCTGTAATGCAGGGTACTCTGGATCTGGCTCCATCCCTCCTGGTAAACTTTTCTTCAGGAGAGTGAGCAGCTGGAAAACTAAGATGGAAACAGAGTGTAGTCATCACAGAAGAAGCTTGGAGAAGAACCTGACTATTTTACGATGGCTGGGGAAATAGCCATGTTGAAAGCGTTGCTCCTTGTTCAGAATAAAATGCTGGCAAGATGGAGCTCCTGACCCCCAAACACACAGAAACATGCCCTCCACCCAGATGAAATAAACCTGTTGGGAAGTGCTTGCCATTGTGGCTTGGCTCTATATCCTTAAAACCAAGAGCCAGAAGGGGTAGGCTCGCTCTCTCTCTTTCTCTCTCTCTCTCTCTCTGTGTGTGTGTGTGTGTGTGTGTGTGTGTGTGTGTGTGTGTGTGTGTGTGTATGTAGAGGGACCATGACAGGATTGTGGTGCGAGGGTGGTCAGTGTGGTGGAGTGGGCTGGGACAGAGCAGGGATAGTGACCAACCTGGTGGAGAAGGCTGGACAGCAGGAAGCAGTGTAGGGTAGGGGAGTTGGGACAGAAGAACAAGTAGTTCCAGGAGCAGCTGCCTGCAGCAGGCAGGGGCTCTACGGGGGTAAAGGCAGGGCTTGTGCAGTCCTAAGCAGGAACTTGGGCAGATGGTGGGGAAGTAACACAGCCTGGGTTAGGCAACTGGCAGTGCAGAAGGTGGAGTTGAGGTAGGCAGGAGAGGCATCAGGCAAAGGGCACATGTCAGTCAGTGTAAGCTGTTGCAGAACTAGAATACTCCATTCTGCTACATGAGCATCTTTGAGGAAGAATCCATCATCTCCCTCCACCCCTGCCCCAAGGAGAGACCTACTGGTGTGATGACACAGCAGCAAGCTGTGTTGGCATTCCCTGTCCAAAAGATGGCCAAAGACCACTTCATTTCATAGAAATACCTTTTTTTTACTATACCTTTTATGATTGGTGCCTTTTACAGGTATTCTTCCATGCAGGTTCAGAGAGGGCTTTTTCCTTCTTTTTGGGTGAGCTATATCAGCTCAGTGAGCTGTTCATGCAGAGCTCTGAAACAACGCAGAATTTGGAATACTATTTCTTTCCAGTTCCAAATAAAATAGATATAGACAGAAAGAGCTGCTAATTCTATAATTTCCAAGTTATGGATAGACATACAAACCCAAATATCTTTTGTTACTTACAAATTGTATTAACCCTCCTGGTAAGCCATAAAATTTAAGTTTGAATGTTTTGCTAAATGGACCTTTTTCCAACCCACTATGCTCAAAATATGTTTTAGTTAATTAAACCAGTTGCAAAGAACTACTGTGGTGTTTATAATTTATGAATAACAAACAGTGCATAAAAACCTATCCAAAATGAGACAATCAATTTATTTTAATATGATAAAATGTAAACATAAAAAATTCTAACACATTTCTACCAAACCACAGTATTTAAATATTGATATTTATAATGCATCCTTTTGGTATTCATTTTAACAAGTCATATTTAGGCTGAGAGATGGAAGAGTTTCCTGATCCTGGTGTAATGGAAGCCAGTGAAGGAGGCAACCCATTTACACATGGAAAATAGTCATAATAATCTTAATCTTTTCTGTCTTCTAATTTTAAATGGTGTTTTAAATTATCTTACATTTCAGCTCTCAGTTTTCAGTGAAAAGGGTACTGTGTTTTTCCTCACATTACAAGTCATGCAAAATTATACTTACTATTTTGTAGTTAAGTGGCAGTCTAATTTCACTCCATACAGCAAACTTATCTTCTTCCCTCTCCCTGAAGCTCTTTTGTTTCATCAGTCCTTTTAATGTTCAATTAAAAATCTGCTGAGGAACAGAACTTTAGGTATACAGGATATAAAACCAAAACTATTTTTCTGGGGCATGTCACAATAACTATTTATAAAGGGGATTTTAGTTGGACCTAGCCTCAAATCCCTTAAAATATGATTACTGAAGTGTATTTAAACATTTACTATGGTTTAGGATTAGCCATTTTTTGCAATGTACCATCTGATTTCTGTGTGAAATGTGATATATTGCACAGGGTGACAAATTGCAATCCTACTTGTTCACGTCTGATGCAGTTGCCCACAGATGAGCCTATGCCTCGAGTAAGAGGTTACATTCAATAACTCCTAGAAGTTGCTTTCAAACCGGACTATTCTGTGCCTGCTTTTGATTGTTGCTAACATTATGCGAACAGTACATCTTGCAAGAATATGTAAAAATCTATTTTGTTATTCGAAGGTCTTATCAGTCCTGCATACGGTAGCACAAAGCTGCAGCTGAGGGCTAGTCCTGCCCTGCAGACATTTAGGAAACAAGGCCATATTCCTCTTGTATGAGCACTACTTTAATGTTTTTGTGGCCTGAGCTCCCTCTGAAACTATGGACTTAATATAGGTAAATTTCATAATCTGTTGTCCCTGATAATGTGTCTTTAGATCTCTGAAATTTTGTAGTATTTTTTAAGTAGTCACTTACCTAGACAAGTAAAGCTAACACTATAAATTATATAATATTGTGATATATATATATCAGCAATGAAATAATATCTTTGTATTGTTGCCAAGTAATCAAAGTATCAGTCAGGTATAAAATGACCATAAAATTAAAATAAAAATAATTTTAAGGTGTTTTTTGGTCACCTTCAGATCACTTTCAATATTTTTACAGAAACTTGAAAGCTAGTTTCAACATCAGTGAGAACTGATTATTTTCACATACTTAACTGGTTTCAGTAGTTGAAGATTTAAGCAAACTATAAAATGCCTTGGAATTGTTCTACCAAGGTTTTAAATAACGTGTTCCTGACAGACCTATGTAAATGTATAACCACGAGCACTGGTCAAAGAGCAAGGCTGAAACAGCACATCACCAATAACAGCATCAAGCTGACTGGGACTCTGTATGAACTAGAGACGGATGTACATATGTATATGAAAAATCTGTGGGACTTGTGTGGGTGTGTTTGACAGTGCTGAGAGCTTGCTGATGTCATTGCAAAGCCACTTTATCATTTTTGAAAGGTCACAGAAACCAGAGGAATGTGCTGGACAACAGGAAGAGAACAACTATTCCTACCCATGAAAAGAAGCAAGAAACTGCAGGCTGGTGAGCACACCCTGGAAAGAGTATGTGATATGTCCACATGGAAGCTGTTTGTTTACATGTGAAGGGTGAGATGGTGGCTTGGACAAGCCAAGTCAGATATACCAAGAGTAAACAATGCTTAACCTCATTGCCTTCTGAGATGGAACATGCCTAGTGGGTGCTGGGAGTGCTGTGGTTGTCAAATCTCCATATTTCACCCATGTGTTTGACACAGCCTATCCCAACCACCTTGTTGGCAAACTGTTAAGATATGGATTGGGCAGCAATGCCACAAATTTGTTAGGAAATTGGCTAAACAGAAGGGTGATGGTTAATGGCTCAAAGTTGAACTGAGTGAGTTGGTCACACTTGAGCTACTGGGGGTTGATGCAGAGTCTGATAATTGTGTTATGTGTACCCATGTGACAGTCCAGTTGATGAGACTGAATGTGCTCTTGAATGAAGTTGTGGAACACACTGAATCGGGAGGAGAGGTAAGATCACAGGAAGAGAGAACGACCGCACAGAAACATACCAGTTCTTGGGGACACCGAGAGCTGTAGAGAGCTGTGTGTAGGCTGGAATAAAGCCAAGCAGTCCTACAACCTGGGAGCTGGCTGGTGGGGACAGAGCTCTGTAGCCAAGGCCCTGGAGTTCCTGGTTGGCAGCAGTGGAGAGGAGAGGAGATTCGAGGAGAGGAGAGGCGAGGAGAGGAGATTCGAGGAGAGGAGAGGCGAGGAGAGGAGATTCGAGGAGAGGAGAGGCGAGGAGAGGAGATTCGAGGAGAGGAGAGGCGAGGAGAGGAGATTCGAGGAGAGGAGAGGCGAGGAGAGGAGATTCGAGGAGAGGAGAGGCGAGGAGAGGAGATTCGAGGAGAGGAGAGGCGAGGAGAGGAGATTCGAGGAGAGGAGAGGCGAGGAGAGGAGATTCGAGGAGAGGAGAGGCGAGGAGAGGAGATTCGAGGAGAGGAGAGGCGAGGAGAGGAGATTCGAGGAGAGGAGAGGCGAGGAGAGGAGATTCGAGGAGAGGAGAGGCGAGGAGAGGAGATTCGAGGAGAGGAGAGGCGAGGAGAGGAGATTCGAGGAGAGGAGAGGCGAGGAGAGGAGATTCGAGGAGAGGAGAGGCGAGGAGAGGAGATTCGAGGAGAGGAGAGGCGAGGAGAGGAGATTCGAGGAGAGGAGAGGCGAGGAGAGGAGATTCGAGGAGAGGAGAGGCGAGGAGAGGAGATTCGAGGAGAGGAGAGGCGAGGAGAGGAGATTCGAGGAGAGGAGAGGCGAGGAGAGGAGATTCGAGGAGAGGAGAGGCGAGGAGAGGAGATTCGAGGAGAGGAGAGGCGAGGAGAGGAGATTCGAGGAGAGGAGAGGCGAGGAGAGGAGATTCGAGGAGAGGAGAGGCGAGGAGAGGAGATTCGAGGAGAGGAGAGGCGAGGAGAGGAGATTCGAGGAGAGGAGAGGCGAGGAGAGGAGATTCGAGGAGAGGAGAGGCGAGGAGAGGAGATTCGAGGAGAGGAGAGGCGAGGAGAGGAGATTCGAGGAGAGGAGAGGAGAGGAGAGGCGAGGCTTGGGGGAAACTAGTTCTAGTCTTCATATATTAAAATAATAAAATATTAAATATCAAATATTCAAAGGTATTTCTGGAGAAGGTGGAGGCACTTGGGGGAAAATGGTTCAATTCTTCAAATATTAAATTAATCAAATATTAAATACCAAATATTAAAAGTTATTCCTGGAGAAGGTGGAGGCACTCTTCACAAAGGTACAGAATAACAGGGCAAGAGACAACAGACAAGTTGCTTGGGAAGTTTTGTAGGTATATAAGGAAAAAATACTTCACTATATGAAGAATTGAAGTTGTCCAGAGCCGTGGTCAAAACTCCTGCGCTGGAAACAGCCAAGACATGCAGAGCTATCCTTTCACTCAGGAGTTCGGGATTCCGAGGGTGCCTTCCAGCCAGCCTGTGTTCCTCGGGAGAGCCAGAAGGTGGCACGGTTCTACAGCAGGAGCAATTCACAGGCGGCACTTAAAGGCTGTTTCGTACGGGAATTAATGCTGGAAAAAAACATAAGAAAAAATGGGCTCCGTAAGAACCAATTCTACTTCAGAGAGGATTAGTCAGCACAGTTTAAGATAAAGAGGGGTTTCTGGACTGTTTTTTATTAAGAGTGAGTTCTGTGTCTGTGTACCCAAGCCGGGTAATGCTGCCCTGTTCTGGTAGCCCTTTCTGGCACAGAGTTGCCCTGTAGCGTGGTGGTGGTCTTCCTCGACTCGCCTTTTCTGACGGAAAGGGCATTTGAAGAGTTAAGGACCACCCTAATAGCACTTGTAAGTGTTTTATAGGTAGGGAGTTTCAGAACATTATGGACGTGTGCTGAGTGAATGAAAGATATGGCCCTCCAAAACAGCAGAGACATTAAAGGCTCGTCCTCAGAAAGGTGCATTACCAGTGACCAATGAGACCAGAATGTGGAACTCTGAGGAGAGAAGGCATTTGGGATCTTGTTTACCCGTTTAACCCCTATCTCATTCCTGATGTGTGTCTAAGGAGTCCTTGGGAAACAGAGTCGAACACGCTCTGTGTGTGATTGTCTTCATGTGAACAAAAATGGTTGTTAGGGATGCTCCATCTAATTTTCTTGTTGATTTGTTATGCTGTTGGTTTTACTGTACTGTGATAGAATCCATGAATATGTCATAAAAAATGCAACAAGACAGACTATTTCTGTTGGTGCAAAAGAGTTCTGGTTGAGTAATATTTGCCTTGGTAAACAGATGCGGATGAAAAGTGAGTGATCACAACGTACCATGTTTAGGTACACCCAACACAAGTGAATGTTGGAACTGGAAGGTTTTCCCAAGCTCTTGTCAGCTTGTGTGTATACATTACCCTGATCCCAGGAGGAGCTCAGGGAAATGAACAGACATGTAATGTAAACGGTTTTTATAAGCTGATGACTACTCACACCTGAAGGCTTTGGGATTACTGTCAGTTTAAAAATTTTGGCTGAGTGCTTGGAGTAAAAGCTGATTAATCTTTTTAATGTTGGATTTATAGTATTGAAATGCTGTTGCTCCTAATTACAGGACAAAGAGGCAGGTCCAAACGGAGCAGTCTGAAGGTGCTTTAAATGATGAAGTAAAAGATATTTATATGAATGTCTGAGGGGAACAATCTGAGCTGTCAGAAGCGGTATTTGATGGATTAATTATGGTATTGGGGTGAATTTGATGAAACAACTAAAATAAATTCAGAAAAAACTTTTCCAAGGACTAAATGTCAGCCCTGGAATCCCACCCTTGTAACACAGTGGTCAGAATATTTGTTTTGAAGAGTGGAAGGAAAAAGAGCACCTTTATTAAAGTTATTTCTTTGCCAGCTTTGGGACAGAATTTGAAACATGGTCCTGTGGAACTTGTTTTGCTGTAGGCTGCAGGGAATACAGGGTGGTTTCTTCTGGTCTTTGAAACTGCTTCTCTTAAATACATACCTGATTAAAAGATGAAGCCAAAACCCCTCCAAAGAATTTATCACCATTACATTGTCAATCTCTTTCTCTGTGCCCAGCTGTCTGGATACTGGAACTGGCAGAAAAGGAAGAATGTAATGGATCTCCCACTTTGCTTAGAGTAGGAGACAAAGCTTTAGTTCAAACTTTCACTCACAGTGAAACAGAGAAAGAGAGTGAGCTGCACTCTTCTGAAAAGGTGCCAAGATTGTGCTACAGAGGATATTAGAGAGATTTTCAGGTTGTTTCTATATCCTTATGAGTTTAGCCTTATGTATTATATAAAATACCCACAATCATTAGCTGACAAGGATTGTATCTGGGGTTTTCAAAGTTATTTTTGCCAAAATCACTATTTTTAAAGTTTTCATGAACAGAAACGGATTTTTTGTGTTAATTTAGCCATAAAACCAGGTATCCTCCATCTTGGAAACACCATAACTGTGTTAATGTGGTGCTTCTCAGCAAGGGTTATTAGCCCATGAATAGTGAGGTTCTGATGTGGTTACATTGCTGCTTGTTCTGGAGCTCATTTATTGCGTGACATTTTGAGGATCTCTGTGCCATATTCCACTGCACAGTGTAGGGGTACCCTCAGTCATCCTAATGTCTTCCTTATGTCTTACTCATATTTTTCATTTTGAAACAAAATTACTGCTCCTGTTCCTCTTAATGTTCAGCACTTCCTGAGTTTAGCAGAGAAGGTGGGGCTTCAAAATTCAGTCAGTTAAATAAATTGGTGGAAATTTACAGCAGCAAAGATTGTCTGGTGGCCAGAAATGAAGGCAAAACAGAGAGGAACAGAACATTTCAGTCTAGCTTCATCATGTGAGTAGAGCCTGTGGGGTCACTTAACAGCCATGTGCTGAAGTAGGAAGCTCTTTGCCCTGGGGGTGTTGGAATTTCAAAAGGTTTGTTTGTCATCGGCCTGATAATGTCAGAGCTTTGACATCAGGATCCAGCCACAGCAAAGGGTCATGCTGAGTAACATATGGTTATTTTCAGCCTAAATTCCCTTTAAATTCCCATTAAAGTAAGGATCAGAGTTAGGATAGAAAAAGGGGAGGAGATGAAATACTACATATCCTCAGACATGTGATTCAGGATGCAGGAAACACACTCACCGTGGATATATACATTCTTCCTGTGGTATTTGTGTCCATCCTTCCACCCTCATGTAAGGATGGCAGTACCTGTGCAAACTGTGAAATGACAAAGTAATTGAAAGGCCTTGGATGTACTCTCTGTTTACTGAATTGAATCTTTGCATCTGCATTTAGTACAGACAGGATACTGGTGCGATGTGTATGAAAGAGGGAATGCTGACATCTAGGTAAAAGTGCTTCAAGAGCTCAGATTTGGGCTCAGGGCTCCTCAGGGCCACAGAGGCAAACCGATAGAGCTCTTACTCCTAAAACCACAAGCAAGGACCTCCATTATTGCTCCACTGTCACTCTGCAAAATACACTGTCTTATTCCTGAAGTGCTACTGCTGGTTTTGCTCAATTCCCTTAGAAACCACCAGTTAAAGAGTTTAAAAGCTTAGATTTCAATTTATGGTATTCCTGTTTTTCCAGACTTTCTGTGCATGTTATCAATCAAATTTTATCACTCTTGTTGACTCTCCCTGGTCTACATCAATGTCTTTTCTCCAAAAGGCTGCCAAATATTTCACACAGGATTATAAATGTTTTAAAATAATTAGATTTAATTCTCTCTTCTTGTTTATTTGTAGTCATTTGTTGTTGTTGATGGTTTCATGAGTCTTCCTCATACTGAGGCCCTCCCTATGCATTTGTGTAATAGAAGTGGTTCAGTTTTCATGATGTATTCAGCAAATTTTGCAGTTAGTCTCAAATTCTAAACAAGATTCATTAGGTACAAACCCATATGAAGATGAGACAAGAAAATGTGCTGAATTTCACACAAATGAAAACTACACAGTGCTGCACGTTGTTGTTGATGAGGTTTGAAAGAAGGTGCAACATCTCACTAGCTGGTTTATTTTGACTTGAGATGTGTTTGAGAGTTGAAACTAAGTTTCATAATGGCTTTGTCAAACCAAAATGTTTGCATTTGTAACTTCATGCTCTGGAAGAATTCCTGCCATATTCTTTGTTGCACATGTTCCAACCATAAGGCTGAAATAAATGGAATTAGTACTTAGAATGAAAATTACTTCTATGACCTATTCTGACTCAGAGCAGTGAAAGTATGAAAGATATATTGAGGAAGGGGCCAGTCACTGATGTATCAGGCCATGCATTCTTTGTATCCAAGACAACCTTAATTATTCAGATATGTCTGCTTTACTTGAAGGCTGCAAGGAGGCTAAATGTTAAACCTCAGGATTCTGAGATAATAGCAAGAAAAAATCTAGAAAAGATTTCTTGGGTTTATTTTTAACTAACAGAAACTCTTCTCATCATAAGAATAACTTATTCATGATTATTCAAATTGCAGTTCTTACACAAAAAAGAGTACCAGCTGTCTGATATCACTGCACTTGAGGTTTACAGATTTCATTTAGAAGGAAATTCTTCACTTAGGAGACAAAAACAAGATTCTGTGGAGAGAGCAGCCTTTGCTATTGACTCATCTCAACACTTCCTTATGTGCGTTCCCTCAAAGCACACAGAGCATCTGTGGAGAGGGAGAATAGCCATGGTTATAGTTGCTAAGGACTTTGATAATACTTCCTAGAATCTGAAAGGTTTCATATTTTCTGGGAAATGTTGGTTTAAAATGAGGATTTTCTTAGCATATCAGGCTTCCAGTTTAAGCCATGGGACCTTGAGGAAGGTGCTGAGTGCGAGGCCAGGAGCTGGATTGACACTTTTCTCTCATACCTGTCCCATCTCCAATGATCTGAATTCTGGTTTAAATTTGTCTTTTTAAAAGTGCTGTTTTAGAGGGAACATCTCTTTGAGACCTTGACAGCAGATAAGTAAAGTTTATTTATGTTCAAAATCCAGACCAAGGCATTAAATTTCAGCTGACTAACAATGTTGAGCTGGTTCTCATCCTCCCATCTCCTGAACCAATGTTGTGCCCAAACCTTTTACACATTTACACAGCAGAGAAATAGCTCTGTGTTGTGTAGAACTTCAACCAGCTGTGCAGAGGCTGATATGCCTCCAGAGCTTGTGCTATGCAACACTGGCTAGAGCCTTGTGTACTGGAGTAGCCCAGTTCTGGTCACAGACAATGTGCACATTGTTAGGAAGACGCTGCTTACCTCTTTCTGTTTAGCCTTCAATTAACAAATAACTGGCTTCTGGTTAACTGCAGGAAACAGAACACATGGGAAAACAGAAACAAGTCTGGCCAAAACAACTGGATGAATTTTGTCAACATTCAGAAGAAAAACATCATTTCTAATAGCAGGCCTTTTTCTGCTTGAGCCTCATTTCCAAAAAAGGAAGCTGAGGTAAAGGAGAAAATGATCTATCCAAGGCCACTCAGACTGTTTGCTCCTTGGCAGGGGCTGTTACTTAGCGGCTCACCTTCTGCTGTACTGTTTTGACGCACTAGAACAACAGAAGTGTCACCATTTTTTGCCAGGTTGTTTCTGTGCATTGCGTAAGTTGCACTGGCTCACAGACAACTCTGATGAACAACCTGAAATCTGCCACAAACAGGGTAGCAGGGAGTGTGCAGCTGGTAAAAGCAGGCTCTTATGGTAGTTCACCATGTGTCATGAAACTGCCTTCAACACAGTGCTGGTGGCAGGGTAAGGCAAAGGAGAGCAACTGTTCACAAGCTGCATTAATCTGTTTATTCTGTCTGGGAAAGGATAAAGCCAATGGCCTACCTTTTATTTCTGTAATCTTATCCTTTGTAGTAGGCATGTGTGTGTGAACAGAATAAAAAGCACCACTTCTGAGTTGCTTTCACATTATATAAATGTGGACAAGTTGATTATTTTTTGGAGAAATGATGGACAATTTGAGGGAAAGCAATCCTGTGTCCTACCTAGTCAAATGCATATGGGAGTGTTGCAGGTATAGAACCTTATGCTCTTGAGTCAGTCCATGAAGACATGAGTTCAACCCATGAACAAGTCACTAATTTTATGTAGCTTTTTTGCTTCTAGATGTCTTATCAGGGTTCACATTATCAAACTTGTATTTCATACCACAAATGCTTTTTTCTGTTTGTATTTTAATGTAAGTGATTTTTTCTTTATACCAGAGCAGAAGGACTACCAGAAAACAGTTAGTATTGTGAAATTAACACTGCTATGGCAAATACAGCTGATGCTGCAAAGGAGCAGATGTGCTTGGCCAAGGCCTGGGGAGTAGTTCTGGAGAGTCAGGAGCCTGGCTGCAGCCAGCTGAGCTCTCAGGAGGGTGCTCTGCAGTGTGTTTTCTTTGGAGACAAAAAGTTCTTGCCCTTTCTCATCTCCTGCCTGCTCTTTCTTATTCCTGCCACCATATCAGTTGTACTAACATAACTGTGGTCTTTCCCATATACTCATTGCTGCGTGCATTTTCAGGATGAGGGCTGAGAATTGCAATGCAGTGTTAGAAATAAAAATCTGAGAAAGGGGGAGATGGCTTCACATACACCTCTTTCTTGTGCTCAAACTCCCATATTGGGGTGGCAAGGCCTTCCTGCTGTTACCCGTCAGAGTAGACTCTCTAATCCTTCTGGCTCCTGCTCTTTGCCTCCACGTCCCGGCCATGCTTTCTAAAAGCAAATACAGTCCAAGCAGTATTAGTGTTAGACACATTGATTGGATTCTTTTACATGAAAATAAATCTTATGGAATTAGTCTTGCTTCATTTGTGCCCTGAGCCTTGTGTTGTTCCAGCGCAGCAGTACGTGTTTGTAGTAGGATGGTCATGGGAGCAGTGACCTCCAGTTGGAAATATTGCAGTGTGCCTTCATCCTCAGCCTCGTGACAACAGCTTTCTTTTTTTTTTAATTTTTATTTTATTTTTCCATTCCTCTGAGGAGGATCTGATTTCAAATTATGTTAAAAGACTTAGGGTTTCATCTTTTTTTTTTTTTTCCTTGACACTGCCCCAAATAAATATGTTCCATTGGCAAAAACACTCTTAATGTTTTAGTTAACATTGAAGTGGTTTTTATTTCTCCTTCTCCACCTTCTTTAATCTGGCAGAATCTCTTAGGCAGTAAATGAGGGTCTGGTTAGGTCTACAAATGTTATGGGCAGAGCATTCTGAGTTGCTGGGACACTACTACCCAATGTATGTGTCTGATTTGGCTATTATGTGACAGAATTTGTGTGCAAAACTTTATTCAACTATTTAATGAATAGCAGTCTCCCTTTGGAGGTTAAACTCGTTCATTGAAGTAAATGCTACGATTAAACTCAAGCGCCATTTCAGGGTGAAGAATTGGCTCTATCTGACGATCTTTATATGGCACTTACTTTAAACTTGGAAGATGCTTTGTTAACAACAGTAAGTGGTGACTAATTCATCTGTAAATTATTCTAGTTGTGCATTGCATTTTAAATTGCTTGAGTGCAGCCAGCAGTAACCCTTCTGCAGTGAATAATTGTGGAGGAGCAATGGGTGCTTGATGTTATCCTTATAAAGTTCTGAGTGTCTCTGCAAAGGAGAGGTAATGTTTGCCTCTTACTGTGACTTCTCTACTCCACTGTTTTATCTCTGCAGTATTTCATTTCAGCAGGAGATCCATAGTCACCTGCACATAGGCATGAGGATTCTCTTTTTCTAGGCTTGTAGTAGCATTCACTGCAGCCTCTCTGCCAGTGGTAGTTCTCTGAAACTCCCCTTAATGAGGTGCCTCTTCCCATAGTTCAGACACCTGACAGCTCTTTGTTTTGAATTTATGTACATTGCCTCTAGATTGATAGTTAAGTTTAGTTAAAAGTCAAGCTAGGTCTTTAAAAGAAAAATCTGCCCAAAGTTGTTACAACAAAGTCTAAAGCAGCTTAAGCTTTCCTGAACCTTTTTTAAAAGGGTGAAACAAAATCTGTACACAAGTATCTGTCACAGATCTATCCATGCAACTTTTCTCTTGTATATGTCCATTTGAGGGCCTGACACAACATCAGTTTTGTAGTGATGTAACACTGCTGACTTCTTCTGACTGGAAAATTTAATGCATAAATTTAAGTGTGGCAGTAGTAAATAAGTAAAAGAGGAGCTCTCCTTGTGCCCTGGGAGAAATAATAAAATGCTGGTTTTGATGACTTATGATTGAATCATTCAAATATCGAAGTAAGCAGATGTTAACTACAATTCTCAGTAAATTTAAGGGCAAATAAGTTTTTTTACATAGTGGACAAGACAAGACATCCAAAATTCAGGTGGAAAAGAGGTGGGAAATCATTGGAAAAAATGATGTTGTTAGATTACTCAAGTGTCATTGAATAAAGATGCAATATTACAGATTACAATTCACAGTGATAATCATTGTATTAACTAGGAGATGATAAACACAATTTTTTTGTTTTGAAACACTGCTTCTAGGTCTTACTATATAATTCAAGGTCAAGTAGTGGAGTGTACTGAAAACAGCAGAAGGATTAGATGGAAATTACCAAGTTGTATGTAAAATAATGAATATTCTGCAAAAATGGCATTTCACTTGATGGATGATGTAGTACAAACAGCATAAATCACAAAGTTCTAAATTTAAAGAGCTAAAAATGTTAGCAATACTCCAGTAATTGAGTTATACCTTGAAGTAACTTCTTATATACCCAGGACAAATGTTAGAAATAATTCCAGTTGAAGCTCTTTGATAAAAAGGGGAAAGGGTTTTACTATAACCTCATACATGAATGGATAAGAATATTAATGTGGGTATGGAAATGGATTAACTCTCCTTAAAATTTTACTTTCAGCAACCTTTTAATGCAAATGTTGGAACAAAGTCATAGCTGTACAAAAGAGTCTGCATTGTAGCATATGAACAAATCCATGTCTGCAAAACAATATAGATGTTTGATATGTTTAGTGACACCCTGCAAAAACTGCTTTTTAATATTTGGAAAGAACTCTTCTTCATCCTCATAAGTTTAAAAAAATTGTTCTGGACAAAACTGACTCATGGCATAAGTAAGCAGTGAGCATATCACTATTCTTCTCTGCAACATGTATCTGTGAATACAGCTTAGGATGGGCTGTACTAACACTTTCACTTGGATTAGGTGGACAGAGACTTTTTGATAACCATTGTCTACTTCAGTTCCTGTGTGAGAGATTAAATATGGTATAACTGGCCCTTTAGTCCAGGTGTCCACATTTGCTGCTTTATATTTGACTTCTGATCCCCTCCTCTCCCATCTAATTATACTCATGGACTTTCTCCATTCTTGGCTTTATTGTCCCAGATCTGTAATGGGTTTGACCTTAGTTGTGCTCAAACTACAACTTCTTTTTGTGAAGCTGAGCCAGAGAGGAGACAGCACAGCACCATTTTGTAGCTTCAGATGTTGAGGCTCACCTGAGGTGAGCAAAAGCAGGTGGAGAAATGTATGAGCCTATGCCCAGCTGGCAACTGAAACCAACTGAGGCCCAGAAATGCTTGGCCAGCGGAATTCCTTGTCTCAGCAGTTACAGTCCAGCTAACTAGGGAGTTCAGCAGCTGGTTCAATCAGATTTAATTTGCAGTTCTTTGAAAACCTCAGAGTGAGTATTACGTGCCTGTAGAAACAGCCAGATCTGCACCTTCCTCTGCAGATGTCTTGGCAGTTCTTTCTTCATGTCGTTGCAGGAAAAAATGACCATGGCTTGTGCTGTGGTTCTTCTCCTTCTGCTTTCCTCATTGAGGACAGCCTGAGGAAATTGTGGGGTTTTTTATATAATCATTGTAACAAAACCTGTGGTGTGCAGGTTTGAGGTCCTAGCTAATTTCTTTAGCTCTTTCTCCTGTCCTGGAAACAAAAAAAACAAAACAAACAAGCAAACAAACAAAACCAAACAAACAAAAAGTTTAAAGATATAAGAATGAAGAAGGCAGAAAGATGGAAAGGTTTAATAAAAAGAATAGAAATGAGGAAATGAGAGGAATAAAGAAAGCAAAAATTAAAACGTGAAATTTTTCACATTAGGTATAGAAACCACAAAAATTGACTTCAGCTGCTTGTTGCAAAGAAATAGACTATTTCTATTATACCCTGCCCCTTCTATCAGAGTGTGTATTTTTATTCTTAGTGTCAAGTATTTGAGTTTTTGATTATTTTAGGTAACTAGTACTTGTTGAGTTAATCTGTATTCCTTTTCTTCAAAATAACTTAACCACTAGAAGTTATATGGCTTATGAAAATTTGTGTGGATATGCAGTTACAGTAAAATCAAAAGTGAGCAATTCAGATCTATAGAAAGCCCTATGAGACTCAGCTATCAGTCAGAAGCAGCAAAGAGCTCAGCTGCTGCTGGCTAGTAGGGAGGAGGTTTACTCCCCAAGAATTCACATAGTAAGAATTCACAGGACTCTGCAGGTGCACGAAAACAGCCAGGATAAATAATATAAACATGGGACTTGTGAGAGAGAGGTTTTAACCAATTGAAGTTTCTAGCATGGTGGTGTGTTAACTCTTTTAGCCAATAAGCTGTAGTCCTAACCCTGTATAAACCGTGTGCTGTGTGTAATAAATGTCTTCACTATGAATCTCATAGACTGGTGTGAAGTCCAGTTCCTCCGCCGTTTATTTTTTGTTTACTTTATGGATATGTGACTAAACTGAAGCTAAACTATTTATAGGTATGAGAATCTTGACAGAAAGCAGTACTTGATATTTAAGAGGCTCCATCTGCATTCTTATGTGAGTTGATGAAGACATTGCAGCTTAAAAATTGCATGTCTTTGTTACCACATCTCCCTGCTATGTTGCAACCAGCTGTAGAACTCAGCCCAAGTATTGTACTCTGCCCTCACAAATGTAGCATGTTTACATTCCAGACGAATTCTCAACATGCCATGCTTTACTGAGAATCTTTAGATTAGAGCTGCTTAAATCTCCACCAGCAGTGAGTTGTGCTTTCTTGATCTGTTAATGCTGATTAACATTTCAGTGGGTTTTTTCCATGCACCAGTACAACACAAAAAAATCAACAGATAATAGATATGAAGTTATTGTATACCTAATTTACCTTGAAATCAGGTAAAAGCCTCAGGTATATTTGTCCCATAAAATGCAATTTTAGTATTTATTTTTCTCCATTCATGCTTCCTATAACAGGCTCTCCACAGCTGAAGGAGCATAGAATGTTTATGATGCCTTTAACAATGTGAATTTTCTACCTAAGTTACCACATCATACTTTGCCTTTCAGTATTTGTTATGGGTCTCTCTCACATTTTAAGACACTTTGTGGCCTTGCTCTGCTCCTGTAGACCTGTCTTCTAAAATTCAGTGACTGACTGATGACCCAAAATCTGGACACAGGACTCCAGGTGGGGTCTCACAAAAGTGGAGTAGAGGGAGAAAATCACCCAGGTGGCCACATTGCTTTTGATGCAGCCAAGGATGCAGTTGGCTTTCTGGCCTGTGAGTGTACACTGTTGTCTCATGTCCACATACTGGTGCCTGAGGTTGTTCCTTCCCAGGTGCAGGACTTTGCACTTCCCTGGGTTGAATTTCATGAGATTCCTGTTGGCCCATTTTTCCTACCTGTTGATGCCCCTTTGGAGGGTGGCGAAACCACCTGGTGTCAAACAGCTCTTTATGGTTTTTTACAAGTTTTTTCTTTCCTTAAGAAGTATAGAGACTGTTTATAGACAATGTAAATATTCATATTAGCATCCATATTAGAAGATATTCAGTGTATTTAAGGTGTATACATTAAATATATTTCAGAAGTATAAATTCCCTTTCACTGGGCCTCAGAAGAAATTTTTTTTCTTGATACATACTTTTACCTCATAGTAATGAAGTTTTGGGCATCAGAAAGACATCAACCTTATACATTTCTTGTTAAAACTAGAAAAGAAAACCACTACATTTTTTTTTCCAAATGTCTGGTCAAATAGGAAATTATCTTGGAAAAAATTCAGTGGTATACTTGGGTAGTATGAAATGGAAGGATTTAAATAATGGCAAAGAGAAAGGAACTTCTAAGTTTACCTGCTGGTATAACTTCCCATCCTAGTAACTTTTTTGTGGTAAAGTGTGCCTTCTGTCAAAAGAATGGAAGCATGATGAAAAGTGTTTTTGTTTCATGTTTTGCTTGCTGTTTCTGAGTGATTAAAACAAAGAATTCAATCTTTCCTGTCTTTTGGGCAAGAGGTTTTGAATGTGAATGGGTCAAGATGCTTACTTTCACTCATAATTTTGAGATTAGAATGCAATGTGTTATTAGGTATTGATTGCACATAGATCTAGACAGAAAAGCCACTTTCTTCGGATATGAGAGGTTAGAAAGAATGCCTTTGGGATCGGCAGAAATGTGTTTTACCAAAGAAAAATGATTTGTCTTTGCTGTGAACCAGAAGGATATTTTCATCAGAGAAAGTTGGATGGAAAAACAAAGTTTTCAGGGCAGTTTCCCAGTGCCCATGTTCCTGTTCACCCAAGCCCACACTCCTACTCTCACCTTCAGCCCTGACTTTGGCCTCTGCATTCATCCCCTCCTTTTAACCTGACAGCTCTGTGGCAAGAGTGTTTAAGTGTCTCTGTCAGAGGTACATGCCTGTTTGGCAGTCTCCAACCCAAGGGGAGTTCAGCCCAGGTGCCTATTCAAACAGTGGCTTCAGAGGAGAAAGCCTACAGAATTAGAAGGAGAATCTGTGCAAAGTAAACAGTATATGTAAGGAAATGTGCTTATCCTATTATACTCTTTAACAAACCCTTTTGCTTTCCTCCTTCCCACTGCATTAAGACAAAACTACCTGTGATAACTTTTGAGTGCCCTAAATAATTGCCTATATCTTACTTTTGCCCCTCCAGTTCACTGAGGATGAATGAGATATTTGTCAGATAAATGATGTCTCAAGGCTGTAACTTTTTTCAGTCGGAAAGCTTGTTAGTTTTGCATGCTTCTTGTAAAGCACATAGAGCTCTACAGAAATTAGTTGAACATTGAGTAATTGACAGGAAAAGAAGATTCGCTCCCTATTTTACAGAAGTCCATCAGACCAGAAAGACTATCTGTGCAGGTGCTTCTCTTTCTTCACTGCTGTTACGAAAATTTAGGTAGCAAAACCTTTTATGTAAAAAGCACAGGCCTGATGTAGTTTTTTAGAGGCCAACATTAGGTTGGCAGTGTTGAAAGAAAATAAACAGTACAGGAAGAAAAACATTGTGTGTATATAAGTTAACAGGTCATCAAGACCATCTTATCTTGCCAATCTCTGCTTACAAGAAAATGGCATTACTCAGTGTTTTCAGACTGATGTGGTCTTCACTGTCCATAGGATGTGTGGTCTGGGCCAGGTCTTGAGCAGGGCAGCTGTGCTAAGCAGCCTGGTGCTATGGTCAGGCTCAGGTAATCTATTTTTCACTGGATATCCATAAGGCATCTGCTCCACAGCTGGTTTGCATTTGACTCACTTCCAGCAGGGACAAAATTCACTGATAACTGTCTGGATAAATGCACCCAGAGCATGTGAGGAGCAGCACAAAATGTACAGAGGGACCATTTCCTTACTGAGGAAGTGGGTAGTAAGGGGCTCCATCTGTAATTTCAGATAGATAAATGAAAAGAAAAAAAAATCAGTCATTTCAGAATGTTTATCTTTTTTGACTGTTCTAATTTGTTTCTGATAGGTTGATATGAGCTAGTATACTGGGGACTGTGGGTCAGAAGGGATCCAATTTTTCTGTTGCAAACTGTATGTTGGACAGGATATTTCTTCCTCTCTAAGTAGTCTGTGAAGGAAAATAAGAGTGTAAGCAGAATAAAAAATGCGCTAGTTTTTTTCACTTGACAGCAAGAGCATTATGGATGATAGAAGGGAATTTTGTGGGATAGCTTTAAAGGAAGTCCTAGGAATCCCATCAGAGGCATTCATGTTACGTATGAGGTGTTACTTGGCTCATCTTTCACAAAGTGTTGCTGTATTTTTCTATTTATTTTTTAGACCTCCTTCTATTACTAGTGGATGTCCCAATACACCCCTTAATTGTGAAGTCCTGTTGTTTCATAGCAAGTCAACAACATAGAAGTGCCATGACTAGAAACAGAAATTCAAAATTATAGAATATTGTTTCATGTCACAGATATCATGCCTCTCAATTAATTTGATTAGGAAAAGTACTTCTAAGACATAAATAATGCTGTAAGTAGAAGACACTGCAGTTAGAAATTTCTACATGTACAAAAGAATTGCTAGATATGAAGGTCGTTACCTTTGGATTAGAATTTATGTCCTGGTTTACCAAGATTGCATTGGTTTTTTTTCTTGTACCTAAAGAGAATAATTACCTGATGGCAGCTTATTTAGAAACATTTGTGTTAATGAAAATAGATCTATCTGTGCTGCAAATCTGATGCTACAACGAATACAAGTTTGAAATAAGGTTATGCCACCAAAAGAGCAGAAGCCAGCAGTGCTCTTAAAAGATGCAGTATGGGAGTACATCTAAGTGAAAGGGCTTAAGCCTTTCCTTGAACATGCAGTAAAATAAAAGATAGGCCTGGGTTCATTCAGATTTTAACTCCTTATTACCTCTATTTAGCAAGTCTATACTTATCATAGCCTTTCTCAATTAAGACACAGAAGTACCTCCAATCTGCTGTGCAGCCTTGATAACTCTGAGAAGTACCTCATTCTTTCTTGTCTAGGTAGAGTGGCTGGAATAGCAAGGCTCTCAACTTTAAAAACCCAGCTGGGTATATAATGAGTCTCAGGCTTGCAAATATGCAAGTTATATGAAATGCTGTTATTTAATTGCTTTCAAAAATGGTACCTTTAGAAATAAGCAAGCTGGCTAGAGAAAGTGTTTGATTTCACCTGTGTTACTAGTGGATGATTAGGGAAGATTCCTTTAACCGCAGAAGACTTAACCACAGAAAGAAATTCAGAAACAATCAGGTTTTAGGAATAGATTGTCCTCCAAGAAGTACTTCCAATCCATATCTGTACTTCTGCACAAAAAAAAAAGTTTTGCCATTGCTGGTTTCAGTCTTAAAAATCAAGGATTTCATGACGTCTCCTCTCCTGCGGAGAAAAAACAACTAGCCAGACTTACAATTATAGGTAACTAAATGTCTTCTAGTAAAGACATAGTGAGTATGTAACGACAACTTCGTTAGTTGTGGGAATAGAGAGATGGTAGCTAAAAGCACAAATTGCAGAATCAGGGTCTACTGCTACATTCGGAATGCTGGACAAATGAGTGCTTGCTGGCCAAAACCTTTTCTGGCAGAAAAGAAGAGAAATTCCAACTGCTGCTCATGTCCCTGAATGATCTATGTTTAGGGTAGTAGCTTGCTATAAAAACACCTATTGTGTTTAAGATGCAAATTAATTGATGATGATTTTTAACAATATTGTTAAATTATTTCTTGTAAAGAGAATTTGCAGGTACAATTTTTGGTTGGTGTTTAATACCACAGATAACTCCCATGTGTCACACTGAATGTCTCATTCCATTTCAACAGAAGGGAGTTAGTGAAAAATGAAAAGTAATCTAGGAATTTTTTATGTATAGAGGACTAACAAATGATATACAAAACTGTTAGAAGTGAGAAAATCATGGGAACTATTTTGTTTTTCCATCCAGGAGCACTTGGTTTTCTGATGTTAACAGACAAGAAGGAGCCATTGAGTGCAGACCTGAAGTTTGAAAATTAAAGGCTATTAAAAGGGGATTTGTTTGTTTGTTTGTTTGTTTGTTTGTTTTTCCAAAAATGTATCTAGGCTTTGGAACTCATGCCATAGAAGGTTTTTTGACAAAATCACAGCGTTAATAAGAACTTTCAGGGTTGTGATGATTACTTGTTTTAAAAAATTAAAATATCAGAATGTTATTAAACCACATCCTTCAGAGTTTTAGACAGTTTCTGATAGAAAACAGAAAGACACTTAATCTGTCTGACGTGGGAATTCTTACATTTCCTCTGAAGTGCTTAATGATTGTTGCTGCTGGAAAAAATTGATGCTGGGCAATTGGATAGACACTGAACTGATTGGTTTAATAATTCCTTTTTCCTATATCTCTAGAACCATTTCCCCATACATTTATTTAAAAAAGATCCCCAAAACAGTTCAAGGCAGAAGATTTGAATGTTTTTTCTTTTCTGGGCATTTATTTACATAAGAGTATGCAATACCTAGCACGTGGTGTTCCTGTTAGCACCCTATTTTTTGCCAGACCGCTGTCACAGTAAACCAAAGAGCAGAGCTCATCTTGTGTGCAAAAATTAGAGCACTGCAAAGTCCAGATGTCTGTCTGAATTGCTTCAGCCCCTCATTTCTTCTGTCTCCGCTTCTAACAAATTTGACATTCCTCCTTATTTAGTAACACCTAAACCTGACATTTCTGTGGTATTCACTTACTTTTTCTAGCAGTAAATGCATGTTTTAAATAAGACCAACTTTACATTGATCCCTAAATCTTCCATTAGCTTTCTCTCCTGACCTCTGTGCTTAGCTATTTATCAATACCCTTTGCTTATATACATGGAGTTTTTCAGTCCACATGACTCTTTGATGCTAGCTGGCTCACATTACTCTTGCAAGTGAAATTTTGTAAGGCAGATTGCTATAATGGTGGTATTTCCTGCATTCTTTTCCTCCACTAATTTTGTATTTCTGACCAAAAGCAGTCACAAAGAAACAGTAAATGTAGTGCTGAAAGGCAGAAGATGCAACTGAGTTCAAGATGTGCAGCCAAAGGAATTTACAAACTGATACAGGAGAAATACTGTTTGTAGATGAGACTTCCACCTACATGCATGCAGAAGTGTTTTCCCTCTGCCATTTGTCTAAATACACTCCATCCGCATGAACTACTGCAAAAATGCCAGAATAGCAAGTAGAATTGGGGAGATTTATGGTTCGCCTTGCCAGATGGAGCAAGCACATGTTTACAGAAAGGGAAAGAAAAGGATGTAACTCAAGTTTCAAAGATCACAGATGGATGTTGAATAGGCGGACTCTGGTCTTGATTCTGTATGACTTTTTTTTTAAATATAGAGAGTTGAATTATTTCACCTGATTTTGAAGGTCTCTGCTATCACTGGAGAACATAAGGATTTTTGTTTTTAAATTGAGATTTCCACCGTAGCTCAATCTGAATCAAGCCTATTGACCTCAGGAAGTAGTTTAGATGCAGATGTCTGCATTTTATATGACTGCTTTTGATCAAATGAAACTCTTTCCTGAAGTTATTAGAATGAAGGAGCTCTGTTTCCCTGTGCTATATCAGAATGGAGAGAAAAGACAGGCTCTCATTTTTTGTACATACCACTCTACAGGTCACTTTCCACATTGTGAACAGCTGTTGGGAGTATTGCAGATGTTGCTTCAAAGTCCTACCCAAATGCCTCTTCCTGTGCTGGTGAGTGCTACATGGTCTGGAGAGGCTGTTGCTCCTGCTGTCTTTATACATGACAGTGTGAAATAGACCTGGAAACCTGTTTCCCTACACAATTTCATAGGCCCTGGACACAGAACTGGAGCTGCTGTTGCCATCACTATGAACACACCTAAAATATTTCTCATGGCAATGGACAAATGAACAAGTGAAGCGTGGGAATTCCTGTTTTTATCGATTTGTTTGACGTCACTGAAAATAGGTTTAAGAAAAGCCTAATCGCCAAGGTGTAAATTGACTTCTCCAGTAGGGTGTAGACTACTTGATTTTTCATTTAAAGCCAAACTTTGGCCACAGAGACTGAAGATTATTATTTTGGGGGCCACAGAGACTGAAGATTATAAACAATCCCTCAAATCAAGACAAGAGTCAGCTATTTTTTACTGGCTATTTTTTACTAACAAATGAAGCCAGATTTTCAGTACAAGTGCCATGGGACACTTTCTTTGCCAGAAGATAATAGTTGTTTTGACTCTAGTGCACATGGCCTTTGCATTTTTCATAGTTGATAAGGCCACTGCTATTCAGACTGTTGTCTCAGTGAAAGGACTGAATTAATGTTTATTACCTAATCAAAACCAATTATCAATTCCTTAAAATTGAACATCCCATTACCTCTGACATAAGCACATTTCAGGCACTCTTGATACATGACATAAGGTAGTTGTATGTAGTTCCTCCATTTTTATGCCTCTTTATCTGTTTGCAGAGATATATGGCTCTGCAGTCCTGTTATCTTTATTAAGATTAACCTTTATGGGGGAGAGAGATGAATGCACATTGCAATAACATTTCTATCTCTACTACTAGCATTGTTATCAGGAGCCTTTCAGTTTTTCATGGGGTCTCATGCATGATGGATAAGCACAAATTTCACTTGTTCTACAGCTGTGACGCTTCTCATCTACGGGAAAGGTTGGATATGTGAACAGCTCAGTCCTCTTGATCTTTGTGATCAAGTTGGCAGCACATTTCTGGTTGACAGTGGTTGGCTGATGTTGGTACATTTCCTGCTGAGACCTCGCTATGCTGCCCACCACCAAAAAATCCTCAAACCCCCAGCATTGCTGACAGAGATAGTGCAAATCTCAACCCCTAAATACCAAAGAAAGCATAAATTCTGTGATAGAGATCCCTTAGGGGTAGAAGTAGTGAAGAAATAACAGTGGGCCAGGCTGCAAATATAACATTAGCTTGGGTGCATTATATTCACCTTGCATCTTTGCTTCTATAGTTTTTTTTTCCTCAGGGTAGTGATAATGTGTATTATGTCTCAGTCTTTCATCACGGGACAGTGCCTGTGTGCAGCTACATTATATTGAACGCTTAGGGGTTGCCTCCTGTACCATCTATTAGGTAATTTGTTTTGACTTTGGCTCCCTACCTCTTACATGATCATGGTCCATGCAACTTCATCTATAGCACTGTATTATAAAATTGATTTTTCAACAAGCTCTTTTATGCATAACCCCTCCCTGTCTCGCTCAGCAATCCCCTAGATGCTGATGAGTGGGGTACAGATAAGGGCAGGAGTCTGCACTATCAGATTTAAATTCAGGTGGTGTTAAACAAAACCTTTAGAGACAGGCAGTTGTGGTTACATAAATAGCTACATTTCCAGTAAGAATTTTATTACCTGTACTGGGGCAAAGCACAGAAGAATTTGTAGATATATTTAAAAAAACCCCCTCAGACTTGTGTCTGCTGACAGTGCTCAGATTTCATGTTCCTGCTCTCTTTCCAAGGCCAGATGCTTCTTCTCAGTGTCTTTGAACCAATGCAAGAAAAACAGCAGCTGCCCAGGCTACAAGTAGAGCATGAATTGTGGGATGGCCTTGATCACCTCTGACAAATGGTCCCTGAAGGGTGGGTATTTATACCCAGGCTCAGTAGTTTGTTTATTCAGTGATCTTGCTACTAGTATTAAGAAAGGAATAAATGAGAGCAAACAAACATTTGGGCAGGATATGCATTTTTATGAGGTTAACTCATCCTTGGGGAAAAAAGGAAGGCTCTGATCAAAACAGAGCCTTATTGCAAAAATCTGACTGCAGGGGCAGTTTCATTTGTTCAGGATTCAGTCTCTCTCAGCCAGCAGCAGCACTGAATGATTTAAGGGATCGGCCAAGCAGAGGGACAGCAGACAGGAAGGAGTTACCACTGCTGTGAAGTTTAATAGTTCTGAATTAAAATGGTTCATTTTCAAAACAGGAGATATACTACAGTGTTGACATTTACTGCCCTCTGGCAAGAGAATAGTGGGTCCATGTGGTAGAGTTGGGGTTTTTCCTGGCTTTTTTCCCCCCCACCCCTAACAAAAAAGGGAGGAAACCTTCTGCTTTTATTTTATAATTTATTTGTCTTTCACATATCTTCAGCCAGTAATGGGAAAAAATGCTTGGAAAACATCACAAAATAGGGAGAAAACAAGGGATATTACACCAATTATTAGGTCTGTTAATAGATAAGGCAGTGTCTACCCAACATGGGCAGAAAGGCTGGATATAGAAACTAATCTCCTGATTTTCTGTCCATAGTGTTGTCTTCAGAAGTGCTCTCTTACTGCAATACCATTGCATCTTGCTATTTTGTAAAATATCCTTACATAGGCTATCTTAAATGAATGCCCATTTACACACTAACAGTACAGACAAATCATTATTTTACATAATTGTCAATAAAATCAACTGAGAAAATATTGTTAGCTTTTCCCCCATATTATAATTTCTAAAGATACAAATTATTTATCTGAAAAATTTTGGAGTGAATTTCTGGCACTTCTGATTTTGTCATCAACAGATGAAGAGAATGTTCTGCCTGCCTCATGTTCAGATACAACTCAATTGTGTTGTGTCTGACTTGTTCAAAGACAGAAACTAAGTCATGGTTCCTCATAATGAAAATGAAGTTCTGCTGTTGCTGTTGTCTGTACACAGAGGAGCACTTTCTAATTGTTTGCACTGTACTCTGTAAGATACCTGTACTTTGTGATTGGCAGGGACTGTTGTTTGCTGAAAAAGGGATGAGGTAATCAAGTAGTAAGAAAAACAGCTGATTGGTCACCAGAACAGGCCTGGCAGGGCACAAACAGAACAGAAACATATAAATCACTAGAACACGTAACTAAATGAAAGCTTATGTAGTGTATCTGGCCGTGATAAGTCATTGCTACATGGGGATTCAGAAGCCTGTTCTGAGCTTGTTGTTGGATTATTTTTTATATTAGCACACCAATGTGCCTGGATTATAAGTATTCTTTCCTCTCCACCTGTCCCATTTTGCCCTAAGAATGTTATCCAGGATTTTCTCTCATGGAGAGGCAGCTCCCTATGTGCATTAATGAGGAAACCTGGATTCCACTGTTCTCCCGAAACTGGTGAGTTCAGCCAAGTGCTGTGTTAATACACTATTGGGCTACAACAGCACACACTGTGGCCACACTGTGGGGTTTTTTCAGGATGTCTGTGAAGATAGGCATCTTGACAGAAGTTAAATTAAGTGGCTAAGATTACGGTTGGTGACTACCCAGCCAGCTTGCCAGCCCCAGATGTGAGTGTACACTTTCAGTAGTTTTCCTCAGGAACTGATGAATTCACGTAAGAGCTTACAGTAGTTGTACCCAGAATTACTAATTTACACACATTCACATTACTACAGATTCCTTCACTCTTTTACAAACCATCTGTTTTCAGGCACTTCTAGAATAATTCCTTTTGGGCAACTTACTTTCTTTTTTTTTTTCTTGTATTTCAGAAAGCATCTAAGAATCCTTGGCAATTTTGGGGATATTCACTTCACTAACTTTAGTTTAGATTTTTTTTTAATGCTTTGTCTTATCTTGAATTGCATCTCTCCTCTATGAAGACCTCAGGAAACATATTACAAATACAACCTACTGTAGTAAGATCATGCAAGAAAAAAGAAGACATTAATAAAAAAATCCCCTTCTCTTTTCCAAGCAGACAGCTTTGACCCAGTCAAACAAGCCCTCTCCAAACTTTTAGCATGTCTGTGCATCTGGTGGGAACACATTTTAGCATATTCAGGACACCAAGCTCAGGCAAAATACAATTCATGGCATGTCAGCAAGAAGGCCTTGCTGACAGCTCCTCAGCATACATGAGTGTTATAATAACTTTTAGCTCTTAAAATATCATGTAGTAGATCTCTCAAAATGAGTAAGCTTGGTTGCAGCATCAACCATAGAGTTTGCAGGGAGAACACCTCATAGCACCAGCACTAAGTGAGCAATCAGCAATGTTTGATTTTGCAGAAAAATCTCACAAGTTCTTGACTAGCTTTCTCTTTTCAAGTTAAGATTTAATATGCCCTTTGTGTAAAATACATTGCAAAAATACTATATAAAGTTAGCAAAGATACGGTGAGACTGGTCTTACTATCTTTTTCAGAACAGGATGGGCTGATGGTTAAGCATGAATATTTGAATTTATTGCTAAAACTAATAAAACTAATACATCTCAAGGTATATTCACTGTTTTTTGGAGACAGTTCTCCTTGATTTTCCTACCCTTTAGTTAGCTTGTACTAGTGACATTAATAGGTTATTTTTGCATAATTAATTCACTAATAACTAACAAATTGCTCCCTTTTCAGTTCATAGATGTTCATACATTTGTACACATACATATAAAGAATCAGAAAAAGTATTTTCAAAGACAGATTAATCTAAATTTAACTTCAGATATTTTATGACAAATAAGTTTCAAGTTAATTGTGGGTTCACCAGTTGGACTTATAAAGCAGTTTTTTCAATAGGTAGGTGTAGTACATACAGCACATGATTCTATGAACTATAGTTCTGTAGGAAACTGTATATAAACCATAGTAAACTACATATAATTTAACATAGCATATATAAACTGTAGGATAGTATAGTGCATACGTGGTAAGCTACATATAAACTATAGCAAACTACAGTGTTTGGAGATTACTTGGAAGAAACACACACGTGTGTGTGTGTGTGTGTGTGTGTGTGTGTGTGTTTACACCATTTAACTAAATGGTTGTGCCTTCTACACTTGGAATTTTTGCCTTAGTCCTCTTAATACTTGTTAAGTAACCTAATCTCAACAGTCACATACCTTTCGGACATCTTAGCAGGCAAACCATTAGTTGATTTGGCATGGAGACTAACCTTTCACCCCTTGGGGTGGTCCCTTCAGGACATAAGAGAAGGCACATAAGTGGGTTAGTGTGTGGAGGCTTACGCTGCTGACAGTGATTTCTATTCTTACTGCTCTAGCAGCCATACAGCCCTGCACAAGTTAAACTATCCATCTATTTCAGTTCTAATTTTGTTCTGTCCTGATGTCTATTAAAACTAAGGGTTTCTTCTGCATTCATATCCTTAATAAATAGTAACATCACGTGACTACAACTAATGAAGAGCAGTACCCTAATGGTGTTTTAAGCACTAATGGCCAATGACTTGACTATTTCCTGGCAGTTAATGGCCATCTGGAGGAGATCTTAATCCATGTGGTCATTAACTGCCAGGAAATTATTGACTTGGAGGTTGCTATTGCTCTTAAAAATGAAGTAATTTTTTTCCTTCTCACTCTCCTTACCATCATGTTCACAATCCTTAAATACTGTCTTCAGTGAGAACTTTTTTCTTGATTGCAGAAGGTTTTTAAGCTGTCCTAAGTGATTTTTGCACTTCACAGAATCCTATAAATGCAATCCCTGCCTGAAAGAGTCTATAATGTGAGGCTGCTATTTTGGATTTTTATTTATGTGGGAAAAATCTTGAACTGGTGTGAAATTATGTTTAGCTGAAGGGAGTCCCCTGTGCAAAAAAAAAAGGCTTTGATCTTTCAAATGCAATTGATAAATACCTGATAGGCACCAAGATAGATCTGGGCAGAAAGGGTATCTGTTGCAAGACCAGAAACCAGAAAGCAACAGGAGAATGATAACAAAAAATGATTACAAAGATCTGTTTTAAGAAAAGTAAAAATTAACATCGCTGACATTAATAGTCGACTTGACCATCTTTGCCTTAACTCCACATTACTTTCCATCTTTGCTTTATGTTTAGATACAATCTATTGCACCATTAAAAAAATTATGTTTGTTTCTTATGGTAATCATTTAGTGAAATCCGCATTTCTGAATATCTCCATAAGAACTAGCTTTGCCAGCTTGCCTACAGCAAGCTTCATAATAACTTGAGTTTGTGCTGAGCCCACTGTCTATCATCACCAGAGTGCCTTCCTGGTTCCCTTACTCCCCCGGTTGTCTGTGATGACCTTTGTCCTAAAGATCATAGTGAAGTTCTCTAGGACTTAAAGTCTTTTGTTTTGTATTTGTACAGGTCATGGCAGAGTGGCATGTGGTTGATGCCTGGGGGACCTTAGATGGCAAAGTACTGCAGAGGTGCTTGGGTAAAGATAGGCCTGAGACTCAAAAGATTCAAGGATACAGCAGAGAGGAATTAAAAAGAGGGGATGGGATGGTTGTAGAATGGCACCTTTGGGCTGTGATTCATTGACATTGAGGGAAGGAGAAGAGGACAAGGGGAAAGTCTAAACAGATGAGATGTACAACAGAAAAACAAAGGTAGGTGAAGGAAGGTGACATGTCAAATAAAGTTAATGCTGCAATATATGAATCAAAACAAAACATAGATAATTATCAACATACAGTTTACTACCAAACAGCAATTATTCTAGATGGTGCATTGACTAAATCTGACTGAGTCCTGTAGAAGCAGCTGCTTTGAGAGTACGTCTAATATACAGTATTTGGAGAAGCAAAATTTGAGAAAATCTTGGCTGATCCCCTTCCAAAGCACCGCTTATAGTGTTCCTGGAATTATGAATTACTGATCCTTCCAAACCAAAGCATTAGATGATTCTATGATTGTAATATGGATTCCGCATGCAAACTATTTGGTTTCTTTATTCTGTTAGGAAAGTATTACTAGAATAATAAAAAAAATCAAAGGAGGAAGACTAATTCATTTTTTATAATGTCTTAAGACAAGGTGTTTCATACCTTTGTTGAAAATTATACTTGTGTCAGGAAATTAAACAAAATACTCTGTTGAAATTTTAAAAAGGGAGCAAGTTTAAAGAAAAACATTAAATAAAAATATCTTTAAAATGTTATTGTAAAATGGCTATGGATACATTTGAAGCCACATGTTGAAAAACTTAAGACTGCTCTGGTATGCAGACCCCACTCTGTTTCAGTCTCTCCTTTATTTCACTTTTTTATATTTTAGTTCAGTTTGGCAATAAAATGGACATATTAGAAAAGGTTCATAAATCATTTCTAATTTGCAAAAGGGGAATTTGGTGTGGACATACATAATCTTGCCTCTCATAGTTGTGCTAGGAACTCCAGTGTCTCCCTGTTGGAGCAGTTGTGATTTCAATAGGCTGCAGAGCTTATGTGTGGCAAAGTTTTTTCTTATAATTAAGAACACATTTACAAATAAAACCCAGGAAAGGAAGGAAAGAATGTTATGGGTGATAAAATTAAAGACTTCTAAATGGAAATTCTTTGAAGGGCACACCATATAGGAAATTCTTCATTTCAAAAAGGAACTTTAGTTGAGTTCTTATTTGCATGTTTTCTATACTAAGAGTGCATTTGGTTACAATGTGAGATTGCTTGCTAAGGGCTGGTTCTTCAACAGGTTAGGTCCTTAATTAGGGAACTATCTAGTGGTGGTGACAGAGATTGTATTGGTAAAATTACAGAAAGCAAAAGAGCATCAAAGATCTTTACATTATTTAACATTTGCTTAGGAGGTAGGCAGCTCACCACCTGCCTGGACCCAGGATGCTCTGTGGCCTCTTCACTTCCTCAGTAGACTCTCCAGTTTTAAATTGTGGTCTGAGACCAAGACAGACTGGGGAATTTGTCAGCAATGGAAAGTCCATCTATTGCCCTCATTCCAAAATAAATGTTTGGGGAAGTCTGTATGAATCATGGGAGAAGGAAACAAACTTCTTTATATGAAAGGGTACCTGTAAGACTACAGCCTAATCCCCTGGTGATTTCACTCTTAGAAATTATAAATCTGTCTTTCCTTGGTCTGTGCATAAAATTAAGTCTTAGAATGTGTAATAAAATATGGGAACTACAGGCCAGTCAATCTCACCTTGGTGCCTGGCAAGATCATAGAGCAGATTCTCATGGAAACTGTCCTAAGACACATGGAAAAGGAGGTGACTGGTGACAGCTAACATGGTTTGACTAATGAAAAATCATGACTGATAAATTTAGTGGCCTTCTATGATGAGGTTACAGAGGTGGATACAGGGAAGAGCAACTGACATGATCTACCTGGAGCATTTGGGACTGTCCTGCGTGACACCCTTGTCTCAGGGCTGGAGACATGGATTTAATGGGTCTACCACACAGTGGATAAGGAATTGGCTGGATGGTTGCAGTCCAACAAGAGTTGCAGTCCATGGCTTGATGTCCAAGTGGAAAGCAGTGACAATTGGTGTTCCTCAGAGCTTGGTGTTGGGACCGGCACTATTCAACATCTTTGTTGGAAACATGGATAGTGGGATTGATCATTGTATGATCTGGTATACGTTATCTGGAGATGTGCTGGAGTCTCCATCCTTGGAGGTATTCATAACCTGCCTGGATGTGGCCTTGAGCACTGCTGTAACTGTCCCTGCTTAGGAAGTCTTCAGAAATCCCTTCTAACCTCACAGACATGGAAATCTATTCTGTCCTGTAAAGCAGATGTTCAATCTCCTTCCTTTTCAGATTTTTTTTATAATTTCTTTGATGTTTTCCATTGAGAAACTTCCATCTAAACATGTACAGACTATGCTCAGATGTAACATGCCCAGTAAAATTAAGGTAGTATTTATCTGCTCAAATTTTATAAGTCCATAGCAGAGCATGAGCTGCAGAGTTGGTTTCCATAGGTGTCCCTTTCAGTATGTTGAGATACTTTTAAAATTATATTCACAGGTGTATTTTTGTTGTTTATGAGAAGATGAATAATCCTTCGAAGTGTCTGTTTCCCTCCATCAGCCAGAAATGCAGCCAAAATGACTATTTCAGATAATTCAAGGTACTGGAATGTTTTCATTGTTTCATTGATGCGGTTTTTTCAGTGTATTTTTCCAAAGTTTCAACTATAATTTCTCACCATCATTAGTATCTGAACTTTATGGACTGAAAAAGTCAGGTGACAGTAATACATAATTTCATTATTTAAATTATGTACTAGCACTGTATTGTTTTTTAGTAACATCTCATCTTTTGAGGGTCTGACATCCAGAACCTTTCTGAAATCTTTGGGTTTTGTAGGCACTTTTTTTTTTCCATGGAAAAAGTAGACAGGCATTAAACAGTTGTGTACATATTTGGCAATATAACAAACCCTACCTAAGAGTACTGGAATGTATTACATACATTTATTGTATGATTGCAGTACTAGCTTAAGTTTCAGAGGGCATCCCCAATGTGAATTTTAAACTCAACTTCATTTTTATCCAATGTGTATTAATAAAGAGTAAGTATTTGCCAGCACCACAAGGATAGGGGATAACAGGATTTTATTGGAATTTTATTAAAAACTGGGGTAACTGTGGGTAATGTCCTTTGTGTTTAGTCACAGTCCGGCTATGGATGGTCCTTCTGAACCTTCCAGGCGTCGAAGTTGGTTTGCTCATCTCTCCTTTTGCGCCACTCATCCATGTCCATATAAACTCCATCTCCAACAAAGTATTCTGTTATTTTGGTTTTTTGTGATTTCAGTAAAATTATTGCTCCAGTATTTTGATGAAATATTTGATGGAAATCACAATTCAAAGCAACTGTGATGTGATCAAGCACATAATTTAGTTCAGGAATTTGTCACTGTCTTGTTAGAGCATCCAAGCCGTCCTGTCCAGGCTGAAAGATGATTTCTGTCCTGTCACTGCTGCAAGAACTGCAGTTGGTTTGCTTATGAGCAGTTAACATCAGTCAAACAGATGTGTAAGAAGCTGAAGTCAGGCAGCAGAGACCTGGAAAGGTCGTGTTTATGACCATGCAATATGCATTTGAATAGTCTGTGAGTACAGAGGAAGCCCATGACCCTGCTTTACTGTAGTCCAGGCATTTCTGGTCACTTCAGTATCTGCTTTTCACGATTGTTATGTATGGGCAAAATATCATCTTGGAAGCCTTCTGCAGCCTGTGAGGAGTCCTATGAAGAAAATATATTGCAGGACAGCATGGGGAGGAAACAGCAATGCCTTCGAGGCTCTCTAAAAAGCTGCATGAGCTTTGAATAGCTTTTTGCCTTTTTCTAGAAGTCTTAAGAAAAAATTTGATTCTCTGTTTAGATAGTTCAACTTGTCTCAAGAATTTGCTCTTGCTTTTGCTTTGTGTGTTAGATCCAACAGGTCTTCAGAAAAGGACATGAGCTCAGCAGCAATTTTTCCAGGTATAATCCCTAAATTGTTAACTTAAAAAAAAAAAAAAGCTCTACCACAATGAGAAGGTGATCAAATGCAGCAACATCAGCATTACACTGAGTAAAAGGTGATAGAGGAATGTCTGTCAGCACTTAAACCTAGGCAGTCTTCTGCTGACGTCCCAGCCCTGTTCATTACAGCCAAGTAGCCAAATAACGTGATGGTCCCTTCCAGTAACTACTTGGGCTTCTTTCACTCAGCCCCAGAGATGAGGGCAGGAGTGCCTTGGGATTGTTATACAATCCTGCAGGAAGTTCCAAGAATTCTCATTGCTTTTCTTTCGGGGAGGGCTGATGTATACTTTGGAAAACATCAATGTCTAACTTAAACTTGCTTACACTGTCTTTTTATTTGGCGGAGGGAGGGAAATAAAAGGCTTTTCTTATGTACATCTGGAATTGCCTCTTAACTAGAAGTGTTTCCAAATAAGTGTAAGCCAAGTAAACACCCACTGGAAAAATTATTTTACTTCATCGCTGTTCCTAGAGGGTATTTTAATTGGTTTATTTGTTCAAGTTCTACTCATATCACTTGCATAGATAAGATTTCATAATTGCTATTGATTTCTCTAAAGAATTTCTTTTTGTTATAAAACTGTGTGATGTAACATTTTGAACACTTTTGCCAGTGAATATCAGTCCAAGGGTGGTGATTCCTCTAGTTTTCCAGTAATCTCTAGAGACAAGCCTAGCATTTCCAGTGAAGTGTAATATTGGTTAAAATATTAATTTTTCTCAGTTTTCTTTAATTTGCTTCACTGTCTGAGTGGTGGTAACAACCAGTAATTTCTTCATATATGCTACTACTTTGTCTTGTTTCAAATTCCCTTTTGTTTTCTGAATAGTTCAGAGGTACATAAATACTTAGGGAATGCAGAGAAAAATGATGTAGTGCAGGAGCTGTCAAGCAGAAAGAAGAAGCAACTACTGTCCATGACCTCATTCCTTCATAATGGACCTTATATACTTCTACTCAGTGTACCTGAGAAAGTGTATTGAATATTAGCCTCAATCTGCTCTCTTTAGCCAGATTTCTCCATTGTTTTTCTTTCTGTGTTTGCTACCTTGCCTTTGCCTTTCACAATTATTTTTTCTCTGTTTCCACATTATGTTTATACAGCTGCCATTACAGCTTCTATTACCTCAGCTGTAATGTTACAAATGTAGAAATCTTCCTCAACTACTCCTCCACTTACCTAGGATATTACAGCTAACTTCCAAAGAACAAAGGAAACTGGTTTTGAACATTGGTCCTAGACATCTTACAAACTAGAAACTAACTTCTAAGTATGTGAACAACATTTTCCTTCCCTATTCACTTCAGCCTTCACCAGAAGCAAGTACCTGGGCTTCAAGCTGGACAAAGAAGTCAAGCACATGTTGCTTCCTTAAAGGTATAAAGGTTACTAGTTTTGTGGGAGAAGGAAAGTGGAAGAAGAGAAATGTGGTGAACTGGGTGTGACTCATAACAAGGTAAAGTACTTCACCTTTATAGGGTGAAAAACATGTTAATTTCACAATGTTCTACATTCTCTGTGTTTGGTAACATATTGAAAAAGGCATTTACCTGTGACCAAATTCTGCTTTCAGGGCAGAGCGGCACAGTGTTTGATTGGATCTGGGCTTCTGTCCAAGGCAGTAGAACATCTCTATGGATCTAAAACACCCCATAGCAGTTCAAATTCCACTGACTGGAAATCAACAGGAACTGGAAGATGTAATCCCAGCTTTGTAAGTGTGACTTTGAGGTGTTGGACTGGAGCATGAGAGGATACTTGTAATAATCTAGAGGTGGTTTCTCTGAAAAGAACTTGTTTCCTTGGAAGGGCAACCATGGTTCAACTCTGAAGCTGACTTGTAAGGTCTTCATTGCTTTCTGGATAACAAAAGGTCAAAGCATACCAGCAAGAGAACTGAATTTCATTGGCTCAGCTGATGACAGATTGGAGGAGAGAAAAACCTGCCTTCTTCATAGAAAAGCATGCACTTTTATTTCTAGGAATAACATCCATGTTCAAAACACCCTCAAGGGAGAGTATGGGCTTTTGATGCCTTTGGTGAATGAAAACTACTTAATCCATGATGACAAATCAGTTTAACAGTTCCACTTGATGTGAATTAAACAAAGAAAAAACCAAACAAACAAAAAAACAACACCAAAAAGCAGAAAAAGTGAAGTTGTAAGTGAAGAGGCATTCCAAATGCCTTCAGACATACCCACTGTATTAATGTGAGAACAGATGAGTAAGTAGATATTTGGGAGAAAGAATCGAACAGACAGTTCAAACAGTACCATTTTTCATGTGGTATTTCGAATGTGTTGTTTCATTGTTCATTATTCGGCTTCTGTAGATTTGTTAATTGTCAGGCTGAAACTGGAAGATTAACTACAGATGCTAATGGTAATCAGATGTTTTCATGTATAAATCTACTACAGACAGCCTTTGAAAGGGAAACAGAGTAGGATAGCAGTGTGTATTTACTTCAGGCTGAAGTATACAATAAAATATGCAAACAACGTATTGCAAACGGTATCTTGTTTAGATTTGTTTTAGGTAGTAAGGGAAGACCTTACTTTGTGGAAGGTATCTTTGGTGTCAGTCAGTTCACAGAAGGAGATTGCTCACAAACAATTATGCAAGTGATAATACAAACTTACTGCAAATGGGAGGGATGAAGGCTCCATTAAGAGCCCTCTGCTGAGGAAAACAGCACTATGGACTCTTATTGTCCCCATGAGAGTGGGTGTTGCAGGTGCCCTAGAACCAGAGGGAAAATGTCACTCAGAATCTGCGCTTCATCAGCACCAGAGAATCACATGGCAGTCAATGGAAACAATAAATAAAGGGCAACACACATCCATTAGAGATGAGTTTTCAGGGAACTAGGTGTTTTTAAATTGCCTGGATGGTTCCTTTAAACTAGCACATCTAAGAGTTAAACAGCTGGTCAGTGATTTTGGTCTCATAGAAAACAGATGTTTGAGCACAGTGCAAGAGCAGAGGAAGGCAGTCTGGGGGTTTGAAAGCAGTACATTCTGCATGGCTGGAGAGAACTCAAGGCCACATCCTGCAGCCTGCACCCATCTGATAAGCCCTCCTCCTGGGAGCAGTTCCCCACACAGCCTGAGCTAGTCATGGCAGTCCAGGGTCACCCTCAGGATTAGCAGAACCTCAGCATTGCATAATTCTTTCACATTTCTAACCCATTTCTTCCTGCTAGCTGTATAAAAGGGAATTCATGACTGTCTATAGCAGTGGGTTTGATCTGCATCAGAAATCAATCTCATTTGCAGTAAAAAATATAGCTGTTAGTGCTTTCACATAAAAAGGGCAGATGAGGAATAAGATAATGTCAATCTTTACAAGCATGTAACACCTCCAAAGAAGTCTTTTGTCTTTATGGCCATAGGATTCAAGTTACTTACATATTAGAAAAACAATAAAGCGGGAAAGCTGGGCCTAGTGAATCATCCCAAATTACAAATTAAATGCATCATGCAGGTGTGTATGAATAGGCCTTAGCTGAGTGGTCAGGACAGTATTCAGTTGCTGTAATCAGCATGCTACATCTTGGCTTTGAATTGCTGCAAGAATGACTGGAGATGGTCATGGCATGTGAAGTAACAGGAACCCAGTGAGCAAATATTTTAAATTAGCAAAGGGTCAGAGCAACACAGTGATCCATGAATAACTTCACAGCCATGAACGAATGAGGAGCTGGTGGACTTGATTTAGCAGATTTCTTTAATCACTTATACACTTATCTCTTCTTGCATCAGGACAGCTCCATGCGCATTTGTAAATAGAGCTGGAGTTTCTAACCCAGCCCTCTGTGAATGCATGAATTCAGTAAGTGGAGGTTGCTGAGTAGTATTCTAGTTGCCACAAAACAAAGCACTTTTGACCCGTGGTATTTGAGGTAAGTTCAATTTAACGGGGATTTTGAATTTAATAACATGAAGATACATCTCATCTTTTGAAATAGTGTTCCTTCCATCCCTGCATATTACTATATCTACAAGAGATAATTGCTTTAAAAATGCTGAGTAAAAATTGGTGTTGAGTCTTACCTTAGTAAAACCTAAAACAGGGTAAGCTTTGATTTAGTTGTCAATTTCTTCTGAAGCTCTCTTTCATATTCTGACTAAAACCATTGTTAATTTGGCTGCAATGCCTTAGAAAGAGATGGCACCCCAATGCTCTTTATATTGCAGCTTCACAGAAAGGTGATTGTTTTTTGTTATCTTTGGTCTAATTTGTCACCAGATGTTTTATCATTACTTTTGGCATGTTTGTTAGTTTGATGGTGGACACGATGTATTGAAAGGAAGCATTTTGCATTCCGTTTGCCACAAGCACTCTTCAGTGAACAGAGTAACGTGAAATGTAGTTCCAGGGTTTGAATGATTTTAAAGATAATTTCTTTAAATGTTTAAAAGCACCACACATACTCCCATAAATTTTATAAATTATGGTGAGAGGACATTCCTGTTTCTTTGCAGCCAAAATATAATAGTTTGCAGTTAACTTACAATGATGTAAAATTCCACAAACAGAAGCCAAACCAGGTAAGGTTGATTTTTTTGTCATTGTTCAAGGTGAGAAATAGGTGAAGTGCTTTAGGTTTTCATTATCAACAATACTGTTCGTCTGACAGGGAAGCTGGAAGATATTTCTTTAACCTGATGTATCTTTCTAAGAATAAACCTTTCAGAGGATGCTGTACTGTTCTGTAAGGTAATACCATCCTTGAAAATCTGCGCTGACTTAAGACTCTTCAGTCATTCTGGAGAAGAGTATCAGCCAACTGTATCAAGACAAAATCAACAGTCTGCGTCTGGCTTCAGGTGCAAATTGGGCAGAATCCAAAGTCAATTTCTAAGGTAAGCATGAAAAAAATAGGTTAGACCTGGTATAAATAGATATTCACAAATGGGTTAGGGATTCAGAGTCTGTAGTGCTGTTTAGGAATCAGGCCTTATATGTGAGCAGGAGAAAAAAAATTGCTGAGGTCTATTCATTTTTATGAATGATTAACTGGAAGCATAAAAATGGATGGAAGGTGAAAAAATAGGGATTTAGAAGGTATAGAATAAAAGAGATTACATTTTTGGAATTTCAGAACTCAAGGGCTACACCTCTCTCTCTGCTGTCAGAGGTGATCACCAAGAACAAATGATTCCTTACACATGGGAAGTGACGGGAATGTAAAAATCTGGCCCATGGAATTTAGCAGGATTTCCATCAACTGATTTACTGCATATATATTCCTCATACAGTAGTAGCTCCCAAAATGAAAATGCAGTATTTGTTGGCTTGTTAAGTAGTTAGAGAATATCTGTGCATTATTAACACATGTATGGTTCTTACTGAGGTATTAATTGAAAATTTTACGCACCAAAAATTCTTTTAGCATGAAGTTATAATTTGATAGCAATACTAACTCTCCTGCATTGAAGAGCAAAGCATAGAAAAATGTGCAGAGGACACTTGACTTAAGAACTCGGTTCATATTTGAAAATAAGCTACTTCCAAAGCCTTCTAATGTTAGAAAAAATACTCCGGTTGTGGAGTATTGAAACTGAACAGATGTGTATGTAATATTTGTAATAGCATCTCCAGAGAGACCACTATGCATCTCAGATTGCAAAATCCATCTCAGACGGTAAACCGTATCTTCTATTGAATGTAATTATTTCTCCCAGCAGTAGTGCAATAGAGAACAAAAGCTATTTCCTTCCTTTTAAGGTATCCCTGTTGTTGTCTGCATGGTGAAGATGTGTGATTGTGAAAAAAATGTGGTATTAATAATGTAGGAAAGCTTCCAAAGATGAAAGAAGCAGGTTATGCCAAAACAAAGATTGAATACAATAGGGAGTAAACTGATCTAAAGGGAAATCCTTTGCTAGAGGTCAATGGTACAGGATAGCAATTTAGGCATAAAGGGGGTTATTAGAAGTTATTTAAGAAATAGATGGAATGTCTAAAAGCCAAAGGGAATTGTAGAAAATTTTGGAAGACTTTATTTCACCTTGAGGAAAGGAGAACATGAATATTTCAATTTGCATGAAGCTACAACCCCAGATGAGATCTTTGCGAATTTTGCAAGTGGCAAGTTATTGACTTGTGGCATAATAATTTAAAATGTTTCTAGGAAATCGACATTTGCAAGGCATCATATGAGAAGCAGAAGAAGAACTCATCTGGAAAATGCTCTGATTTTATTACATAGCTGAACAACAACTGAAAGAATTACTCGTAATCTTGAAGACACAATCTATCTGCACCTGAGCCAGTCACCCTGGTCTCACTGTAAGGTCAGTGGAGGCAGACAGGCTCACTAGAACACAGTCCTCATTTCAAAGCATGTGTGTGCCCTTGGTCTGATAAACGTGTATAATTGTTTGCAAAAGTCTACAGTTAGAGGAAATTAATCTAGTCATAGGTACAAATAATTCCCTTGAATACTGAGTTATTTGGCTCAGTGCAAGCAGTTTCAGAGGTTAAGTTAGGCTTCAGATTTTCAATGCACAAGACTGCTGGGCTCCCAGAGCCAAAGCCAGAAATACTGCACTGCTATTTACTCTGGTGTGCTTGTTCAGAGCATATGTGAACATTCGTGCACAAACCCAAGTAGCACATAACAGAGCTGCAGTTCTCTGGGAGGGCTGACACATGCACAAATGTATGCCTAACACTGTCTTTGAAGGAGGTTTTAGACTCTTCTGTGGTAGTTGGTCATTGTCCCAAACTACCTTGCTCACTGCAAGTGAGATGTAAAGGAACGCTAAGAACAGTCCAAGTCTGTTATGCTGCCTTGTTTGTGTCAGTGAGGTTGGAAACAAGGAGAAAAGACACCCTTCTAAATCTGTTCTTATTGTTTGTCCCTTAGATGGCATCAGCACCTCAAGCTTACAGACTTTAACTACAGACCTGTCAGTGCCTGAACAGCTCACCAAACAAGTTGTGAAACCCCTCAGCCTGGTTCAGTGTGGTCCTTCACAGATGTTTTTTAAAACTCTGTATATTAAAATTTATTTTTGTGTCTTACTGTATTCAAGTGCTGATACCCTTTATCCACACCAATCCCAGCAATGTGTATCTTGGTAAATCTATATTCAAGTTTTCCCTAAAGCTTCTATTCAGCTCTGCAAAATAGGCACTCTGGCCCAGACCAAGACGACAAGATTTGTGGCTAACAGCAAGATGACAAGATTTGCAAGTATGTGAGATGCTGCACTTAATAAAAACATCAAAAGTCTGTGGCTGTGCAGAACAACATGCTGGTGTTTTGGCAGCTTACTGCTTTCATTTCCTCTGCAGCATCTGAGTACTGTTGACACTACTGTGCTTTAAAGAAAAATGCCCATAGAAGAGGTTTATATTACAAGATTATTATTTACATGCTCAATGTCCTCTATCAAATCTCTTTTCCCACCTGCTGAAACTGCTTTAGGACCCAGTGCTTTCCACTCTGTCACCTCAGTGAGAATGCATGGCTGCACTCTGTTAGGGGAGCACAGGGGCCGTCCACAGAGAGCAACCTGGGGGGAAAATCTGTGCCCCCAACAGTACATGTTCCAGCAGGGTGACCTAGATCTTGTATTGCAGCATCTGACTTAGCTCTCCTGTACTCTTCATGTAGTAAATGGATGGATAGGATGATCACGATTCAGGGACATAATTTTTCCATATTCATATCTGCAGTCCTAATTCCTTGCTTAGAGGATTAGGATAATCTGTAAGTCTGCTCAATACTTCCAACCAAAGGACAAAGCAGTAATCATAACATCAATACATGTGCTATAGTTTAATTGGTCTGGTCTGTATGTCTCAGTATGGTGGGAATTAATCCTCCGTAATAGAAGGAAAGCAGACTCAATGGAGATTAAATGTGGTAGCCAATAAAAGTCATACTCTATGAAAATATTACAATTAGAAATGAGGGATAACCTTTCCAGATAGCTTTCCTTGAGCTTTTACAAATGTTTAGACAGCCTAATCTAACCACATATTTAGAACAGCTATTTTCAGTAAGACCCTTGTGAACTGTGCTATTAGTTAGCATTCTTGGCCCAGGTTAGCAATGGAAAATATTTCTTATCTGATTTGGCTGTATTTATACATGAAAGACATGTAAAATGTATTTTGTCTTTTGAATTTTCTTTGATTTACAAAAAATAACAGTGTTTGTAATGTATCAGAAAAATGGCCTGTGAACATTTATATAATTGTCTTTGATGCTACTCTGCAACTCTTTTGTAAGCATTTTATGTACAAATAGCAATATATTTTACATATATAATCTAGGTTGATATAGCTATCTTTCTCCATTGTTATAAACAGACTTAAATGTCTGGGACTATAGACAAAGCTTTGCTATTTAACCATGAAGCCAGAAATTGACAGTCCAGCAACAGACCATAGGAGATACATTTGTGTGCAATTTGAAATGATCTTTCATATCACAACATTGCTGTTTCCAGCCATCCCTTTGAAAAGTGAGCAAAGGAAAAATGATCTCATATCAAGTCAGAAGTTCAATATTTTGGCAAACTGCTACTAGTGATGTGTAACTTAGAATTCTCACAAAGGACATGAGAAAATAAATTCTCCAGTGAGTATATACGTGTTTTATTAAAACGGCACTGTTGATATATCCAAATTGCAGATTACTTCATAAAAATTCCTTACGTTGCCTTAAAAAATGGTATTTAAGACTTAAATGGAGAGAGAGTGACAGTGAAGACGTTGTGGGACAGTCCTGTACAGACAACAAAATGTAGGTCATAAGAATATTTAATGGGACTATCCATTTTTTACAGACTCTTCTCCTTTGTATCACCTTTTGAATTTAAAATATGTACTAGCCATTTCTCCATAGTCCATAAAACAACAAATGATTTTGGGCCATCCTTTATATCTAGTGTTTGAGAAAAGTCTGGCTGCACACATCTAGCTTTCCTGGTAGAAACATTTTGGGTCAACTCTGAGCAAGTGTGAATCTGAGAATGTATCCAAGAAAAAAAAAATTCTTGTAGGGATTATAAACTGATTTTAAGAGAAACACAAATATTTATGAGCAAAACAATTTTCAGAAGTGTTTCAGAAAGATCATACAGCTCAGTTCCCATAACTTACTCTCTTATTTAAATGTCTGTTTTACTCAAAGATCCTGATGATGCCGAACAAAAACTTGAACTCCACCATAGTGTATTGGCTGACAGTGACTGCTCAGTTTGAGAACAAGGTACCTTTGCCCTAATAATTGCAGTCTGAATGACACTTTTTGATAAGATTTAAGATGAGATTCGTTGACATTGTTGCCATAAGCCACAACTGTGCGTTCATCACCTTTGTGGCACCTACTTGCAACCTTCAAAGTATAAATTCACAAACATACTCTCAGAATTTTAGATCAAAAAGCTCCTAAATATTTTACAATGCTTGTGTTTTCTATTAATCGGTCAATATTTTTCTTCATTTTCATGATACACACTGATCCTTCAACCTCTGCATTAATTGCAAGGTTGGAGTTATAAAGATGACCTTTCCATTGACATCAGCAGGATCAGTTTCACCTGGACTGATCATTCCTTTGAAATTTCTTTTGCAATTCGAGAAGTCCAACTAGCCCAGAATAAAGTCTCTTTTCCAAACAATAGGACAAAAGGACAACAATAATAGGCCTGTAGAAACACTTAGCATGCTAACTATTCTCCAGATGAGTTTGTCTTGTGTATTGCCTACTTCTCCATCCTTGAAGATCACCTGTGAGACAGTAATGAGGACATAGTGTCTCTCTGGGGAAGCAAAGCAGACACCCTCAGTCACTGTGATTCTTCATGAATGTACATCATGGTGGAATCTTCTCATCCTCTCTCTCATCTGATCTTTTACTGTGTTCTGCTTCCTCTTACACTGAGTGCTCTTCATTGTAGCAACAATGGTGGGTGGGGTGAAATGCACGCCAGAGAAATACTCTGCCTGTGAAGTCCAGCTTGGTAGAAGGATTCCTAATTATCTATTGAAATGTGTGTATTGTATTTACTTTTGTCCCTCAATAACAAAAGACAATTAAAATCAGGGAAACTTGTATTGAAGACCACAGAAGACACAGATATGCACAAAACAGTCCTAATTCCACACATTTTCTAATCATCAGGTAGTCCCTTGGACTATTTGTATAGTGTTGGATGAGAGAAGAACAAGCCTTTTCCCTGAGATCAAGACACTTTTGTCCAGATTGCCTCTGTGAGCAGGTTGTGAGTCTGGGCTATGTAGCATTTGGCCAGGTATCTCCTCTAAACTCCATGTGATGCTCCTGTGGCTTTAAGTCATAATTATCCCTTTTTAAATGAATTTTTAAACATTACTATCCTTAATTACTTAACTATTAGATCATAATTATGTATGCACTGCGCCTTAAGGTATGGCAGGAGGAGACTTTTGCATGTTTGAAGATGCAAAGCTTGCTTGAAGACTATTGTAAAGCTCTGCGTGAGGGGAATTAGGGAATCCCCTTGCTTCAGCCTTGGAAAGAGATCTCTGGAATGATTTATTGCCAAGACCACACTTGGGTGTTGCTTTGGAGTGAGATAATTAGAGTGGTCCAAAACAGGACAATGGAGCAAGGTAATCATGAATTATGACAGAGAAACAGAAATCCAATATAATTGTCACCATCTCTTCTATATTTAGAAATCTAGAGGTACCCTTAGTTCTCAGTTAACCATAAAAACAAAAAAAAAAAAGAAAAAAGAAAAAAGGGAGATATTAAAACCTACTTATTGGATTAAAATCTGCTCTGCAGTGTCTTTTATGGAGCCAGAAAAGATTTTACATCTCCAACTCTAAAATCTTGTACTTGTCAGATAAGGACTAATCTTATTACTGAAGAATTTCTATCAAAGTGAAGGCATCAGAACAGCAAGATTTGAAGATTTAGGTACAGAGTACATTTTGGAGTTTTTTCCAGTGTTTTAGAGCTTGTCAAAATTTTTATATGAACTACTAACTTGTTACAGCAGTGATCTATTCCCAGAGGGCTTTCAGCTAAGGTTTAATTTCCTTCGGACTCATGTCTGCCTGTTCTCCTTATGGTGGTTTTTTTTGCTTGTTTGTTTGTTTGTTTGGTATTTGTGTTTGTGTGCCTGTTTTTTTCAAATTTCATTTTTATTTATTTTTTTCTTGCTTTAAGTAAATAACTCCCATTTCAGTATCCAAATAGTGTTCACTTTTTATATTGGAAATTTTTCTATAAAATTTCTCCACTGCATTGAAAGCATAATATAGCAATTTATATGAACTTAATAACACCTCATTATTTTACCTGATCCTTGCCTATCCACTCTTGTTTTAAACAGGATAGATTTGTTTGCTGTTCCTTGACCGCCCTCCTGAACCTAGAGGATTTTGTTATGAACATCCTGGTCAAAAGGTAATGCTAGAGACTTAAGTTCATAATATATTCATCAAATACCAACAACAGAGAAATTCCAAGATGGATAAGGAAATCTCTCAGAGCTGTTGTGACGCTATAGAATACTATTTAAAATCTTATCATTTATATGGTCAAGCAAACTCTTCTACTCTACACTACCGTGACTGGTGGGTGATCAGTAAGGCTTTCTGTGTTATCTGAATGTGATTGCTAAATCTTACACTCAGGAGTGGATTTGGGGAACAGCAGACAGCAGTCTCATCCATAAAAAAGTAAGTTTGCATTAGGTGTGAGACCAGCAGGCTTGGAGATGAACGAATGCCAGGTCACTCTCTGAGCTGCTTCAGGATTCCTCCTGCCCTTTGAGAAGTCTTGATGGCACCTAGTATTCTGAGCCCTGATACCTGCAATAGATGGGCATCAGAGATAAACCATTTCACATAGGTGACTGATCAGATGAAGGATCTGAAATGTTCATTTGATCTTGCATGCAGGCAGTCAGAGCTGGAGCAGCACTAAAAACTTGGGGATGAAATCTGTGTAGAAGAGTCAGTTAGGCAGGCCATCTTTTATTTTGTCTTCAATAGGAAATATAGGGTGAGGTCAACAAACTCTGCTTAACTTGTACATTATTGATTGCAAAAGATGTAATAAAAACAGGAAAAGGGATTTCTTGTCAAAACGCAGTAATGTTTTTGTGTTTTAAATGTCAAAAAATCTTCCTATTAGAGGTAGAGGTGAACTTTGTGATATACATACTCTACAGTATATATTCACTTCTCTAAACATTTGAGAGAGATCAGTTCTCCCCTGCTGATGTCAGGGAGCTAATTTATCCTTTTCTTGGACCAGTGTTTCTGAATGCTAAAGCAGGGAAACCAAATGTAAAGAATAAAAACTTCAACTTCAAATTTAAGTTGCACCAGAGGGGTTTTATTTTCACCTTAATGAGCTCTTATTACTCTAAAGTGTTCTTAAATATGTATAAGTTCTGAAATTATCTTTCAGGGCTTTGCTGTGATTGTAAACTAGAGTGTGAACACTCTTGGGTTGTTGCCTGCAAGGAGAATAATACTGAATCCCATATTTGTTCTCTGACCATTGCTCCAAGAATGTTGCTTCAGAGTGCTAGAGAAGTAAGTAAGGAAATCATCTTTAGAAAATAAATGTATAAATCTCTCTGTTAGAATCCTTTTGCTGTCCTACCTCCCACAATGTGGTTTCAGTTTTCCTCAAACTTGTAGCAAAATTTTCTTCCTCTGAACCTTTTAGCTTCTACTTTTCTGCACGTTTTCTCTGGCCTGTTACTTGCCCCTATTTATGAAACTGTCTGTAGAGGTGGTGGGAGTCTCAGTGTGGAAGAAATGCTGGATAAAGGCAGTTGTCCCAAAGATTTTTTACTGCTGAAAGTTCCTGCAAAAAGCTGCTTTGTTTCAATGAAGGCAGGAAGAAGCAGGGAGAGTGAATACAGGTATCTTTAAGCTATCTTATGTTTCTGTCTTGGCCTTGAAGGTCCTTGCTGGCCTTGAGGGGCAGGATGTTTTCACAGTATCCTCCAACCATACCCACAGGGTCAAGAATCTGAGACTCAGGCACATAGATTGTTCCCAGGGCATTTTTTCTTCATATTTCAAGGCCTCATCTCCCTGACAGGACATTAGAACTAGGAAGCAAGAAAGATCTGAGCCCTGGAAGTTGGCCAGGCACTTGAACTTGAGGTATTCTGTATTGCTTTTAACCAAGAACTTTTTTTAAGCAGGCTGAATATGTTTAAAATATCCAGAAAAAGGTAAAAACTAATTTACATTTTAGGTAAATACATTTTACTGTAAGACTATGTATTTATATTTTCTTGTTCTGATAGACTAAGTCATGCCTACAATTTCACCAGCTGCTTATGCTGGAAGATTCTAGCTTGTGTCAGAAGTGCAAAGATGAAACTAATCTTTCATTTTCATCTTTTGTCATCAAGTCTGCCTACCTCAAAGAAGTGTTGTGATGAGCTGGGTGAAGCTCTCCAGGAGCACTTGAAGGTGATTGTGTGGGAATGACTTCTTCATACAATATTCTTCCATAGATTTAGCTTTAATTGACTGGGCCTGGAATTTATATTTGCTTCTTGACCTCTGAGAGTGCAACAGTCATTAGAATAAATGAGTATTTTCTCGTGTAACAGATGCTGTTTTCATCATTATAAGGCTGTGTCAGATCTTCCTGATGTCTTGTAGCTGCTCTTCTGCCGCCATCCACTCCATAGTCACTTGAATTATATTGCTGCAAGACTACTGGATGAGAAGAAAGGAAATGTCTGAAGTACAAGCCGTACTGTTGCTCTGATACATGGAACTTGCTCCAGACATTACCAGACACTGCAAGTTTAAGGATGTTGACGCCACCTGCAGTCACATCTTTCTCCTAAGAAATTCCGGGCTGCATGTGCATAATGCAACAAATGTCTAGTCAGTTACACAAGTTGGTGCAAGCTGAGTGTAGCCTTAAGTCCCAGGGTAATTTAGCAACAGTGCCACGTGTGCGGGAGAAAATGAGAACGTATTATTATTGTCTTCTTTACAAGAGCCCATGAGTTCATCTGTTTTACTCACAACACACTCAGGATTCAGCAGTCTGGATAGTCACTGTGCTTTGCAGTTATACCTCCCTTTCTTCTGTGCAGTAGCAGAGAATGAAGCCTCAAAACGAAAGTAGCCACTGAACTACTGATGTTGAATCCATCCTGTTGGTAACTTCTTCCTTTCTTGGCTTAGTGAACTGTTTCAGACACCAAACTTGAACAGGTAGTGATCCTCAGACATACCTAAACACCAGCCAGTGCTTCACAGTCAGTCTGGAGGCAAGGGCCTGGCTATGGACAATGATAGGAGTGAAGGATGGCACCTGGTCAGAACTCTCCCTCTCCCTCCTCCCCTCTCTTCTTTTTCTCTTATCCCCTTCCACACCACATTTTTCTTTCCCTTTCTTCTCTTTATCTGTGAGACCTCTTTTATTTTTCTGTTCAGCTTGCCTCCCTTCTTTGCAGAAAGAAGTAAGAACTTATAAAAACAAAAGCAAAATAAAGGCTTGTGAATGCTATTATATGCCTCTGTAATTAAATTTTGATTATTGTTTCAGTTGTGCCCTCATTAACAGTTATGTAAACACAGATGGATGTGAAGACAAGCAGACACAGAGCTCCCATTATCGTAGATAAATATGAATTATAGGAATCCAGAGAGAGGTCTTGCTTTTGGGATCAGAGGCCCTGTAGGTCAGACTTTTTAGAAGTTGGAGTTACACAAACAGATACAATGGAAGCACTGAAGCAAAAGAAACACAAATTTCTTCATACTTGGGCTAACTAAAGCTGTTGTTTAGGACAGCAGCTATCCTCAGAATGGTTTTCCATCTTTCCATGCACTGGACATTATAAATGTGAACTAGAGAAGGGTAACAAGGCACCTGTGCCCTTCATGAGGTTGGGGTAGAGCCTATTCAAAGACAGAGCAATTCAAAGGTGTTTACAACTCTCAGAAGTTCAACCAACAGTGTTTGTTTGTGATTTTTATCTGCTGTTTGCTGACAGCACTCCCCCATGGACAGCGGTGTCCCTCCGGGCGGGGACTCAGCATGGGTGGGCGCAGAACCGAACCAAACCGATGGGTGCTGTGGTTCGTATTTGCCAAAGCTAAGACTATGCCTGCCCAAGGGTGTGCTTGTAGCTTGTGTAGACATTACCCAGCCAGAATGTGTGTAGACATTTCAGCCAGCTGGATGAAGGTATGGATAGCAGTTCAGCCACTGCAGCCTGGAGCGCAGTGGAGACACAGCACCCAGTGGGATTTCCCCACTTCTCCGGCAGATCCCCTAGGCTGCTCTGAGCTCCAGGTTTGTTGCAGCAAGTAGAAAATTAGGTGATCTAATTTAAGGGTAGTTAAAGCACAACCTGAGAAGATGATGTGAGGGCTGGCTCTGGAGCTGGCTGGGTGGAGCTGCCCCCATTCTCCTCTAGCCCAGCTACAGCAGACTGTTCTTGTGCTTTGAATTTGAGATCCTGTGGTTGAGATTTTGCATAATTTTTTCTAAATTTTATCAATCCAGCTTAGCCTTAGGGTGATATACAAACATTTTGCTATTTGACAGAAATTTCTGATGCCAGTAGCCATTTTTCTAAACATTGCTTAATTTAAAAAAATTTTTGTAATTTAATAATTGCTTGATAATTAATTTTAAGATGTGTACTGAACTACTTCGGATTGCCATATAATTGCTATGTGTCTTACTAAATCTAAGATTCTTGTTTGAAATATTTGATAAACTGTTCCAATTTTTCTTTTTCTATGCAGTTTTCAAGAAAATAAAATTCCTCTATGTCTGGATTACGTAGAGGGAATGTACAGATCTGGTCATAAAATCATCTTACAAATACTTAATGAGCTTTGTTAGGAATAATGTTGTTATCCTGAACACTGTGCCATGCCTAAAATTCTAATGGTGTAGAGTTTTCAAGTGTCAAATAGCTGATGAAAAAAATACTTTATTTGAAGTAAAAGCAATGAATTGCCTTTATTGATTTTGAACTTTAACTTTGCAGCCTGAGACTGATCAGTTTAATTGGAGTTAAGGGCATATCATCACAAACCTTCCATGATCTGAGCAGTCTTATTGATTCATGGCTTACTCATGTTAAAAACCTGAAATATCTTCCTTTTGTGTTTTGGTACATTTTTCCAGATGAAGATGGTTTCTGTTTGAGGTGTTCCCTTTTAGTTTTGTCTGGCAAATAGTGACACTAGTCTGGACCTATCTGCAGGTTTAAGTTATTTTCAGATTATAGAAGGAATTTACCTGAAAGAGTTTCAGCTTGAAGAATATGAGCTTCAGCATGGTCAAGAAATTCTTCTGTTCCTTGGGTGTGTGCACATGCAAGAAATGCATGAGCTAAATATGGTGCTGCTTTTTGAGTTCTAGTCATCTCTACTGGCCTTTCTTGTCTTTTTGTCCAAGTATAGAATTGGAAATGTACCACGGTAAATAGTTCTGGTAAATAAGCTGCACTCGGTCTGCATGTAATACCTTAAAAAATGTGGAAAGCACCAAGAAATGATGAATAATTCATTCATCTACCAAGTTCTGGGTCATTCATATGTTCTCTTCCATCACAAAAGCAGAGTATGGGAATCAGTGAGTCAGGATTACTCTGCAGTGTATGTGAGACTGTTACTTTGGAAAACTAAATTTTAAGCTCTTTTTGCAAAGAGCTGAGACTTATACAGTGCTAGATTTTAAAAGAAATGCAGACCTGAGCCCTGCACAGGACTGAGCAGGTGGTTTTACAATAGCTGAGATTAAAGAAGAAATTAGAATGTGTGTGTTTTAACTTGTGTTCATATAGTAAATGGAAACAGAGGTGTCTGGCCAGACAGCAAGTCTGTTCACTGCTGTTGCAGACAGTCTGCAATATAATCTCAACATACTTCTGAGTTTCAAGCTCCAACACAAAAGTATTTAAATTCTTCTCAAGAGGTAAGCAGGAAAAATCATAAAAAAGCTGTGGGAAGAGCAGGGCTGAGGAGATGCTGAAGAGAGCACTGATTTGTACTCTGAGTTGGAGGAGAGAGAGGAGCTATAGAGAATGGGATGCGCACGATGATACAGATGGTGAAAATGCTGTTTCACAAAAATTCATTATCAGAGTTGCTCTGCTGTCCTATCAGCTGTTTTCTCTTGCTTTGCCTTTGTTTTCACTGCAACTTTGAGTCAGATTTGAAGTCCTCTGCAGTTTACAAAAGGGTTTTTTCCTTCTCCGCTAGTCTTTGTGTCTGAGTCCTAAGGGAGAGACCAGATACTTTCTGACTTCTGCCTGCAGTATCTGACTTGCTTTTATATAAACTAGTTTGATTCAGTGCCTGAGGGTCAGTTCAGTCTTCCTGCCAAAAAGCCTGCTGAAGAGAGAGGTGGATGACCTTTTCTGATGAATGGTTTGTTTGAAAAATGTGCAGGTTTGGTCTTTACAAATGTATTTGCAATTCAGAGCTGAATTTGGTAAGTAACAATGATGAACTAAAACACATACAAAATATTACTGACGTGTTTCCCTCCAACATTTCCAAAACAGTCTTGATTTTCTAGTGCTGGATTGCTTAGAGTCCTGTAAGTGTGGTTTGTGGGCATCTGGCAGCAGCTGTGCCAGGGGAATAGGGCAGCTCAACCCTGAACTGTGCTGGAGACTGGCTGTGTAAGTATCCTACTCACAGGCTTTAAGGCATGAGGTATTGCTTATTGACTCTTCTGTGAGTCCAGATCTGTGTTTCAAATGATCCAATAAACAAGAGATGAGTATGGCCAGGCACTCCCTCTGGTTAACTGCAGGTTGATAGAAAGTTGTTTTCATGCATGTGGTTATTTTTGGTTTGATCCCGCATGGGGAATTTGTGCATCTGGGGCTAAGGCATATTCATTTCTTTTAGCAGGCTCTCAGCTCCTGCAAGGAGACGGATATTGGTATCACAAGGGAAAGAGAGATGTGAGATGAGGTCAAGGTAACTGTACATAAGCATTAGATAACACAGTACTTTAAAATTATGAAGTAAATATTTAAAGTATTTTAATTGTAAACTACAGTACAGACACAGGATCACCCTTGTAGCGTAGGGCCTGCAAAACTGTGAATATTGCCTGGGTGCTGGGAATGTATGAGGGGTCAGCAGGTACACAGACAGAGCAGCTTTTCCACACCTATTTCAGAGGTGAAAAAAAAGAGGAGAAATAGATTGCTTTCACAAAACAAGTGGCAAAAGACAAATCTAAAAAATAATACAGTTACATATGTTTTTAAAACATAGTATCAGTTAAATGACAACAGATGGACAGACTGGACTAAAAGAATTTTCTCTCTAATGTCTCTTTGTAATGAATGTTTAAAAAGAAATTATTCAAGTTAATGACAAGTACAGAAGCGTGACTTGTATGTAAGAGAGCATTGTTTGGACATCAGAGGTAGGAAACCAGGGCTTTGAAATATTATGCACATGACTGTTTTATGTTATCAACTGCAGAGTCTTATTCTGGAAACACTAAGACATGTGAAAGTTGAACTACTCTCCTGAACACAATACATTATATGGATACAACAATATAGATTTACCATGCATAATTATCAGAGCCTTTGTCTATGTTATAATTTTAAATGTTCAATCTCAGTTTTTAAATCTCCATTTTAAACTGCGGAAATATAGAGAGAAAATGCATCCTCAACTTTGGGCGGAAATTATGATTACATTTTATTGCAATAAAAAAAGTTTTGTCCTTTAATATCTGTAGCCTCATGAGCTTTGTTTTAAAAAATAAAAATCTTGATTGTTGTCAAAGATAGTTCATAAGTTTCCTTTTAAAAAAAATCTATTCAGAAAACCTTATGACACATAAGAGAAAACACATTAAAAAAAAATCTCAGTCTTTTCCTTACTCTCCTCCTTTTTTTTTTTTTTTTTTAAAGAAGTAGCTTAAAATATGTGTGTGGTGTAAGGACGTGTGCTGAAGTTTCATGTTTCAGGTAATCTTCTTTAAAATAATGGGAGTCTAGATTGCATCAGTTAGTTTAAAAACTGCTATGCTATTGGTAGGAGCAAAGTGGGATTAAAGCCAAAATTTGCCTGTGTTACTGCCAAAGTCTGTATCAGATTTAAGACACATGCTTCTGCAAGCTTCCATGAAGGTTGTGAAAAAAGTTTTAATACAGAGTTGGATTACAGCTCTCGGCTCAAAACACTGGCCATTACACTACCGTCTTAAAAGCCTGCTGTAACACGGAGTCAGAATCAAGCAGATTTCTTACATTTTCTGGATCACAGATGGATTTTGAATGCCTCTTTGTGTCTCGGTGGAAGATATTTTAACTTCATTAACTGGAATCTATACCTGACCACTTGTGAGTGTGTATGTGTACGCATACAGATATATATCTATTTAAATCCTTATCATGATTTTATTTCAAGTGTATCTAAAATCTGCTCTAAGAAATTACATTTTCTAGATGAAATTACAATTGTTTTCAGGAGTAAAGAGACAGATATTTACTCTCAGATGTTGGAATCCTTTGTGAGTTTATAGAGAATTTCTGGACGTTTTTTTTCTGTACTGGTGATAGAGAAATGCATTTTGAAAAAGACGCCTTTAGCTGTATGACGACTGCGTAGTAACCTGTGGATTTTAAACATCAGAATGTACAAACCGTGGGCAGCTGTGAATATTTTCATAGTTTCTTTTCTACATCTGCTGCAAGGATCTGACTATGAGAATGGATCTATGAAGGTAGGTGATCTTTATTTACTGCAATTCTTAGCAATCCAAGTTGCCAGAATTACCTGCCTTTAATGTGAAAGGTGGTGGGTTTCTTCTTCTTTTGGTACTTGGTTGTTGGGCTTTTTTGGTGATGGTTTAGTTGCAGAGATGTTTAGCAGCCACAGAGCAAAATGAATTTATAAAGAAGTTCATCCATATTGTCTGTTTAATATTTTACTTTGTTACTAGCTGTTAAATACTATTGTATAGTTCATTCTAAAGCTAAAATTTTAGTGTCAGTCAGGCAAAATAAAAACAAAATCTGAAAAAAGTGTGAGTCAGAATACTTGTTAAATACACTTATTTTTAGTTTCAAATATTTATAATTGCAGGAATTACTATCCTGGATTTGAAATTTTCCCTCTAAATACACATGTTCACCAGTTGTTCACTTGTTTGCCAGAAATCAGAGGAACATTTTTCTTTTGCTTCATTAGGAGATGTTATACAGGATTTTAAAGTAAACAGCAACTAGTAATAACAGAGCACATTGCCTGGAAATTAACCTTTCTTCTGAATACAATACACTCAACAAAATTTCAACTGAAGCCTCACCTTGAGAGTAGGATTTTTCAGATCTGCCTTTCTGAAACAATGTGCGAATATCCAGGACAATCATTTAGAAAAATCAGAACAAAAACTGGAACAAGTTTCTACATGTGCAGTCTGCCCAAAAATGATTAATTCAGTGTGTGGTCCAGAACAAATTATTTGTTTTCCACTAGCTGAGCAAAACAAGATAATATTTTTGTTTTCACTTCAGCAAACCTCCTGCTTGCAAGAAATGACCACACACTAGTCTGTGAACCACCCTGCATTCTGACCTGTGCTTTAGAAAAGAAATGCTGTTATGTGCTTAACTGCAGACCACTGTTGCCAGCCCAGTAAGTCGGCAGGCAGTGGTGAGCAACGTGTGCCTCAGGATGACTGGTGACTAACCCTTTGCCTGCTCACTGCTCACAGGCTTTTAATTTACAACCTCAACAATCAGTTCTTTAAAGACATTAGGTCCGGAGTAATCAGTCTCCTATACATTACCTTTGAGCACTGCATGACAAATCACTGGTTTCGTACACATAGGAATCACTCTATTTAAACCAGAAAATGCTTTCCAATATAGATTAGTAACCATTGTGTAATTGGCAAGGGTGATAATTCTGTCCTCATGTGGGATGCAAGTTTATTCAGCATAATAGCAAAACCACTTGAAAGTCCTTTAATTAAATTTTGAAACCCTGCCCACTTTGTCTGTAGTAAATTCAAGACCTCTTCTTGCTCATTTAAGCTGTTTTATAGTTTATTCGCTGTGATAGGGTTGTCCAACCAATATAGGTACATATGTGATTGTTTCCACTGAAATTTGGGTACTGCTCTCAAGCAGCCAGCTTAGCCACAGGGTACTGTGCTTAACAATTCTCTGATAGCTTCCAAGACTATCCTAAAGGAATCTTGTAGATCACACTAAAAAGGGCTGTGATTCACATGCATTGGCTGATGATTGCCACAAGGAAAAGACTGGCTTTCTGCTTGTTCTGGCCCTTTTGCTGTAGACAGAGATAATTGGTGAAACTGTTGATTATTTTAGTGTTTTATGAAAGATGTTAGATTCCTATGTTGTTTTCTCATGTATGTACTGTGGGCTTCTGTGTGTATACATATATGGACATACACCACAAAAAGCCCTTCATGTTACAGTGCCGGATTGTACACAGGGTTACGCCTATTCTTACCATTTGCATCTCAAATTGAATTTGCACCTCAAATTGAATTTGCAGAACACAGAAAGGACATATTGCATTCACCTGCCATACCTCATTTTTGTAAAGTTCTTTAAGATCAACAGCAGTATTGCCTGGATAAAAACCACAAGGTCAGGATGCAGGTAACACATAACTTTTAAGACCAGGAAAGGTTAAGTACCAGCACCCTTCTCTCCCCCATTAAAGCAGTCCAAGTAGCTAAGCTCTGCCCAGGATACCTGAAGATTTAAACTTGTTGGTGCTTTAAACCATCGTGTGGTGTCAGTGTGGTATCGTGCATTAGTTTTGGGGGTTAAGGATTTAAATGCTCTCTTATCCCCTTTCCTCAAATATCCCGATTAAATATGTGAATGTTAAAAAGCTTAGGTAAAAGCTGCTGTGATTCAGCAAGTATCTCCATGGTGCTTGGTTTTCCTAACCCTTCAGAAATGCCATCCTTTTCTGGGCACAGGAAACCCTTTTGCCAGTTATGTGTGTGTGTTCCTTGCCTGTCAGGCTCAGCCTCTTCTTCCTCTCTCCACTCCTGGCTCTACTCCCAGCATTTGACTTGTGTTTGCTCACCTCCAGGACTCAGGGTCTCAGTCCCCACTGGCCTGTCATTTGTGCTCTCCCAGTGTCACCTCCCTTCCCACTTTCTTCCTGCTGAGTGGAGATGTTCTGCTTCTCTCAGAGCATAGGGTGTCCTACACAAGTTCCTCAGACAGCCCTAATGGACCCTTTTGCTTTCCAGTCATATTTGACCATGGTCCCTGCTTCCCTTCTCCAACCCTAGCTTCTTGCCTTGTCTCTGTGGTTGTAACTTCCTGGATTTCCTTTTCCTGACCCATTTATAGTTCTGGTCTCCAAGGATGCTCTCAGCCTCCTTGGCCAGGTCTTGCCCCTCTTCCATCACTATTCATCTCATTCCCTTTCCATGGGCATATCCAGCAGCTTCTATTCCTAGTTACTGGACCACTGTGGCCTGAGGGAGAGGAAGGACAGATACCATGCTCTCAGCCCCATGGGCTGGACCTGCAGTGACCTGTGCCCAAGTCCTGCTCTGCTCCCAGATGGACTGGAGTCAGCACAGGACCCATCTGCTGCAAAGCCCTGGCAGGTCTCTGCTGCTGCTCTTGGAGGCTGTTTTATAAAGACAGCAGTAGAGGCATCTGGGCCAAAAGAGGTTCCTCAAGTGTCAGTACTTCACACCTGTGATCCACAGCAGGGAAACTCCAGACATTTGCAAAGAGGAAACTGACAGAAAAATGGTTTTTGCATGGATTAAAGAGGAGCTTCATCAACTGTGGTCAAACCATTTAACAAAGAAAGCAAAAAAAATATTAAAATCATTCTAGAGAAGACATCTGGCATGGAAAGTTTCAGCCCAAATATCGATGTCTGGTGGTCTGAGGCACAACTGGAGAACAGGCTCCTGATGGGGAGCTGTGAGCAGCCTCAAACAGAGGCAGCACAGCCACGCAGGTGTTCAGCGGGGCTCAGCTCTGGAGCTGAGCTGAAGTCAAGGCTGGCAGTCATCCCTCTCCCTCGCACACCAGTGGCTGGTTCAGGGTGCCAACCTGACATACTAAGTCCTCATGGAACAGTTAGATTTCCACATGGGTTTTCTGAAGACTGAGCATTATACTTTTAATATTTTTTTTTCCATCAGGAAATGCTTTAAAAAATCCTTGTTGAAGTTTTGTCCTGACAGTCTCTTACATTTTGGAACCCTTAGTCTAAAGAAATGCTAATTTCATTGTTTTTATTCCTGTCTCTCCCCCACATGTTTTTCTTCTCCTAGAGCAATGGCAGACACAGGATTCTTTTTCTAGAATTTTAAAATTAGATGCAAAGAATTATGTCCTGTATTCATCAGAGCTGAGGCAATTTTTTTGCCAAGAAAACACAACAATCTATCAGAGCTGCTTCTCCCTTCCAACACTTGATGTCTTGATCTCTGAGAATTTGAGTCTCATTGCTCCTTGCCCTATTCTGTCATTTTGCATTATTAATAAAGTGTTGTGGGGTAGGCAAGAGAAAGGGGCAACTGGTCACACCCAGGTTAGACTAAGAGCCTTTTCCTTTTGTAGGCACTGTCTCCCTGTGGTGAACCCCTCTTTGGTTTGTTAGAGAGAAACCCAGAGTGGGTAGGCCTGAACTATAGTCACTGAACTATAAATCTGCTTTCTGATCCAAAGACCGAGGGTCAGACTTGCTTAGCTGCAGATAAACATGGCTGCTCTCTGTTACATGCACTGCTTTTCCACAGCCAAATCTTTTTTACTTCTGCACTAAACATTGATACAGCCTTGAGTGGTTGCTTTTGTTCGAACAGATCTTCTTGGATTCAACAGTCTGACTTTGTCCTTGTGAGCTGGATGGAGGGGGAAGCCACTTTCCAAACACAGCTGGTACATAGTCCTTGTCCACCAGTGAGAGTGAAGCAGCACTTCCTCATCACCCTGAGGCCTGGACCACCTAAGTGGAGAATGTCTTGCCCTTGGGAAGGCAAGGAAATACTGGAGAGCTATCACACCATGAGCAAAAGGAATCGGGAAGCTCTTTACATTTCCCTTCCTAGAGCCAGCTGCAATCTGTCTAGACAACCAAAATAGAGCTCTGTGAAGAAACATGAGAGGCAAAGCTGGCTGTAAGCTTTTGTCTCTGTAATTACCACTGACACTGTTTTTCAGATAGATTTACAGAACTCTCCAATAACTGATTGCAAATGTTGCTCAGTTTCTAGTAAAATTAGATTCTAACCAATCTTCTACCTCATGGGATATCTTCCTCAAAGGTAGCTCCTGAAATTACAGCAAACTGCTCAACTACTAGAAAAATCAACTGGAAAAGTAACTGGAAACAATTTCTGTTTAAACTAGGCTTTTCATTCTCAAATCCAGCTTCCTTTTAAAGTTAGGAAACTATTCTAAACAAATATTATGAAATTGTGGTTTTCAGGAGCATTTCATTATCCCAGTTTTGTCATTGCTGCTTTTGATTCTCTCTGATTACCATCTCTGATAGGCATGATGAGTCAAAAATGTGTGAAAATGCACTTGCCACATTCCTGTAGAAATGATTGGTTTTGCTTTTCCTTCAGAAATTGGAAGCTACCAGGGAGGTTGGGAGGTTGTGAGCCACTTTGTTTGACTTATCTGCTACTGCCATGTACACTGAAGGATAAGAGAACAATCCTATATTGTTACCATGCCACACAGCACCCAACCGTGGCTCTTATCAATTTGTAAAGGGAATGACTAGCACATTGCTACTTTATCAAGAGCAGTTCTTGCTCATGAGGAATGCAAAAAAAAAAATCCCTCCCAGCTGCTGATCCAGTCCAGTCTATCTCAGCTAGGATTGTAATGTCTGTGAATAGAGCAGAGCTTGGAAAAGTACATCAGGCTGAGTAGATTAATCAGATGCAGCATTTGGGAAATAAATTATAATAGTCAGATATTTGAAATTCAGACAGCATGAATTAAACTTTGCCATCAGTTGTGGCCCACATCTGAAGACCTTGTCCAGTACTTTTTACAGTTATCACTACAGTGGGATCTGTGCTTCTTTTAGACATTTCTCTCAGCGCAAGCAAGTTCCGTTACAAAACTGACATTTGCTATTTCTTGGGCTTGGCTTTGAGATGTAGTCCCAAAACAAATGTATTGATCAGCTTTGCTGCGGGTAAATAAAGACCCAAGATATTCTGCTGCAGGGAAGTAAATCTGGTATGATAACTTTCCTACAGAAACCCTTATTCCTTAGAAATTTCTTATTGATCTCACTATGTGCCATTTCCTTACCAACTTCTCTGCCTGCTTCTTACCTCCCCATCATGTTTGCAAATCTTCACACATCTTGTTGGGATTTGAGGAATGGAAACAAAATGCTGAGTGCCCCCACTACAGCTGCAGAGACTGCATTTGCCCATGGGAATAACAAGCAGGATTTCTTTCTTTCCTTTTTTTTTTTAATGTCCTTGTGAAAATGCAATATATGGCCTTTTGTATCAACGAATAGCAGAAAAATTGTGCAGGATATTTTAGTTTGCTTGCATCAAGAACAATGCAGCTTCCTGAAGGTCAGCTGCATATTTTTATGTATTTCCCCCACTAAGGTGAGTTAACGTATGAAACCACTCAGCTGGTGGTAGAACGCCATCTAGGGTCCTTGCTGCTTCCACAGAGTCAGGCTGAGTACAACCAATGTGCAGTTGGACACATGGGATTTGGCAAAATGTGGGCACCATATGCATGGGTTTGGAAAGGGGGAACTGCCTGACTTATTATCTGGATATCAAGATGAGTTTGTCTGAGCCACGCTTTCAAATGGGAAGCACTCTGTTAATTTTGACAATTCCTGGTCACCAATTGCAGTGTGGGCACTGTTTGGGTGCAGCTGGGGAGGGAATTCTATTTAAGTCATGTTGAACTGCGAGAAAGTTGCATCATGTTACTATATCACACGCCGCTTTGCACATGGAGAATGTGCCATACAAACAGGCAAAACTTTTCACTTTAATTATCAGTGTGACTAAGAAACCACGTTAGGATAGTTTCCTGAATTGCTAGGGAAACATTACTTAAGAAAAATTACAATTCCAGGAATATGTGTGCATGTGATTGGGGTAACATAAGTTCATTCAGTACTGGCAATGGTTTTGCTTTGTGAAGTGACATTTTGAAACCCAGCTGTCCAATTGGCTAGTCACACTTCCAAAACATTTATTGAAGTGTCTTGGGACAAACCCAGAAACCAATGAAAGTACTAACTGAAAGACTCTTCATCACATTAAAAAATATTTTCAAGTATTAAAAGAATACATAATCATCTGATTTCATCCAGGTCTTTGTTACTGAGCCCTTCCAAACTCACTGTCCAAACCCCAGTGACTTCCAAAGAATGGACAAATATGAAAAGAAAGTGACTACAGCCTGGACGTGCTTTTTGTAAACACATATAATACACTATTTTTGACATGAGTGCCTTGCCACAGTGTTAGACCAGCACCTAACATTGTGTCTGGGAAGTGAGTGCTGTATGTTTCTAGCTGTGCATCACGGCTGCCTCAACACATTGCTGCAATGCAAGACCATACAAACCAGCAAACAAGCAGAGGCTCAGAAAATGTACTTTAAGACTCCTGAGGCTCTCAGTAACACTTGGGATATATCAGCAAGTTGCCACACTGGACATTTATGACAAAACACCTGTGATTTATCACTCATCAAGCAAATATACTTTGTGTGATCACTGCACGAGGGGCCTAAATGATGCACAGTCAATGTTGTGACAATCAGCTGCTGTAAGGGAGTTTCCCACAAGAGTCAAAACATCTGGCTGTAGGAAGGATTTATTTAATGAGATTTGTAGTTGATATTTAAAATGTTTGCTGGCTGGAAAACAAACCCCTCATTTTGATGTAAAGATTTAGCTGGCTAAAATATATATATTTGTAAGAGGTATTTTGATCAGTCTCTGATTGCTTTGAATGTGATAAATTATATGAATTCTTATATTTTCACAAAATCATGTACAATTCTGATGTTTTCAGTTATTTGCTTTGAATATTTTGGTTTATTCAGGACAGAAGACAGCAACCAAAATGTCTCATCTCTGAGGATTTTGATAATGTAAGCATGCCACAAAAGTGCAAGAATATTTGTTTGCTGTAGCACCACAAAACATCTATTTTAACTCAAAAGGCCATTCAAAATATGAAACAGCTGTTCTTTTGAAGCCATAGTTAATGTGATTTATTTATGAAAACATATCATCTTCAACTAAAGTAGAAGCTGTTTTATCACACCTTGACCATGATGTCAGGAAATGGGTTATTAAGTCTCCAGACTTCAGCAGAAGTACAACTGGAGCCCAGGAAGACAGACCCTCAACAAGGGGAGTCTGGAGGAAACTTTTTACCTTACTGAACATTAGAGATGGAGCAGTGCAGAGCTTGCTTATCCTCCAGTTTTGGGTCTTGGTCAGATGATGTACTGACAAGATTTTAGCAAAAGAGGCCCTCAAACACATCTGTACCAGTGAGAAATGTGACAGTCTGGGATCAGTGTCTCCCTGTCAGAGCCCTGTCACCTCATACAACAGCTGATCAGACTATTAGATTTATTATTTTATGTTGCTTCTAAATCCACATGTAACGTATCCATCAGTCCTTCTGTAACTGTGATGATCAAATGAATATTCAGTCTGGACTAGGCAGTGCACTGAGAGAGCTGAAACTTTTCTAGAAGAGATTTGAGCATTTGTTTACAACAGTCACCATTTGAAGGCAAAATGAAGTACTGCATGCTCCTGAAATTTCATCCATGTGTCTGATAACGATGACAGAAACTGTAACAGCCACTTAAAATTCCATGATAAGCCCATCTGTTTCAGAGAAAAATATTAGTAGGAAGTCAAAATATGGAATTGTTTTTTCTCTCTGTGGTCATGTTCACTATAAATAAAAATAGCTTATTTGTGCACTAATAAGGAAGAATCATGCTTCCAGAGGGGATATAGTCAAGGATGGGACTTCATAAATCAGAAGTTCATAGCTGACAGAGAATCAAAACTACTATTTTACTGGAGCTGTTGAAAAGTAAATGCTCTTTCTCTCCTTAGAAACTAAATACAATGATGATGATAAAATTACGGCAAGCTAATAAGTGTCAGACATGTGGCAGAGTTAGACACCTCATGCTAGATGTTTATGGCATGATGCAGTTTCTTGTTGATAAGACAGTAAGTCGCTCCTCCAAGCCTCATGTTTTCAAGCTGCAGAAGATTCTCTCACTATTTGATTATCTGTTATGCAATGCCCCAAGGATACAAGATGCTGTATTATAGACAAAATTTGTTATGAAAATGTTTGGCTGTGATTGAGCCCCTGCTATTTGAAAATCATGACCCATCACTCTGAGCAATATTTTCTGTGTTTTCTCGGTACTCTTTATGAATGGATGCCTTCCTCTGTTTCCTCTTGTCTTTTACTTTGGTTGTAGATGCCCATTTAGGTATTATCTCCTTATTTTGTGTTTGTACCTGACTCTATACTCATAGGAGGCCAATAATGCTAAAAATACTACTAACAATGATGACAATTCTCAAAGGAATTCCTCTTACTGCGGACTCCATGTAAGCTTGTCATTCTCACCAGGAAAATGCAGATCTTTGTGTTGGCTTCACAATGGCAGGAGCTGCTCTATTTTCCTGCCAAGGGAGAACAAAACTTTTCCATGGGAACTCCCTTGCAGTTTCCTGGCCTCGTCAGCTCATAGTCTGTGTGCTGCGAGCCACAGCACGGCTGGGCAACCACTCCATGGCTTTGAGACAAGGAATGGAGTGCTTCCCCCTGCCCAGCAGCTGCCAGTGCTGGCCTTCAGCCAGTCCCAGGTCCTTCAGACCTTGGTGCAGTTGCACTCCCTGGATGGTTATATTTGTGTACCTCATAAATCATTTGTGCTTTGGATAAGAAGAGGGAATTTCATCTCATTTGACTGCTCTCAGTTGAGTGTGATTCAGTCCTCTCACTACAGCTAAGCTGGTGATCTGCCGATCATCCTTCGGCATCAATGGAGAGGAAGGCACAGTTTATTCAACAGACTTTAGAATGAGATGAACATTGACTCAGTGGACTTTTTTTCTCCATTAACTATAAGCGGAGTCTCAGATAACTAGTTCATATTCAGTCAGGTGAATAGAATCATGGAAGCAGATTATTTTTTATTTTTTGATAATGGTGTGATGTCAGGGAGCTGCAGGAACTCTGTTATCACAAGATGAGCCTGAATCTATAATCAGCTCATACACTGTTGTAAAAACACCTTGGGAAATGCATCATGGAAAAAACCTGAGGTTATTGTCAGGTGCAGCATACATAGAAGCAAAGTTCCTTTGTATTTTCATGTGGTGATGAATCATCTACCTAGTATTTAAACTGGTTTGAGTCTAGTTCTGAGATTAGCCTTCAGGCAGCACTGGAACAGGGCAAATTCCCCTTCCAGTTGCATCAAGTATTTGTCTTCTACATGACTTCTCTTCAACTGAATGTAGTTGCTACTGCTGCATAAAGCACACAACACTGGCAGTAAAGGTTCAAAATGTCCTTGCATGCTGCCAGTACTCTTTGTTTCTGTTCAAGTGCCCTCATTTTGATATGAAACTTCCAGATTGGTTAATTTTGAAGAATTTAGTCTGACCTCAGCTTAAACTTGTTTGGACAAGTTTGTGATACAATGGCATTAATAGAATCATCACCCTGTGTTATGCAGCTACAATCTGCTTTTGCTGGCAAGATAAAGTTGTTACTTTCTTTTTATTGCTTAACCGCTGAGAGGATGGTTCATAAAACTGTGCAAGGTTATTGAGAGGTTCCTTAATCATTTGTCCTGGCCTCAGACAGAGCAATAATGTTGAAAACTTCCCCTGGTATTTGTGCAGCCCTTCTCACGATCTGTGAGGATCTGTATCTGTGGCCCTAACTCAGAAAAACATTCCTTATTGGAAGAGCTCTCACACATTTTTAGCTTTAAGTAGAAGTTTACATCCTGCTGTGGAGAAAGGTTGTGAGGCTGGGGCTTAAGGAGAGTTGTCATTTGTGTAAAGCTTTCAGGATGCACTTTGCAGGTCTGTCAGTGTGCTCGAGTACAGGGTGAAAGGCAACAGGATTTCCTCAGATTGAGCAAAATATGGATTTCAATCAACCTTTATTTTTGCCTTCTTGTGCACACAAAATGTTATTAACCACACATCTGTTTTCTTAAATAAAAATAGTAGCTTCTGATGACCTTGAAATCATAGACATAAAATAATAGAATTGTTAAGGTTGGAAAAGACCACTAAGGTCATCAAGTCCAATCATTAACCCAGCACCACCATGTTCATAACTAAACCATATCCCCAGGTGCCATATCCACACATCTTTTGAACACTTTCAGGGATGGTGATTCCACTACTTCCTTGGGCAGCCTCTTCCAATGCTTTGTAAGCCTCTCAGTGAAAAAATGTCTCCTAATATCCAGTCCAAACCTCCCCTGGCACAACTTGAGGTCATTTCCTCTTGTCCTGTTACCTATTACTTGGGAGAAAAGACTGACTCCCACCTTGCTACAACTTCACATGTATTTGTGCTCAAATAAATTCAGGACCTTGGCAGACTTTTTTTCCCCACTATTCCATGTTTTTACTCTGTTGTTCCAAATACCTCCAGGAGGTCCTAAAACACAGCATTATGCAAAGACCATTTTTGTCAGGTTGAAAAGAGAAGCACATTAAAAAAAGGAGTTCTGTAAAGATGGGTTCTGCTGGCTGTCTTGGATATCGGTTTGAGAAGGGTATTTTTTCCTAGGCAAGAAACCTAGGAGCTTGTAAGGGATAGAGAAAAGGTGCAAACTGCTGAGATGAAGGCCCTGATAGGAGATTGTCAATATTAATACTAAAGAAGGAGCCCACTTGGAACAGTGCAGACTATGTGTGGAATTGTGCATCTGTATGACATGATACAAAAGCCAAATATTTGACTAGAGTAAATCAATGGGGTAATGAACTCAGTGTCTGATTTAAGTCAGTGTCTAAGGCGGGAAAGGCCACTGAATGTATCACCACTTTTTCTCTTGTTGCTCTCCCATATTAACTACTTTTAGGGTTTTTCTGGCATTCAGGATAGCTAGGAAGAAGACAGATAGTGCATCATGGTTTCTTTTGGAAGGAAAAAAGTTGTAACTATCCAAAAATCACAATGCTAACCCACGTTATCATTTCCTGATGATGTTGCTCATAGCCCAAACAGAGGAAAACAGATATTCCTCTTTGAGTTGAAGGATACTTTTGGAACATATAAGAGGTCAGTGGTTTGAAAAACATAGAACTCCATTTAATTATGAATCTGATTTATCTCTGAGTATGGGATTTGTTTTTAGATAAGGTACTTAGAAAAATGACATTAAGAGCAGCAGCAAACTGAGGAAATAAGAATGAACTACTTAAACCTACTACTTTGATATTTGTTCTTGATGAGTTCTACTCAGACATTTCTCATGGGCAAAAAAGTTATGTCTTTTGTGGACTACAGGGTATACACTTATTGTACTGGAAGTTGAGGACATTTGGATCTTTCCAATGTTATGGCTCCACATGTAATTTGTTCATTTTGGAGCAAACGACAGTGCCCTGGCCCTTTTCCAATGAACCCTTTTCTAATTTCTTTTTCTCTCAAGACCTAATGTATATTTTAAACTTTGTGTGGCCAGAGATCATAATTTTGCTACCTATGTGTACCATGCCAAGTGCAGTGAAGTTCTGCTCCACATGTAGGTTGCAACAATTACAACCAACAACTCCCACAATGGTTACATTTCACCCCCGCTGACTAGTACAATCTGTGTCATTGTAAAGGAATGAGGACATGGAAGGGGGGAAAATGGATGTTCCTCTGCACCAGGAGGCTGCACAGCACAGCCTGAGGTAGGTTTCATTAGACTCCCACCCAGCAAAACATGGAGAAAGAAGTAAAAATAAACAACATAAGAACACAGTGGGATCCAAGCAATGCAAGATAATGAGAGCAGAGTGGAGAATGGGAGTGGAATCTGGAGCAGAGAAAGGCTAAAAAAGGGAGGAAGATGTATCTGAAAAGTGGGAAACAGCATGGGCAGATGGCTACAGTCAGGAGAAGCAAACAGTTGGCAGTTCTGTTCCTCTTGCTTTTTTGTGAGGAGCTGGACCTCAGAAATGTCAGTGAAATGTCAGTTTGACATCTACGTATCTTTCCCCTGCTGTGTAGCTGAGCAGGGAGTTCCCCTCCTGTTCAAATGCTAATTTTAACTGCTGCCCACTTGATAGCAGTGTGAGAGGGGGCGAAGTCCTATATCATCACATGACAGGTAAGTTTGGGACTTTGTTGAACCTGACACCTTCCTCCAATTTCACATTTTGAAACATTCACATTTCTGTCCAAAGCTGCACTCTTCTAAGTGGGTCTTTTCAGTCAGCCAGAGTATGTCTAGCTCCAAACAGGGCTTGAATTTAAACTGCAGGATATTACAGGAGTCTCCACATCTGCATGGTGGAGCAGCCCTACAACACTTCACCCATGGTAGTATGTGAAACTGGATGAGGTTCTGTGCTTTCATTTGGTGCTGTCCTTTTCAAAACAGAATGACCAGAAATGAGTGCTTTGGAAAGATTCCATGACAACATGCTCTTTGGTGCTGATGTGCTGCAGCAAGTGGGTGCCCAGCTGAAGCCGTTAAGTCTGTAGGGCTGTGTCCTGCTGGTGGAGCTAAAGCACCTTCCACACTATTCATTTTTAAGCTTTTAGTTTTGAATGTTTTTAAGTTGTGGACAGCCACCTCTATGGTCAAAGTGTATTAGGATGAGTAATGTCCTTCTGGTTGCTGAACAGTCTGCTGTGTGCTTTAGCAGGTGTTTAGAACATTTTAGATAAGAGCATTGTAGTAGTCTAAAACGAATCTAAAGAAACACATAAAGTGCTTTTCACTGTTCCTGTTCTGACATTTACCAAGATTAGAACACAATTAGGTACTTCTCTTCAGATGTTTTATACCCTACATAGTTAAGTTATGTTGAGATATGTTTGACCAAAGATCTACTGTACTGATACATCTTGTGATCTGGTGAGCCCGGCCTTACAGGGCAGCCAGCAAAAAGACTTTCAAAATGATTTTAAATGAATCATGCCCTAAAAGTATCTATATTTCTCTGTCTTTGCAATAGAAAGAGCTGAAAGAAACTAGCTCACAGACAAAAGGGATGTCCCCAGTGAAAACCTACAAGTACTTGAGAATCAGACCCCCACTAAAAGCCAGCAGTGCCTTCAGCTCACCATCTTTCCTAGTGTCAGCAGTGCTCAGAGGCAGAGACCATACTCAGTGCTGTTGCTGTTGTGAGAAAAGGCATCAGGAAATTCTGTACTGGATAGGGAATCCTGTGAAGAAGTTATAAAGTCAGGTGTAAAATATGCTCCCTCCAGGAAGAAGTCAATTAAAGAAGGAATACAATTATTCTGGTGTTGTCATGGTAGGCAACAGGTGATCTCACCAAACTGCAGAGCTTGGGTAGGTGTTAAGAAACATGAAGAGAGTAAGGGCAACAGATTTACTTCAGGGTTGAATAGCCCAGGCAATGCTGAGCAGAGATGGATCTGACAGAGAAGTGATAACTTCCAGTTCCAAGGGCTCTGTGTGAGTTTTGGACAATCATGACCTAGTTAATTAGGATATATTTTGGATGATTGTAGAGACAATTCTGTAATGAGCACTGCTCCTTGGATTTCTATTGACCATACTCTCCAATTTCCAGTAAATGAAAACCAGTAAAAGAAGGAACAACCTCAAATCAAAGGTAGCTTTGTCAGTACCACTATGATGCATCAATATCAGAGGTGGTGTTTTTTAAATGACAGAATTCAAAGCCTATGGGACATGTTTTTTTTTTTGGTATAAAAATGATCTCTACTAATCACCTTTTTATACAATAGTACTTGTGAAGGCATAAAGTTAGTTAATTTCAGTGTATTCTGTCCACATTAAGGGATTTGTACAGCTTTAAATATATAAAAAAGCCTAAAAGAGCTTTTTTATCTAAAGCAAATTCTTGCTTTAGATAAACCAAAGATCTTTGCTTACCATGAGCAGGTATGTCTATTTTTTCTGTACTTTTCCATCTTAGGTTTAAAATGTATTTTGTTGATATAAGAATCAGGAAAAGAATCAGGTTTAGTGGTGAACACGGTGGTGGTGCTGGTCTGAGAGTTAGGCTTGATGACCTTAGAAGTCTTTTCCAACCTTAACAATTCTATGATTCTTTAATTAATAAAATCTCTTGACATAAAAGTTAAAGAAATGGAAAGGCTAGTTGTTCCAAACTACTCTGACAAGAAATGCAGGCATAGATCTTCTAAGTTACAGAGCACTGTCATCTCATTTTACAGGTTCTCTGTACATTCAGTAGTTTAGAAGTCTTGGATTCTGATTCAGCTAGAACATATTTTTTTTACCACAAAGAGAGAGAAAAAAAAGTCAATGTTTAATAAAGCACAGCTTTGATATCTTTGGTCCCATTACTATGCCAACACTGGTCCTACACTTGCATATTTTGCAAGATCAAGGAGACAGTTTGTGAATGGGAGTGAATATAAGATGTGGTTCTAAGAACAAATAAGTCTTGACGCATTGACCTCGAGCTGAATTTCAGCTTTCCTGGATCAGCAAAATTCTGGGCATCTTGTTTGTAAAACTATCTTGAAATTTGGTTACTGTTGCTAAGTATTCACATTCCTGCTGATCTATTTATCCATAAGTATTGAGATGGGATTTCCAGTTTTTACCACATATGAAACGCATGAGAAATCATTCACCTATGAAGCAGTCATCTCTATAATGAAACATGGCAGCTTGCTAGAGCACAATATAATGTTCTGTATGGGCATAAAAGAAGAACAAATAACTTATTCTGAGTTAACTACACAGGGAATTTTAGGTCAGTGGAAGGTAATTACCCAAAAACGAACTTGGCCAGTATGTACAGGCTAACATCTGTATCGTTGCAAAATAAATGCCACAGATGTTTTAATAACAAATAACAGATGAACTCAGTGCTTGGGTTTCAGATCTAATCTAAGAATCTTCCTCTTATAGGTCACCCTTTCCCCCACCCCTTCCCCACTCCTATACAGAACACTCACTTGCTACCAGCTCAGACTGTTGTCTGCTATGCATCTCATTGACAGCCTCCTGTATTACAGCTCTGCTTTTAAGAACTGACATTTATGACAGTTGGCACTGCAGCCCTTTATTTGCAAGTCAAAAAATACAGTTCACTCTATGACCAGGGAATACAGCTGAGAGAGCACCAGCCCAGTGCAACACAGACATTTAAAAAGATAACCTTTTATTTGGGTTGGAGGAGATGTTTTCAGCAGATCTGGTGAGTCAGTGGAAATAAATACTCAATGCCTTGATAAAGGCACAAACACAGATGTGGGAAAGCAGCAGCCAAAAGAAACCAGTATTGTTATGGGGTGTTGCTCTATATTAAGTGTTAAACGGGTATTTTTAAAGTGGCTATCAGCTTCAGTCTGGTGGGGTAGGTTTTGGTAGGAGCTTTCTCCAGTAAGAGCAGAGGGTGGTCATGAACATCACACAGGTGAAAAATGCAGTGACTGTGCTAATGCTGCTGCACAGTCACAGCCCTGAGGCTGGACATGAGGCCGTGTTGGCTGGCCTGGGCATGACAATAGTCAGAATGGGAGAAGGCAGATGCATCCTGCACTTTGCAGCATGTTGAATGTTGGGTTTGCCTCCTGCGTGGATGGGCCCTCTTACTTAGTGCAGCTTCCAGCTGCATCACCTGACCCTGCAGCGGTGTCTCATGGCTGGAACCAGAGTTTTGGCACCTAAGGGGGCTTGTTGCAAAGACACGCGGGTTGGGCTCACTAGCTGAACTCACTCGGGGTGGGCTGTGATTCACACTGGCATGTTTGGGCAGCAGGCACAGCAGTGATACCAACTGCTGTCTCCCAGGTTACCTGTGGACCAGGGACACAGTAAAGTCTGCATTTGACAAATAGCTCTGAGGGCTGGGATGAAGAAGCTGAAGAAGCGGGTATCTCCCCTTTCCAATTTATATGGGCACAAACTCTGCAGATCAGTCTGGTGCTGTACACTGTCAAAGCCCTGGACAGCTTTCTGTGTGCTGCTGATTTCCCAGGTGAGCTCAGCAACATGCTGTCTTTTGGTACAAGCCCTTCACGTGCTGCACTGGGGGACAGGCTGTAAAGTACTGGCTTTCTGACTTTCACCTTTCCTTCCAGAGGACATCTCTGTCAGCATTGGAGCGGTCCGAACAGCAGATTAGGAGAGCATCCAGCCTGGAAGAACTGCTTCACATCACTCACTCTGAGGACTGGAAGCTGTGGAAATGCAGGTTAAAACTCAAGAGTCTGGCCAATTTAGACTCACGCTCTGCATCGCATCGCTCCACCAGATTTGCTGCTGCTTTCTATGATATCGACACACTGAAAAGTAGGTGCAGATTTGTGACTGAGTCTTATTGCAGCTTCAAGTCCCCTGATTCTTTTGCAGTAAAGTGTTAAGTACCAGGGGTTTCCTAGAATAGACCCATACTGGAAACAACAGGGCATCAGTGGAAAATTACTTTGTATAAAAAAATGTCAGACAAGAGTCTGAATAAACCTCTCTCTTTTGTGGCTAAATCAGGCTTATTGTTCTTCAAATACTCTCCAAAGGGAAGATGTACTATGCAGGGATTTGTCAGTCCACAAAAGGAGAAGTCAAGGTGCAAAGACTAGGCCAGAATGACTGGCAAAGGGGCCAGCCAGCAGTATTGTGCTACATCTCAGAATTTGCTTGCAGACAAAAATGAACAAACTTTACTCCAGGCATGAAAATAATTTTTTTATTAGGTGTGCTCTGATACAAGGCACTGCATCAGCAGCAGTGTCTGGGTGGGAATTGAGAGATAGAAAGTATGAGGAAGTTTCTCCAGAAAAAAGTAGATCTTGAAGTGACCAAACAGCAACTGAAAGTGGAGAATCACAACCTACTTCCTGATCTGGAGCAAAAGTGAATATTGCTTCTTGTAGATGAGAGACTCAAAAGGCATTACACATTCATGGATTTAAAATAAAGGATCAGTTACTGTGTTTTGGTCTAGCAAATGAATATCCTACAGCAAAGCTATGCTGTAGCCTAATGAAGGACAGAGAGAGAGTTAATCTTTTTTTGTTGTCTTTACTCTGAAGTGATATGATTATATCACTTTCCTTTTGGGAAATAGGATATTGCTGATCCTGTTCCAATACCACTTCTACAACAATCCCAGCCATGTTCACACACTGTTACTTGGTTAAATTATGTCTGAGCAAAGGTCTTATATTGTTTCTCTGAGCCACAGCACAGAAATGCACATGTGAGTGCCAGTCTGAAGAGGGTTTTGTATCACAAGCATGTTTTTAAACTTCTCATAGAAATTTTGTACAGAAAAAAAGCTAAATCAAATACATGCCTGAAGAAAATTAAGATGGTTTTAATTAATGATAAATATTTTGTATACATACCTTTATAATTCTAGTCAGCAACATTAAAAATCCATAGTTCTTAGAAGTAGTACCCAGTGTCAAATGCTGTAATTGATTATTACATTAGAGAATTCTTTGTAATTCTCACTTATTTTAGTGAGCGGCAGCATTTCAGCAAAATTAAAATATTCCTTTTGTCAAAACAGCATGACAACAGAGGAATGTTACTGAGGCAGGGCATATTGAAATGGGCATTTTTCAATGATAATGTAACAATATAATGTAAATATGTATGTATTTATTTATAATGTAAATAATGTTGAGATAATAAAGTCAGAATGTCATTTAGTGTGCTGTGACTAATTTGAGATGATCACAAGGCTAGAGCGCCTCTCATAAGAAGACAGGCTAAGAGAGTTGGGGCTATTCAGCCTGGAGAAGAGAAGGCTAAGTGGAGACCTAGTTGCAAATTTCCAGTACCAACAAGAGGCTACAAGAGAGCTGGAGAGGGGCTTTTTCCAAGGGCATATAGTGACAGGACAAGGGGAAATGGCTTTAAGCTAAAAGAAGGTAGGTTTAGACTAGATGTTAGGAAGGAATTCTTTACTGTGAGGGTGGTGAAGCACTGGAACAGGTTGCCCAGAGAAGTGGTGGATGCCCCATCCCTGGATGTGCTCAAGGCCAGGCTGGATTGAGCTCTGAGCAACCTGGTCTGGTGGAAGTAAGGTGTTCCTGCCCATGGCAGGAGGGTTGGAATGAGATGATCTTTAAGGTCCCTTCCAACCCAAACCATTCTGTGGTTCTATTTATATAGTCATATAATTTTCTGCTTGGAATAGCTATTAGGTTGGTTCCTACTTTCACTTTGAAAGTCTAACTCTAGACACAGAGATGTCAGTTTTCTCATTTCAAATCAAGTCACTGAAATTTAAGGTAAAAAAAGCCTATTGGGTCATGGTCATCTTCTCCATTCTTCCATCCAAGGTGGAATTATTCCAGGGCAGAAACTACTTTTGTTCTACATCTTAACATGTTGAAGGTACTAAAGTTCCTTTTAAAACCCCAAGCCTATAAACATGTATTTCTTTTCCACACCCTTTCCAGTTGTTAAACAGTGATCTTTTTGCTAAGGACACCTGTTTTCTTTTTAAAAAGAGTTTTGATGAGAAGGCTGGGTCAAGACTCATTAATGTTTCACTAGACCATCTTCCAGAGCACCCTAAACTCCAGAAGGGCAAATTCAGGACTTTGATCCTCCTTTTCAGAGATTTAACAATGAATTCACTGAAAGTTTGTGTAACTTCATCTAACCACAACCCCTCCTGAGCAGCTCAGCTCACTAAGGACTGAAGCACATTCAAGCTGATGTCTGTATCAGAGCCAAATTTCTCAGCAAATGTCCTGTGCTTGCTCACAGGAAACACCAGGATGACCACAGTGCTTCTGAACAAGATGTGACACTCACTTCTTTTGATCACTCCTTCCTGTAACAGCCCTTCTGCTAAAGAAATGGTTAATAAAGTGAGGATGTGTGCCACTGGAAAGGTCATCACTGCTTACACTCATTGAAGTGATATCTGAAGTGATACATGCACATACCTTAATGACTCTGGCAAACACTTTCTATTTTAAGGCTGGGATTAGATTGCTATTTTGATAGACTAAAATGACTCTAAAAAACTGTAAAATTTCAATGATTATTCTCTTAATTTATGCTGTAAAACCAGAATTCAGACTCCAAGCTCTTATTTTCTGTACTTTTTTCATGACTAGAAAGGGGAGTGAATCAAATCTGGGGAAGGACTGTAGGAATAAAGAAAATTATTTAAATATACACAGTCAGTTGAAGAAAAAGTTTTTAAAAAAGTCAGGTAGGAAAGAGAAAAAAATAAATGCTCTTCTGAAGGCAAGGTATAATAAGTAGGTTAAAAGTATTCCAGATTTTTTTCCCCAGAACTTCCCTGTAAACTTAGGCATTGCTTTCACAATAGTAGGGAGTTGGACTACACTGAGGGAATATTGTTTTAAATAGTGTTGAACTTGCCTTTGATCTTTCATAAGCCTGATGGAAGGGGCAGACAGGAAATATGTTTTTCATCATTTTAGGAAGAACTTCAAGCATAAGCATTGATGACTCTTGAGTAATTCCATAATTTGAATCAGGTAAACAAATGCCAAAAAAAGCAGGGCCACTTCTTAACAAGACTCAGGATTGTATGACATAAATGTCACTGTTTTCTCTGTCTGGGTCAGTCAGTTAATGCATTATTTCTTCTCACAGCTGGAATTTGAGAGATCAGTCAAGTCTAGTCTACTAGTCTACAACAATTCAGTATTTGAAAGATGCCCCGGTGTTTTGAATAGACAGGTCATGCTTGAATTCATATTCCTGTTATTCAGACTTGAACCCCCTGATGGTACTGAGGTGTGAGATTGTTTGTCTTGGATTTCCTTAGGTATTTTGGAAACAGGGCTCACTGGCTGACATCCAGCAGGAGTATTAACACTCTCTGACCAGAACTGTTAATAATTAATGTGCTTTTGCACTCAGGCCCAGGCTCTACTGAGAGCCTGCAGTGGGGTACATGCATAGTGAGGATAAAATGACAATAAGGAAGACTGGTTTTGAGCAAAGGGAACAGGGTGTGGGGCAGCATTTTCAGATAGACAATGTGAAGTTGGGGAACTCTGAGCTAGGGAAAATCGATGCAGCTGTCCTTAACCCACTGGAATCAACTAAGGTTTTGGTCATTTGTATTGAAATCTAAAGGTAGATAAATGCAACAACCTCTCTGCCAGTGCAGCTGGTGTAAGTTACTGGGATAATTTTGAACTCAGACTCTCTGCGATCCTCAGATCGATCAAAGTAAGTGCAAATGGCCTGCCAGCACTTCAGTTTAATTTAAATAATTTTTCTACTTCACTAATCAAGAGGTTCAACTTTGCCATAATTACTCATATAAGTGGTGTTTTCTCCAGTCATAGATGAAGAATGGCAAAAGACTCAATGTGTGCCAAGGGAAACCTGTGTGGAAGTTGCCAAAGAGTTGGGTACAACAACAAACAAATTTTTCAAGCCTCCCTGTGTGAACGTGTTCAGATGTGGAGGCTGCTGCAACGAGGAGAGTCTGAGCTGCATGAATACAAGTACAACTTACGTGTCAAAAACGGTAAATGAGGCCATTCATCTGTTTTCTTTTTACCCTGGCTCTCCAAAAAGGGATGGGAAGGAGGATGTTTGGTTTCTGAGATCCTGTTATGAAAGATCTGTCTGCACTATCATAACAAACAGAAGAATTAATTTTTTATCCATGCAGAGCAAATGCAGCATGTGCAATAACATTTTACGTTCATGTTGCATTACTAAAACTAGATTATATATGTGTGGAGTTGGAAAATCAGGCCTTGGGAAAGTGACTGCAGGCTCATGTGACATTAAGAAGTTTAATCCTTTCTAATATATAGTTACGTGGACCAGGGACCCCTTGAGAGCATTGGCTCATGGGAATGCTCTGTATCAAAGGTTTAAGAGAGACCCCAGGAAATTTCATTGTGTGGAGCCACTGCATTTCAACATTTCTATTTCTGCCAAGACGGCTGGCTAATAATTTTGGATGTGCAATTTTGTGAGCCAAAAAAGGAGACATTTTCATCAAGAGAGACCAGATGCTTTTAATTAGAATGCCTCAGGATCTGAATGTCTCAAATCACAAGTAACTTAGGAAAAGAAAGGCTTAAACCAATAGTCAACTATTAATTAGGTGCAACGGGCTGAGTTTTAATGACCAATGCCAAAAAGTGAGCATAGACTAGTCAGAGAACTTCTTTCTGTAGACTCCCATAAGAGGCTATGTACAGAGATACCTTTCTCCTTTGGGTGGCTGAGCAGAGCTCCAAGTTTAGTGATTTCCATCCGCTGTATGTATGAAACCATCTCTGTTCATCAGCAGTCTGATCTAGTGCGTGGCACCCCTGCTAATGGAGGCAGCACGGTTGGAACTAGATGATCTTTAAGGTCCCTTCCAATCCAAGCCTTTCTATGATTTATACCCACAGAAAAAGCACAGGAAACTTCATCGTGTGCATTCCTACTTGACTTGGCATAATAAATGAAATGCTACTTATGAAAAAAGGCTTTTCTTACATCAGAACAAAGATCAAGGGCAGCTGTTTTAAAAAGAAAATTGAAGCCCTCATGGGGAACAGGTCCAATTCACTTCTGTATTTATTTCATGTTTCTTGGAATGTAATTCCACTGTGTCCGGTTGTACTGGAATATAGCTGGAGTAAAATAAATCAGGACCTGTCCTTCTTGCATCAATGCTCATTAATTGCTTTCATTCCACACCAGAAAGAGAAAGCTATTATGAGCTGTTGGCCGTACACAAAAGACATCCGATCAGCTCAGAGAGCTAGGTCAGGCTAGAAAGTATTTATTTATTTATGTGGTTTTTGAGCAGCAGTTCATAAGTTTGTTGAAAAACTGCTGTTTAGCAAAGTGTAACATTCCTTTAGCATCCTTCCAAATAAACGTTCTCTCAAAAGCCTCCAGCTAAGTTCCACTTCTGTATATACCACCATCAGTCTGGATTTACTCATCTAGTCGAATTATTCCCATACTGCCATATTAGTGAGAGCATATTTTTCTTTCTTTGGTATAAAATATCCACTAAAGTATATCAATGCCACCTCAAGTTAGACACTAAAACACCTACGTTTAAATGTCTAAGCAGTCTGGCTTAGGAATACTCAGTCCCTGGATATGGATGCAGCAGTAAGCCAAGACATGATGACACACCAAGATGTACCCCATGTTTTGGTTTCCATGGGAAGGAAGCTGGTTTGTGAGGCAGAGGTGGTGTGGATGTGGATCACTTCAACAGCTCCCACAAATAGCTGCCCAAGGAATCAGAGCCTTCAAGGGGCTACTCAAAGATCACCCCTTAACAGTCTGGATGCACAGAAGCCAGGCCGCTTTATTCCTAAAGTTCCCAGTATAGTCAACAGAGAGATGTTTCTGGGATGATTCCTCTCAGAAACCAAGCTAAAGCAGAATGAACTTTCTTCTATTTACTTCTGTTTCTTACCTCTCTGAAGAAGCTGTGGGGGTTGAGTTACACCCTTAAAGATGCATTATACCCAAGGACAGTTAGATAGCCTCCATAAGTGGTCGAGATTCAACAAATTATACAACAGAGAACAAAGTTTCCAACATCCTCCTCTTTCCCATTTAGCCCTAGCATCCAGAGGAGGTTTTTGAGTTTGTTTGCAAACAATTTTGAGTGGTCTTGCGTGTTTAATAGCTGGCAATACAGCACTAGGACCACCGTTTTGGCAAGTTCCTACCTTAGTGTGCATTGGCTACTCTTCAAAACTGCCAGTGCATTTCTGCTCATTTATACTTATGTTAATTACCTCTAGAAAAGAGCAAAGGTGGGGAAAATGATGGCAAAGAATAAGAGATTTTTACTCCAAATATTAACTGTATAATGGAAACTGAAAAATACATGTTATTTGACCCATCTAGCTCTTTGAGATCTCCGTTCCCTTGACAAGTGTTCCTGAGCCTGTGCCCATCAAAATTGCCAATCACACAGGCTGTAAGTGTGTATCAAACACCCAGCACCACCAGTATACCATCATACGAAGATCTGTCCAGTACCCAGAAGAAGATGGGTAAGTTCCCTCATTTGCAAATTTCTACACATATTGAAGTTATTTTGTTCTGATTTGGACATTATAGTGGTCCACTCTCTTTCTGTTACCTCAACAGTTTTTCCAAATAAGTTGATTATCACTCAGGATTAGAAAGTTCAGCTAAACCTGGTGAATTATAAGAGAATGGACACCAGAATCAAACAAACTGCAGAACAGTTCAGCAGCATTTGGAGTCATTAAGACATTGAGGTGCTTGAACAGGGACTCAAAGTGCACATATCAGCATTATGCTCCACTGGAACTATTTGGGTATGTGTGCATAGATCTTTTCAATCTGACACAGCACCTCTGTTCATGCATTATTTAGCCAGGGCATGCTGAGTTCTGTGCTCAAGCTAAAGCCCTCTGTCATATCTTACGGCACATCAGGTCAGAATCAATATGAATCACGGGTTTTACTGTTTTTTTCAGTCCTGGTTTGCACCTGTAGGGCTCATGGGCCCGAGGAAAGTGACCTCACATCTAACTCTAAAATATGACATAAAATACTTGTAGTCCTGCTGAGAAGAGGCCACATTAATTTAACAAAGACTCTAGAAACACAAATAGGTTGCATGACTCAATGAAAGTCAGCTTGGATGTCTCTGTCAAGCCCTCCATGTGGGCTTGTCCCATAACTGCCCTTCAGTTGGACATCTGGGCTAGGCAGAGGTCCCATTTAGGCAAAGTCACTCCAGCCCTCCCTCAGCCTGCTGGCCACTCTAAATTCTGTACCTAGACAAATACAGAAGTACCTCAACCTCCCTTCAGTTTGTAAGTTGCCCTACCAGGGCAAAGGGCCTAAAAATCAAACTAGCCCTCTCTGCCATTGAAATAGTCCACTGTACATTCCTAAGCACAGTCAAATTTAAACTGGAGCTGCACCTTCTGGCAGCATGGCAAAATTGAAAATACAGTTACATGGCACAAATACTGCAGGATAAAGACTACCCTGGGTGGGCTAAAACTGTTTTGTGGAAAAGTGGAGCTGCAAAACTGTAGCTGTTTCTTAAGGTTGTAATTTGTAATGCGTGCTCTACTTGCTTCTTGTAGTTGCTAGGAGCCAGACGGTGTGGCTCTATCAGCAGAAGCATCCAGTCCCAAATTTGTCTGCTTGCAGCAGTAATGCACACAGATGCCAAGCCTCATGTAACACAAGTGGCAAATGCAGCATACCAGCAGACCACACTGGTAGACTGCACCTTATTATTTGGGGTTTTTCTAAATTCCTATATCAATTTTGTTTTCCTTCTAGATGCCCCTTTACCAATAAATTTTGCCATAATGGATGGATCTGGGATAGTGACAAATGTGAATGTGTTATAGACACACAGCACTCCAATAGACGAGAAGGTAAAGATGAAATGACAGATATTTTTGCATAGTATCTCTAAGCTTTTTTTGTGTCGCATTTTGGTATTTTTCTCCTTTTTTCCATCAAGGGAGTTACAGTTTTTATTCCACATCCCTAGATATACTTGCATTATGGTATGGAAACTCCCCTGAAAATAAACACTCACATGTGCTTACCACTGTATTGTGCTTTTGGCTTGGATGCTTTATTCTCTCTATATTAGCAAGCTGAATAGGACACAGGAAAGTATTTAAAAGAGTTTGTGAAGTTGGCACCCTAGAAAAATTTTATTTTACATAGGCCTTAAATTGTATAATGGGCATTAGGGAAAACTTTTTACCTGTAGGGAAAAAAATGCCCTGAAATATGTTGTATGGAGCAGGTACTGAATATTTTGGGGGGCAAATTTTTGAGAATGGACTTAATAAGGAATAAGAGAGGCAGAATCAGCTATGCCTGTTAGCTATACTCAGTGCAAAATAATTATATAAACATTCAGAGTATTTGAGTACTCTTCATGATAATATTAAGTAATTTAGGAAGTTTTCAAACTGATATGCCCTATGTACTCTGAAGTATGTATGTATACTCCTTCAGGTCTATGGAAAGAAATAGAAGAGGGTAAAATTTGTAGAAGAGAAACTGTTGCCCTTCGTCCTCTGCTTGCCCTGTAAAATTTTAATCTGTGAAATAAATTTGCAGGAAATATTCTGGGTGGTAACTGCGTAAGTTTAAAGATACTTATGAGCAATAAATATTAAGAGAAGTTAAATTTTCTCCAACTCCATTTTAAGATTTTTAGAAACTGTTTTTCTCAGGAAATTATACTGGTCAAAATAACATGATCATAGCACTGGAGCAAACACAGAAGAAAACATTGCCTTTGTGGTTTAACCAACATGCACCAAGCAAAAGAATCTGAAGCAACAATAAGGCAAGCTGGAGAGCAATTCCTAGACTAGCAAACTAAAATAAAACTAAATAACCTCATAAACTGGTCTGCTGATTACAAAATCCTAACATTAATAAGAAAGAAATCAGTTGCATAGTGGTTTCTGTTGGATCTTTTCTCACTCTGGATCAGATCCTTTGACCATCAGGTTAGGCAGCTAAACTCAAGTTAGACTTAACTCAAGAAAGGTTAGTACTCTGTATTTCTGATTAAGTCCAAATGACTGTGAATAGTCAGAGTCCTCTTAACTTAGCCTTTTATAAAGTCAGCTTGGAGCATTAAAATTTGTGGCTCATTGAATTACAGCTTTCATTGACATAGACTCAATACTTCTTCAGAAAAACTATCATTCTCTGAAGTACATTGTGTTTGGCAAATGGCTGGGACAAAATAACTTAAAATCTGTCTTAGAGGTTGAAACAAAGTGAGATCAAAACACTCTATACCCCTTCACACAGGCCAAGTTTAATCACCCCAAGGAAGGGGTTTGTCTTCCAAGAATTCTGGGCAGATTCCGTCGTCCCTTCCAATAGGCCTTGGATTTTATTCTGTCTGGATATTGGTTTTCCAGCATTAAGTAAATAATAATGAAGATTTCTTTCAAGTAATGTGCAAGCCTTTTCTGGCCACTGAGATCAGGCAGCAGAGGTCACGGGTGCAGGTTATATTCCACATGTTATATCCAAAAGCTAATTGTAAAACTACAGGAAATTACCTTTCCAGTGACACCTTATACACCATGACCTTTAACCGGGGATGTGCTGCTTGCATTTTAATAAAGCTTTCACAAAACGTGTTTCCTTTTTGCTAGGATTAGCTTCATATTTTACTCCAGATGTGTATTTCTAGGGAAGACAGATGAGGTATTAGTGTGTTCCCTTGGCTGGGGTTTTGTTTCTGAAACAAATTATTTGCTGTTTCTTTGCTCCTTGCTGAAGTGCTAAGCCAGCTTGTACCTTCCTCGACATACCTTTACTCCTTAAAAATTTCCACAGTGTAAGTGTAGTGACATACATGTGTTGAGTGTGACAGTTTGCATGGATATGCCTTTTTGTCATAGGTATAGACTGCATCCTTTTTGAGATTTTATTTTAAAACTTGCTGTCCAGTAAAGATTTGGGCATTCCAAAACAGAGCACTAGGCTCTTGTAATATACATCCTCAAAATTTTTTTTGCTGGGTTCAACCCACAAGAAATCACAGCATTAGAGTGAAATAATCATCCCAATCCTCCCAAGTCCTGTTCTTCACTGTATGTTACAACAGAAATTCTGAAGTCAAGAATCTATCAGAGAGTACATGTGTGAGTTTTAGTGACTAGAGAACAGAAAGAGCTAGTCTCCCGAAACTCAGGCTTTAGTCATGTAAAGCTCACTCCTAAAAGATGTATGTGCTATTATTGCAGGACTCCCTTCTCTTGCTGAGCTGGCTATGTGTGGACAATATATGGAATTTGATGAAGAAAATTGTGAATGCATCTGTAGACATAAGTGTCCCACAGATTTCTTTCAAAGTAAAGAGAACTGCAGCTGCTATTTGTGTAGGGAGAGCCAGGAGAGCTGTGCTCTAAAACACAAGATATTTCATGCTGAAACATGCAGGTAAGTGATCTTTGTCATTCAGTCTCTACACTGCAAGATCTGAGTTAGCTTGCCTAGATGTTAGAAGTGCAGGTGCTGAATTGGTAAGGAGGTTCACCCAGGTTAAAATACCTTGCTAAATTAGGGAGATAATTATAATAGAGATTACAATACTCACCTCATAAAAGGAATTTAAGGTTTATTTAATTGTGTTTTAAAGAAATCTGGACAAGGCTGCAGTTCAATTATCAATATTTATACTTCCTTCCCTCTAATCTTAAGGAAATGGTGATTAAAACTGTGCTACAACTGAAATTAGTTTTTACAGTGAGATGCTGAATCTTGCATTTGTAGGTGGGCAGAACCTGTCCTGTGTTCTCTGTGACAGCTGAATGCAATCTCATGGATGTTTAGGGACAAAGGCTCCCTAAGGTGGCATGTAGAGCACACAGCACATTCCTTACTCCTCAGAGCAAGTGATTTTCTAGTCCTAAAGCAATTTTGTGCACATACAAATCCACTCAATCAGCTCTGACTCCACTGACAGGCAGTAAAATTTTTCTGGGACTACTACACACCATGCATTTCCCTAGTTAGTTAGTTAGTTAGTTAGTATCTATCTATCTATCTATCTATCTATCTATCTATCTATCTATCTATCTAGATTGATTAATTAATTAATTGATGTTGAGGTTTCTGTGCCAAAACTCAGATAGAAAATACCTTCTTAAAATACCTGTCTTCACTCATTAGTTTACTTTTTAAATTTCTCAGAAAGCCTTGGTCCCATGTAGAGACCCAGGAGCAAGCAGTATCTCAGTCTCAAAGTTTATGTCAGAATAGTCTGCATCCAGTTTCCCTGGCTACCTTGGACGAGCTGCAGCTCACTGAGTGGTCACCCACAGGGTCCATTCTCATAGACTTCACAGGTTAATTCATAGAGAAACCTGCGGAAGAAGTAACCTTCGCATCTTCAGGTTCACCTTTGAAAATAAGGACAAACACGAAATAGTTGAGAAGTACAAAAATAGCTAGAGCAATCAGCAGAGCTGAAAGTGAGCATGAAATATTTGGTTGTTTATATTCTTCAGACAGGTGGGAGGGGAGTATTGTAATCATTTGTTTACATGACTTTGGGTTCTAGAGATTACTATAATCTGGTCACAGGACTTTAATGACAGACTCCTATGCCCAGTATTCCTGGAGGAATAAAGCTGAAGCATCAAGTGAGACAAGGTACTTTGCAGAGTTTGATGGCAGCACTATCCAGTGCTGACACTCAGGACCTGACTGATCTCAAGAAATGAAAGCATCACATCAAGAAATGAAAGCATCACTCAGGTCATGACTGTGGACAAATGAACAACTGCAAGACATGTTGCTGTAGACAATAATTGTCAAGCAGTGAATTCTTGTCTCCCTGTGTTTGAGGATGTCAAGACTATCCCAGACAGTGTCTAGGGAGCATTGCAGTGTTTAATGATGAAAAAGTTAAGGAATGTGACAGTGAACAATTATCCTATTAAAATGCTTCTCTCTTTTTGCTTTCTTTCTCCTTTATCATACAGTTGTGAAGATAGATGTCCAGCCCAACCCAGAACATGTCCAACTGCCAAGCCAATGTGTCCCAGGCATTGTCGTTGTCCAAAGGAGAAAAGAGGGTCTCATGGGTCCCAAAGCAGAGAAACTCCCTGACTGAACTTCCCCTGTTCTTCAAAAACTCACTGCTTTGCAAAGTAGCTGTCACTGACTTTCGAACAGTAGTAAACATGAACATCTTCCACATTAATAGCAGAAGAATTAATCCAGCCTGCATTTATTTATGAGAGTAATAACTAACTACAGGTGAATCCTCTGGGACATTGGCAATTGTTCTTTAAGGGGTAACAACAGCTGATGAATTGCTGGCTGCATGGAAGAAAGATTGCAAAGTGCCAGTTCCATGCTACGTTACGGAAGATGAAGCAGGTATATTGGAAATAGAGTGGCAGTCTCCAGCCAGTCTTTCAGAAATTGGGACTTGATAATCTTAGCCTCTGAATCCTTAGCTAATGCAGCTTCTGGGTAAAACTTTTTTCAGAAATTCAGTGTACAGGAATTGGCTTCTAATAGGTTCAGCACTGAGTTATTTGATCTACTGTCCAGCTTTGATTATCATTTTGTGTCTATTGTACAACTACTGTCAGATGTGCCATATTTAAGTGTATATAAGAAAATAAATACATCAGTTATTCGAGTGGATTTTTCTCTGTTGTTTTAGAACGCTGCCCAACAAATAGAAAATAAGCAAAAACCCAAAGCTATCTCAAGTACAGCCTTCTTACATTTGTTTCACTAGGACTGGCTTCTGCCCAAACCCAGGTCGAAACAAGGTCACTTGATCCAATAGTTTCAGTAAAAAATCTTTTTCCCACGTCTGCCTGACAGGCATGGATGATTTATTTATTTGTTCCTGGTGTAGTGTGTTAATCTCCCTAAGGGGATAACAGCCACACTATTGCTAACTCTTCAATGAATTTTGGAAAAGCACAGTTCACTAAAAGATGGGTTTCCTTTTAACTTACAATGCTGTGGAAATATCTCCTTTGCACTGAAGTTCCTCTCACCACTGTGAGGCCTGAGTTAACAGTGCTCAGTAACCAGATCAAGTGCAAGGACAGCATTATTTTCTGAACCACTCAGGTTGGGTGTTAGCCAGTCCAGATAAAATATTATGAGCAATAATCTGAACTGGAAGTGATAGTCTTGACGACTGAATAGTGTTTCCTCTTTGCTGAATTCTCCAGTTCTATACTGCACTGTGAACAAATGGAATAGAGTAAAAGAAACAAATGCTACAGAGATAGAATGCTTGACACAATACAGGGAACAAGAAGTGGCTTTTTGATGTGCAACTGAAATTTTTTTGTATATAGGAAAAATAGATTGCTTTAGAATAAAATTAGAGTCAAATCCTGTAAGCTTGATTGAATTGTTGTAGACAGCATCAAACAATTTAACATGTCTTTTGTCTCAGTAAGGAATTGATCCTGAATGAGTGCTCTGAGTGCTTCCTAAGTCACTTGGGATCTAGGTCTGTGCAAACATACTTGTAGGCTGTTCTGTGAGCTGGCCTGGGACCCTCTGACCAAGAAACACAGTCTGACCTGTGAGCATCTGGGTGGAGCCCTTGTAGCAGAGTTACCTACTGGTCTGTACTGGGCTCACCTATTCATGGGGTTTCCTCCGGAGCAAAGGACACATGCCCCCAGCGTGCACTCTGCATGGACAAGAAGGGGAATGTGACCCCAATGCAATACCAGGTGAAGCAGCTTGGCACCGGAAGCACACACTTAGATTTCTCCTCCTCCAAGTGGCTCTAAATTCAAATACATGTTCATAGTGGGTGAAATCTCTGAGCTATACTGGGGTCCATAAAAGCAATTAACTACCCCATCACTTCTCTTCTAGCTCCGCTGGGGGCAGTCTGACCAAATGGATGAATTCCCAATACGCTACACCCTCATCTCATTCCTCAGAAAACCAGGGAGCTGCAGAGGAAAACCTGACATGTAACTTACAGTACCAGAGACATGTAGAGCGAAAATACACCTTTGTGCAAAACCATACAACAGTATTTGTAAAGCTAAATTCTGTGGAAAGAAATTAAGCTTTTACATTTACTAGCTTAAACTGAAATTTAGCAACTAGAACCCTGTATTAATTAATCCCGAGTCTCATCCATGTTATCTGTAGAGGCTTTCTCAGTTTTCTGTCCTGACTAGTGAATATTAACTTCCTTTTTCAAAACTGACTGCTCCTACCTGAGAGAAAATAAAGACTGCTTCAATTTCAGAAGGCTCTTAGATAAAGCAGTCACTGAGGGGCTAGAAACCATATTCAAAAGCTTTTCTCACAGACAGAGAGGGATTTGAACATGAACTACCTATCCCTAGGAGAGTGCAATAGCCATTAGGATACCAGGCTAGAAAGGTATCATCGCTGACCACCACTGTGAACCTTACTCTGAGGTTTCCACACTTCCCCATTTCACTGAAAAACAGACCTGTGCCTGGAGGACCAGTGCAGACCGAAGATCCCAGTGGGGTGGAGTAAGATGAGATCTCACTACATTCACAGGCTTCTTTCAGTGTAAGCCTATAGGTAAATTTAACCTTTAACCTCAGAATTTTGCTCTTAGATCTTCTGGATCACTTGTTAAACACTAAGGCAAATGTTTTTGATAGTGTTGTGGTTTAAGCCCACTTGGCAACTAAGTACCACACAACCTCTCACTCACTTCCCCCACCACCACCCTAGTGGGGGAGGGGAGAGGGGAGGGGAGG
>VWZD01002536.1:6410-27427 GCA_013396695.1 Sakesphorus luctuosus
AAAAAAAAGAACAAGGCATCCACATGAAATGGAGTCTGTTCTCAAGTTCTTCTACATAGGAAGTATAGTCTATTCTTTTCAATTAACAGGAACAGGGCCCCTCCTGACTTAGATAAATATACAACAGATAGAAAGGGAAGCACCCTGCTACACAGCACCCTCATAAGGGAAGATAACCACACAAGACATACATCACTTATCCTGCAGCGTAAGAGCGAATAATCGCATGGAAGGAAAAAACGTATTAAGGACCTATTGCTGCTAACTGTCTGTGGCTACATAAAGAAAGTGTACAGCAGTTCTTAAGTTCCAGAAAGAGTTTTATAATGCACTTGTTCCTTTAAGAACATGAAGAACACTAGTCAATTTAAACTAAAGATCTTGTATGTTGCACATGCCAGTTTTTTGCTGTTTTGTTGTTGGTTTGGGTTTTTTTTGACACTAACCTCAACATTAGCATTAGTCTCTTAGTATTACAAAAAAAAGTGCTATAGTGCACAATCATAATGCTTTACAGTAAAGAGAGGAGGCCAAATTAAATTTTAATAGAAACCAATTGTTTGAACATGCATTAATGACATGCAGAGTTGTAGGTAAGAAAACATTTTTTAAATAGAAATCTGTATATCATAATCCTAAAGTGGAAGGATTCAGGGTAAAAATCACAACTCTGATCACTAGACAAGTCCACATCAATAAAGTTTATCTAACATCAAGTCAACATGGTGATGTCAGGATCAGTAAAGCAAAGACCTAGGCACAGACCTACAACACATAAGGAAAAGAGCAAAGTTCTGAGCTCATAGTTCTGTGTTACAATACAGCTGTTTCACACTGTCTAACCAAAGCCAGCTATGCCAGCTCATGGCCACCTGTACCCATGTTGGAGATGGACAGTTTGTCCCTGGACCTCGAAGAATGTGAGCAGGATGGTGTAGACTCTGGGGGAGAACTTGGAGTCCTGATAACAGCTCCTATAGTACTACAGTATTTCTAATGCTTCCCGTTTTCTTTACTTTAGATCACAAAATCATTAAGCAACACTGTGACAGAAGTCTCAGTGTCTTAACTAAGGGTCATCAATACCAAATGAAGTCTTCCCAATTTATTGTGTATTAGCATGCTTTAATGACAGAACCTAAAATAACAACAAAATACAAGAAGAAGCCATCACCTTCCCTCTTTCAGTCTGTAGTTTCGCTAGAGTCCTTAAAATGAAAACAATTCCTCTTTTAAAAATAACTTCAAACTAGTAGTATTGCTAGTAAATAACTTCTGCCATGTTTAGACTCAAGTGCACTCAAAATGCAGTAATAAATGAAGGATTTATTTATACCTTTAGACATTGTTTTTGTTCTTATTTAGAATATAAATTTTATTCCAAATTTCAGAAGCATTACTAAATTAATCAAGATATGACACTAAAAAATTCTGCCTCTATCCCAACTGTAATGTGAACTTTGAAGTCTTCTGGGCTTTTTCTTAATTTTAGGCATGACCCTGGTTTCTAAAACTGATTGTCGATTTTGGTGTTTCAAGCTGAAATAACACAGACCAAATTTTCAGGAAGCAGACTCTAGGAGTTCTGCACTGCAAATTAGTTTACAATGCTGTAATTTTTTATTGGTAGCAATTTTTATCTAGACTCTTGGTCATGTTACTCAGAAATACAGCAAACTCATTACTTGAATTCTTTCAACTGACCAATGAATCAGGAAATGTCTTTTGAAATGTGTTTTGTTTGTTCAAACAATCCCTCAGAACAAGATGGTATATTTAAGGATACAACCTAACGAATATAATTCAAAGCAACTTAATGATATTTATTATGCCTTCTTTTCAATTGTAGAACATAGCTCTAGGCAGATTTCATTCATTCAAAAAATAAATTTTTAGTTCTTTTGAGAAGTTGAATAAACTCTGCAAAGCATGCCAACTGGCAGGCACAGATGCCCACAATTCACACACTGATCTTTATAAAGCACTTCACAATTAGTCACAAAAAAAAAACCCTCAAAAAACCAACCAACCAACCAACAGCAAACCAAACCCAAATCCACAAACAAAGAAAACCAAGCAACCTGGTGAAACACACTTAATTTGAATTCACTATAAGCAGTATTTTACAAATAACATAAAGTTTTGGTTTACTTGCAGATTAAGTGTAGCAACAGACAGCATTCCATTGCAATATATATACAAAAGAAAAATCAGAAGGCACACAAAACAACTCTAAGATACCTCACATTTAATATTATAGTGATTATTATTATCTCTAACAACGCTAAATATTTAATTTCAGTAACATAGTATATTTTGGTTTTGATATGTGGTTTCCACGTTCACAAACACAACATGGAAGTATGTGAATGGCTGATGCAGTTTTAATCCACCATGAAAGACAAATGTTCTTCCCCAGGCCTCAACATTTGTATCCAAGTTCCTAATTGCTTTTCATGCCCTAACAGTTTTTTGTTTTACTGATGTACTTTCCTGGACTCCTGATCACTCCCCTAGGCCCAAAAATCATTATAGAGTTTTACATATTCTGTCCAAAATACTTCTTTTCCCACTAATTATTTCCCTACCTCATTATTTCAGATGTTTCTAGAACTAAAATAAAACAGAAAAACTTTTAATTTTATCAGTAAATGATAATCACAATATATATATATTTGAGTGGGGTTTTTTTCAAGATGTTACACAGCAGACAGTATATTGAAACATGAAGTTTCAGTAATTATATTGTACTGTGTGGGTATTTATGTATGCTATATATTGGATAAACTGGATATATTTTTTGGCAAGAAGCAATAGTAACAGAAGTTGTCAACATTACAGTTTGGCTCTTACAAAATTCAAGGAACACTTTTTAATGTTAATTATACTTAACATTTAGGCATTCTATAGTGAATAAACTTTAATGTCTTTCTCTACTAAAATCAACACTTAATTAGATGTAACAGAAAGCTTTTATTTGATGGAAGCAAAGGGTCAGAAAAAAACCCAAAATGCAGCTGTTTGCTTTCATTTATAATTATGTGCATCTGTTTGAATAAATATTTAGGCTGAATGCATAACAGTGTGTTTTACTGCAGGTAAGCAAGCAAACTATAAAAATACTGAGAAGAAAATAAATAATTTAAAAATATAAATTCTCACAAGTATTAAACAAAAGCCAAGGAGATAATTACTCTATATAGACTATTAGCACAATATCCTGGAATTACATTATGACATAGAAAGCCACAGAAGCTTTTTACAAAAAATACAGTTTTGAAAACTATTTATTCTAAATAATATAAGCCTACTGAAATCAATATTACTCTTTTCATTTTTTAATTTTCTTAGAGGTCTTGGATGATCAAAGTGTCCCAGTGTTTTCTGGCTTCTGTTTGGCTTACAGTATTTGTAAGCATGAAACACATTCAACATAGGCACACAATAGTGGACAAAAATCTACATGCTAGTATTCCAAGTATAACCACTCCTTACCACCACCACTAATCCTAAAAAATAAAATCACAAAACACAGGTTTGCATTTTCTCTGTATTAAGCTCTTCCAATGACATTAAATTCTCTAAAAGTTTAATTAATTTCAGAAAAAAAAAAAAATTGATCTAGAGTCAGATCTATAAAAACTAGAAATATGAGGAACTAGGATGTTTCAAGTTCAAATTCCTCAAATTCAGGTTAAAAATACTATGGAAATTATTTAAAAACATAAAACATAATGTGTTTCTAAGTGCACACTGGAAGACTTGCTCAAGTAAATCTATGAAGATTGATTACAAACCCCAAACAGACCAGACTGTTTAAGTTGGGTCAACTCCTACACCACATTCCTAAGAGTCTGATCACAGAATAGATGACACTGTACTTCAAGAACACCAAAGTATTCTCATCTCCTTTTAAGATTGTAATGTACATGTCATTAGTAATGTACATGTCATTAGTGAGACATAACTTGCCCTGAGGATTATCACCAGTCAAATAATAAAGAAATAAATAACTTTGGATGATGCTAAATGTATAGATGTAAAAGATTTTACACAGTGCACAACATAATAGTTATGAAATTTAGCAGCCTGTAATTGGATAATATATCATTTCTATGTTGCTTTTATTCTGTAAAGGCTTAAGACAAATAGAGATGTGTTTTATAGAGATGTGTTTTGGGTGCATTAAGTCTTTTCCATAGACAGCAGAATGAGTATTGTGGGGTTCTTCACTTAATTTTGTATTACCTAAAGTGCCAGTTTTGCTAAAGATTGATGACTTGGTAAAGTTCAAGATCACACTAGTAAACCTCAGTTCTGTTGGATTTTTTCATCTGAGTAACAGTAAGAATAATATTTTTGCTACTGAGTACTGGATTTCTGAGAGATGTAAAATTTCAGCTAGATTTCTGAGATATATGAAGTATAACTTGTGTAGCAGCTATTATCTTTTCCTCCATTAATAACTTTAAGAAAGTTAAGGCAAGAATCTGATTGTTAAGTGTTTCTCTCTCTTACAGATTTTATTGCATAGGAATGGACATAGGATTTACAGATTAAATGGGTTTGGAGTCTGCAGTTTGATATAGTTATCAATGTTACAGCATTGTACTAAACCCCTGGCAACTGCAGTATGATTAAGCATGAGAACGTGAAGGAAGATCTTTATGTTTCATCCCCTACTGCACTGTGTGTCCCCTTGTCTCGTTTCCAGGTCACTATCTCTGTCCTGTCTTGATCATTATGTTTACCTATTATAAAACCTTAACATGCAAAAGGTTAGCAAGGTTTCAGTGCAATTACACAGCCTCTGTGATCATGACACCTACTAAAATAAATAGATCAGAAAGTTTTAAACTCTTTTTAGCCAAGAAATTTTTTATGATGAGGATGGTGCAATACTGGAATGAGTTGCCCAGAAAGATGATATGTGCTTCATCCCTGGAAATGTTCCAGGTCAGGTTGGACAGGGCTCTGAGCAGTCTGATATATTTGAAGAAGTCCTTGCTCATTGCAGGGAGGGGTTGAATTGGACAACCTTGAAAGTTCCCTTCCCACCCAAACCACTCTATGACACTGTATTTCAGGAACTGCTTGTTTCAAGAATCCGAGTTTGAAAAAATTCCCCTACTGTGCAAAACCACAACATAGAGCATTTTGGTAAATCTGGAAAAGCATGAAGAGTTTTAGAAGACTCAGAATCCTCCATTCAATAGAAATAGAATTTTAAATACAGTACAGCAGGTGCTGCACTAAACTATTTCACTGACTTAACAATTGCATGCAAGACTAATTTTAAACATTTTTGAACTGTAAGTGGCTTCCAGAAACTCACAAAATTAATTTCTTTTATTGACTGCATCATTCCATTATGGCCTTACACAGTGGTGAATGCATATTTTGGTGCATAAGTGTACCAAACTTCTGTACTAAGAACAGTAAGTAAGCCTGAAATACATTTCAAATTTTAGTTATGAAAGAAGTAAACTACCTTAACGAATTTCCATCACTATTACACAGCCAGTAATTGTCACTACATTCCTCTCTGAATGATACAACAGTGTCTACAACTGATGTCTTCTTCTCTGACCCAGAGCATTTAAAGATTACAAATGTTTAAAAAGACAATAAAATTTACAGAATCAGTAAGCTTTGGAGTCCTCAGGCATGACAACATGTGAAAAAACAATAACTCATCTTTTAAAAAATAGTCTCTCCTCCCTGCCTGTCACAAACACAAAAAAACCTACAACTTAAATTATACAGGAAGACATTGCCACCTGTACACTGTAAAATATCACCTGACTCAGTCCTTATTTGAGAAAAAATTCTTGAAGAATATATAGTTTTACACTATTCAGAGGTTCTGCTTTAAAAATCACTCTAAAACCTACTGTGTCAAAATATATCAGAAAATATTAGAATGACATTTTTCTTTTTTCTTTTTTATTAATGTATTTTTCTAGCTCAGAAATAACAGCACTTTCCATTTTTATATCAGTTCTTAGGCATACTGGGAAAAGAGGACAGGGAGAGATACAGACCAAATACAAGTCACAACATGTAAGCTGCATATAATAGTGAATAATTCATCTGCTGGACAGAAATGTAGCACAGCCAGACTTTGTACTTCAGAACGAAGCAAGACTGAACCTTCCTCTTTTTACTTTCATCACAATCTTCACTTAAATTCTCATAGTTCTTCTCTGAAGGAGCTGTAGAAGTATCTGTCCCAGACTGATACATTCACTTACAGAGTCAGGAAACAGACAAAAAACAGTTGTTCTCATATATAAATCTCTATGCACTTACAGCTTTGTTAGATACTCGCTAAAAACAGGTATATTAGCTATGAAAATCAGGGATGAGATTATATCAACAGAACTAGTACAAGTCTGTTCCTTTTCCCGGAAGTTATGTGTGAGTGTGGGAGTTCAGACAGGTTGTGTAACTGAAATTGGTAACAATGCTCTAATAGTGTACACACTATTACATATTTGACTCTGTGCTGAGTGGGTTGGATTACACTATCTCTGTAAAATGCCACAGTGAACAAAGACCTTTAAGAAAAAATCATGAATTGTTAACTGATACACACTGAACTTTATTACAAAAGATCATAAGGGATTAATATGGGTTTCATTATTTATCAAGTATTGGGATGTTACATGAATACCTCTAGAGATACACGACAGGGAAGAATAAAAGTAACAGACATGGACCCGGTATGACAGTGGCCACTTGCCAGGGAGAACACATACAGCAATGAAAATACTGGCATGATAACAGTTTCATTGCTTGGTATATTAACTGATTCATTAGCTCTAATCTTCAGGTTCCATTTGCCCCCGTGATACAAACGCCCTGGCTCAAAAGCATCTTTTTACTTGCCAAAGCCAAAAGACCCAGAGAGAGGAGGTATAGATACTGGCTAAAAGGGCCTTTTTGTTTATATATTACTGCCAGTGGAAAAAAATGGAGTTTTACAGAAGCATGTAGAGAAAATGAATATTCCCTAAAGCATTTAATAAAAAATCTTTGCACTCAATTTGTGCAATTCAGCTTTTTATATTTTTAATAGCACACCTTTTCTCTTGCTTTGTGTAATGTATTATTTAAAGTATGAGGACAAGTACTAATGCAAATATACTATGTAAATTATATTCCTATACTTCGTGTTAAAAAATGAATCTTAAATTTATAAACATGTAATAGAAGCAACTAGTAATAAAACTTGTTTCTGGAGTTTGGCAGAGGAGGGGTCATTTCAAGTCTTAAGAAACTATTGTCTATTCAAAATCAGCCTTTTGAACACATGATAAGTTGAGAGTCATTTTCAAGTATTATTCCAGGCTTCTGGAATTTACCTCATCCTTTCAATTCCAGGATCTAAAACTCCCCAAAAACCCCATAAAATCTAACACAGACTTCCCAAGAAAGTGTCTTGAGCTTCGGTCACAGTTACATTCTATTTACTTATTTTCCAGAAGTATAAAGAGACAACATTCCTGTACAACACCACTAGCAGAAAGTTGTCATCCATTTTTAAGATGAAGCACTCCAATGTACCTTTGATAGCGAAATTAAGTGGTGAATATCAGGTTCCCTCCTTAATGCTAACTGCTGGCAAATATTCAATTATAACTTACAGCAAGTATCTTAATTTTCTTAAGTTCTGTCCGTTATTCAGAAATGACCTCTCCATCGCATCACTTAACTCATCTTAAAAAAAATCTTCATGAGAATGTTTGCTGAGAGTACCCCACCCATTAACAGGCTTTAGATGGTGACTGCTCATCTTGAGATGAGACATGCTCCATTTTAAAGATCCCAGTCAAATTTAGAAACACTGTTACAGTCATTTGTGTGATAAAACCTTATCTCTCTTCCTTAATTAGCTCTCAGTTTCATTCTTCTCCCTTTTCCCATGCAGTTTAAATTGCCTTTTTTAAAAAAATAAAAGCAATCACATTCCTAGTTATCTCCATATCAATAATCCATCTACCTCTCCTAGCTAAAAATATTAAAGTTTTACAGCTACTATAGACAGGAACTCCTTATTCTGGTCCTAAGCTACTTCTGATTTGACTTTTGTCCCATACACTTTAATGAAAACATTCTAATCAGCATCTTCAGTGATCTATTTATTATGAACTCTAAAAAAAGACACTACTCAATCTCCCTATATCTGTTCTATTAGATTACTTCCAATATATTGACAGATATTGGCTGACAGTGTAGGCCTCTATCAAATCTTCTAAAACTCTCTAATTTGCTCTGTATTGTTCTCCCTTTGATTATGGTTGTCTCTTCAATGTCCCCACTAAATTCTATAGTGCAACTAAATAAATTTATTTTCACATTAAACCCTTATTTCCATTTACTGATAAGGTAAGTAAGTCACACCTTACATTGGCTACTCCTGCCTTCCAGGCTGCCCTTTTTGTTTGAATTTCCAAAGGCTGACAAAAACTGTTTCATTTTTCAATTCAAAGCTCTCCTTAGCTATACCACTTGAAATTTGTTAACTATTTAGATGAGTTTGAAAATATTACAGACCTCAGATCTTCTTCAAAGTCTTACTTGTAGCCTCATATACAGCTTGCAAATAGGAAAAAGGAAAAAAAAAGAAAAAACATTCATCCAGTCTTTGTGGTTTTTCCATCTGAGTTTCTCAAACTCTTTGCAAATTCTTTTTTTACAAATGAAGTTTCAAGCACGCTTCTTGTTCAAAACTACAGGTGTTTTCCAGCTGTCTATATAAATATAATTACTTGGAGTTTGTTTTATATTATTTATGTGTAAATAAACAAATATTTTAAACTAAAAAATTTAACATGATTTAATAATCACTGGCAGAACACAAAGACATTTTTACTCTATCATCCTATTTAATGTCAAGTTGCACAACAAGTAGCACATATTGACTTGACAGATTACTCTATGGAAACTTAGTAAATGTACCAGTTTTTAAACCAAGAAAACATGATTTCAAAACACTTTACGGATAACTTCCCTACTTTTTATGAGCATTTTCTATATCTTCTCTAATAGGTTTCTGTTTCATAGCTTTCTACCATTAAAAATGTTAAGCTTTTGATTCTGGTTTGGATACCACTCCTTCCTTCAAAAAATTCTGAATTGCATAATGCATAATGCAATTCAGTAATAATACTTTTTTTTTAGCTTCAAATAGTTAGGGACCATTTCAGTTTTCACCCATCTTTGAAAATCCTGTTAAATATACTGACAGCAAAAATAGGGTTCTGAGTGTAGTAAGTGAAGGAAACAATCCCACCATGTTCAACAACTGTATGAAGACGATTGTACTTTCATACAGTACAAATCACCTTGAAATTACTAATAAACTTTCAGAGATAAAGAATTGCAGGCAAGTGACACAAATGAAAACCAAAGCAGAGGAAGGACCCCTGCATCTCTGGAAATCTAAGACTTGGAACACTGCTCAAGCGGTACATTTAACTAAAGGATAGCTATATATCAACATGGATGCCTGGAGAAAACAAATCTTTATAAATGGAAGAAAAAAAATATTCCAACTTCTTTGTAACTGGAGAATAGGAGACTGCATGTAGAATTAGGACATGCAAAAGAAAAGCTGCTTGCTAGTCCATGGTTATCTAGACTACAGAAATGATTCTGTTGCTCAGAACACCAGCCTTTCCTTTTACTTTTCATGATTTCTGCACTACTGGAACTTTTGCCTTTAATTCTTTACTTAGAGTTACAAAATAGAACAGAGGGACTAAAGACGCAGATAATCGTGACAGAGTGGATATTACACACAGTTACAGCTTCCAGGAATATGTATTGGCTCTTACCTCTATAGAAATGATAGTTAACTCCAGTAATGTAACTACTGACATCTCAAAGAAGCTCAGCCAGAACTTCAGACTGGTTTTAATGCTTTCTTCATAATTCTGGGGTTAGGAATGGCATTTTAATTGTAAACAGACAGTTTTCAGGGATGGACTGCAGATCAGGCAAAGAAACTACCATGAATCAACTTAAAAATCATGGTCCTAAGTAGGATCTTCTATTCTTATAACAGAGCAGTAAGCTTAGTGACAAGAACAAAAAAATACACACCTTATTTTATTAATAAGTAAATAAAAAGTAGTTGGTCACTGGTAAACTTCAAACTTTTCCTAGCATATAAAACTAATTTGCAATATGAAAAAAACCAGTCAAATGTCCTGAACATAACTATTTCTCCCAGTGTTTTCATGTTTAAATTGAGTCTATTTTTTCTTCTTGCTGAGGAGATAGTATACATGCCTGTTTAGCTTTGTGACAATGAAAATCATCTTTTAAGACAAAAAGGGATTAAACCTAGAGAGCGAAGAGACTTTTTCATTTCTTCTCTTGTTCTAGAAATGTCTTTAGCTTAAAATGAGATAAATATTTTACATAGAGAAATATTTTACATAGAGACTGATATCTCTATGAGGTCTATTTAAGGTTTTCACATACAATGCAACAGCGAAGCTCAAGATAACAGTAACAGGAAACGTAATTTCCAGGGCAACAAAAAAAAAACAAAAACAAACACCAAAAAACAAAACCACCAAGAACAAAAGCAAACAAAAAAAACCCCACTAATTGACTATCTGGTTCTGAAATATTAGAAAAAAAATGTTTAAAATATCAGAAAATAGATTCCTCATCCACAGATTTCACCTCGCAACCAATACTAACCACATCACATTCTGATTTCTTCTAAGGAATGGTTATTGAACAAATGTTTCATTTATTAATTTCATCTTCTTTCTTCTTCTGTTTTGCTCTTCATTTTTTGAGTATTTGCCATGTAGAAATTAACAGTAAATATTTTAAATAGTAGTTTATGACTAAGCTTTCGACAAATCATGTCAGAACACACTGTTTCTCTTCATTTTAATTAAGAGTCACAAAAACCAACCAAAAAAATCCCTCACAACAACAAAATCTCAAACAGAAATGGCAAGAAGCCAGGAGAATGCATAGATCTGATACAGGTTATTCCTTTCTGTGGAGGTGAAAATATCACTAGAATATATAGAATCTTTGTCTCTATCTTGATGCTGAATGTCAAAAACTAGTTGAGAAAGGTTATGGAGAACTGAGTTTAATGCATTCTGTAAGTTCTCCATTTTGAACTGTTTCCACTTCATAGAGGAGAATAGATAAAAGAAATGAAAATATTTTGAAGCAAAAAAACCTATGCAGATATTTTCTTATGAAAGTTTTCTAAAGCATCTTAATAAATATTTGCTTAAAATAAAGACGAACTGCTCAAGTTCTGGTAGAAAGCTTGATGCCACTGATATAGAATCACTAGCTATGTAGTCATATTACAAAACAACTATGAGGAAAAGTACAAAAGAACAAGTATGTGCCCAATAAAAAGACTCTCATCATGGCTGGCCTTCGCAAAGATTTGGGAAGGGCTCCACCCATATGGGTGTGTCCTTCGAGCCTGCGCAGTGGACTTTTTAGGTGATGCACAGCGTGCGCAGAACTGGCCTCACCGTTCAACTCCTAAGGTCCATCTGCTACGGCCAAGAGAGCTTGGACGGTGACAGTGAAGTCCTCAGGACTAGAACCTACAGCTTCGGGTATTCCCAGGAGGTCTCCCATCCAAGTACTAACTGGCCTGACCCTGCTTAGCTTCCGAGATCTGATGGGATTGGGTGTCAGGATGGCATGGCCGTAGTTAAATAAGACTATAATTTAAGTAAAATGATAAGATAAATCTATGAGTTGTGGTTTACCCCAAAAACCAAACATCTTGTAAACAGGAAATGCTGTTGTAATGAGATAACATGACCAATGACACTAAAGATCAAAGAAATACTTGGAAAGTTTATGTAAAACTGATTTATTTTTTGCTTTGCCTCTTCTACTGTATAAAAAGGCAAACAAGTGCCTTGGTTTCTCAGACACCAAGATTTATTTGATCATATGGTTTCTATGTGTCCAATCGTGTCAGTCACTGAATTTTTTTAGAGTTTCAAACAAAATTATTTACGAAAGTACTTTTGAAATATATTACATAGTTATTAACAGATGTGTATTATTATAAACAACAGTATATGTGACTAAAGAAGGGTTTCCTTGTGTTTTCCACCTATAGGACCCCTTACATTCAGAGAATATTTGAGACAATTATGAAACAATAACCAAAAATTTCACTTGTCTTTCAATTCTCAAAAAAGCCTGTCTAGAGGATAATTTAAGCATATTAAAAAATCCAAAAACAAGAGAGATTATTTAAACTCAAAATTTTATAATTTTGGTCTCAATATTAATAAAAAACAGGCAGTCTAATCTATTTACAAAACCACAATGAATTGTATAGTGATTACACGGAAAACAAGGTGGACTTACCTAAATTCAAACAGTAAATCTCTTATATGAGAATAGTAATTTTATTCACTGTTATATAGTCATAACTATGCATTAGAAAAGTCAAAATTGCTTTTGTCTTTAACGAAAACTAAAGTGTCCTTTGGAATCAAACACACTTTCTAAAGACATCAGTCACTTCACTGAGAAAGCATTACAACCTTGGCACTTGCACCCAAGAGACTGCTGTCAGCCTGCAGTCTGATGTCACTACAGAATTATAGTTTACAGCACATTATCAATGCCTGCTATGTCCTCTGAGAAAGTAAGATCTGCTGGCTGAACTTTCCAATTCACTCCCAAAAGCAGAAGAACAAAGCTTCCATAACTGTACAGCACATATTTTTAAATAATTTTATAGAGACGAGATTACCATTTATTAGCAACATTATCTTGTAATATAGAGTAAATACTAAGCAAAGTTCCTTAGCATACCATTAATAGGCAAAAGACCACAACCACTAAGAAATATATTAAAATTATGGGTGATACCTTCAAGACAAACAGGTATAAAACCAAAGGAATTCAGACTGCAGAGTTCAAAAAAAAAGGTCCTCTTAGCATGACTAAATATTATATCAACCACATTTCATCTAGACAACATGAAGGGGATTCATTACTGCCAAACACACTTTTATCACCACCATCCCCTCCAAAACACCATACTTCACCTTTCTCTAATCCTGTAAACATTGACTAATTAGATATAGCTATGAGTGTAAAGTTCTTTGTTCAAGTCAGAAAAGAATCCCATCCTTGATGTCAGAAAGATGAATAGCAGGAACTTTTCTTCTCTGTCATTTTGCTTTGTTTAAACCCTTAATCATAAAATATTTGCAAGCCAGTAAACCAGAAAGAGTAAAAATGCATTTGTTCATCACTTGCTGACATTTTGAGTGGGTGAAAAAGAGTATTTGATACATTTTTTGGGTGAATGACTGTTGTGATCAGAATCTCCAGTCATAATTAAGTTCCATCTTTCATATGTCATGAATTTACTAAGACAATGGAGGTAGGTAGCAAAATTAGGTGCAGGAAAGGTGAACAAATCAGGAGGGCATAGGAAAAAAAGTGGGACTGGTACATGATGATTAGTATGCCATCTGGTCAACGAGTCTGGCTTTGCCTACACGCAGCAATACAGATTTAAGACAGACCTTACTCTCTAAGATGAACAAGGATTAAGTATTTTGCTTTCTGGAATAGATTTTGGAAAACATTTAGCTTTTCCAGTTTTTTCTTCTATTACACATTTTTGCATTCCAGGTTTTTTTCTTCAGATAAAACCAGCCTTTCATAGGATCTGAATCTTCATTTGTATCAGACAATTCTAGGATGAATACTTGCAAGTGTGATGTCAATTCACAACTCAAACATCTCTCTTTGGATCAAAACCTGACAACATTAGGCATCTCCCATTCTTTTCTGCAGAACAAAGAGCTACAAAAGACTGATCAAATTTGTCACTTGTCTTTCTCCATCAAGGAGAGAAGTTCTACTCCTGCTAGGAATGGAAAAAAAAAAAATTCAAAAAAAAATCAGTATGCTTCCTAAACCCTTTTATTATACAAAAATATCCATCGCTTTTCATAATTGTCATCTCTTCTTTAATGGATAAACTGGTATTCTTCTTCCTACTCAGTTAACTTCTTAAAAAAAAAAAAAAAAAGGCTAACATACTCTTCTATCAAAAAACTTATTTTCCCAAGTTCCCAGGAAACTTACAAAGGCATTCCAGACACTGTTTCTTCCTACAAAGAAATAGTGGCACAATATACATTTGTGGTTTTAGCAGAATAGAATCTGGAGGGGAAGAGAAAACACCATGGTAGCAAAAACTGGCAACTGCTGATTGATCTTTCTGCCTGAATGCACAAAAAATAATCCCAGACATCTGGATTGACATTATTTAATGAACAGACAGCATTATTTCCTCTGATTTTCCTAGCTTCATTGTCATTTGTTTGAGTATGCCAACACTGGCAAAGAAAAGAGGAAGAAAGCGCCGGATTCTGCACATGAAATGGGGCAACCCTGGATGTTTGTACAGACTGGGGAATGAGATGCTGGAAGGCAGTGCTGTGGAAAGAGACCTGGGGGTCCTGGTCAATGGCAAGTTGAATATGAGTCAGCAGTGCCCTGGTAGCCAGGAGGGCCAACCATGTCCTGAGGGGTATCAGGCACAGCATCACCAGCTGGTTGACGGAGGGGATTGTCCTACTCTGCTCTGCACTGGGGCAGCCTCACCTTGAATTGTGTGCGCAGTTTGGGCACAACAATGTAAGAAAGAAAATAAGCAATTTGTGACTGTCCAAAGGAGAGCAATGAAGATGGTGAAGGCCTTGAGGGGAAGCTGTATGAGGAGTGGCTGAGAGCACTTAGTCCATTCAACCTGGAGAAGAAGAAACTGAGGGGAGACCTCATTGCAGTCTACAACTTCCTCGTAACAGGAAGAGGACACAGATCTCTTCTGTGTGGTTACCAGTGACAGGATCTGATGGAATGACCTGAAGTTGTATCAAGGGAGGTTTACTTTGGATATCAAGAAAAGCTTCTTCACACAGAGGGTGGTTGGGTACTGAACAGGATTCTCAGGAAGTGGTCACAGCACCAAGCCTGCCAGAGTTCCTGAAGCATTTGGATGATACTCTCAGGCACATGGTATGACTCTTGGGGAGTGTCCTGTGCAGGGCTAAAGGGTTGGACTCAATGATCCTGGTGTGTCCCTTCAAACCTCGGCATACTCTATGATTCTGTGAAATTAGTTAAGCTGGCAAACAGCAGCATATTATTCACTGTAACTGCCACTTAGCTTACCACAATCAAACATCCCACAATTTAGCAGTCTGCTGTAACTTAATAATGAATACATCAAAACAGTTTAGTTTTGCTCCAAATTAAGTCTATTATGTAACTGTACGGCATTTTTTATCTTCATATTTTGACAATTTTTTATGAGAGCACAATAAATATGAAAAAAACAACCAATAAATTAATTCAACTTCAAAGAAGTTATGAATTTTCCTGTGGACTTTAGTGGGGCTAGAATTTTGCCCATACGCTTTTTCATTTTTTCCTGAAATCCATGCCAAAGTTTCAATTGATTTTTCCAGTGTATGATACCAGATATCTAAGCAGTTTAAATGAACTACAAGTTTTAGAGTTCTCAGAGAACTTCTTAATGTAGGAGTAAGGTAATAATGAAACAGCTTTTGTACAAGTGTCTGATTATTCTATAATTAGTCGTGTTCTGCTTTTATCTATCATGTGAGAAGCCATCACTATATTCAGTGGGACAAACTGCAGGCACTAAGCCCTGAACTAGAGTTTTATGTGGGTGATTGATCAAGCAGTTATTCCAGAGACACATATCTGGAAGCACCAAGCTAGCAACTCTCAAGAATTGTTATAGTCACTGATTTATTGAGTGTTTTCTTCAGCATTTTGCTATTTTTGTCTTGTCGTTATTTATATAACTTCCTTACATTTAAATACAGAACTATGCCGAAGTTTCACTATATTTTTCATTTCAAGCCCTCAAATGTTATAGATAGATAGTAACTGTTACCCTTCAGACAATGTAGTGTTTCAATCAAGTTTTAAATAACCCTTAAGATGTGCCTGCACTTGCTCCTGATGCATTTATAGAATTCCTCCTGTTCGCTTAAAAAAAATAAAACCAGCAACAACTATCCACAAAAGAAAAAAAACACTGCAGTTTTCCTAATTCCTACGTACAAAAGAAAAAGATAATCAAGCAGATAAGCCTTTCAGAATCTCAACTAAAATCAAGAAAATTACTGAAACAAGTCACATGTACATTTGCTAAGCTGTGTTCTTATTTTGTATTCCAAACAGTATTGTTTAAACAAAATTTTCAATTAATTTTCATCTCTAAATAAATCAATACAGGTTCATATTTAATGTGTCAAATCCTTTTCTCTTTTTGTATGATATTTCCTTCTTGAGAAACGTAAATTTTTTATCTTCAGATGAGTATTTTCAAACTCTTCTCTGGGGCTTCAGGCTTACGTGTTTTCAATACTTTTCATGCATAATTAACTTTTGGGGGTTTCTATTTTACTCAAAATAAACAACTCTTCCTATAAATCAACTTCCTCTATAAGTTATAACAATGCCACTAAACAGCAGATCTTTTATAACTGCCTACCTTTTAATAACTAGCTGAGATGTAACTACTAATTTGGATCCCAGTAGAACTAAGCAATTACCTAAGTTGTTTAAGAATATTTTTTTATTTTATTGTTAAGTCAATCAGGACTGCATGAGCAGCCTATCTTCTTTGGATGTTCTTCCAATGACTATAATATGCAGTTCTGTCAAAAATATGACATCTGGGTTCCTGAAGATACAGAAAAGGAGGAATTGAGGGACATCAATGCAGTCCATACTGATTACAGTCTCTCAGGAAACACTCTCTCCAGTTTCTCACTGCAATGGATTAAGTGTGCACCCTCAGAATGTTTCTGTCAGAAAGAAATTATAGTATCTCTTCCCCCTGAACTTGGCCTGCAAGGGTGCATGGTATTAGGCAAAAGACATTGGATCACTCCACTCTGCTTTACAGATCTGCGATAATAAATTGCAGGAGGCAGCAGAAGAAATCTGACTTCTGATAGAAGTATATACAGTGACAGTTTTTCATAGGAATCACTCAAACTGGCTTTATGCAAGGATCACTTGCTGCCCATTGATTATAGGATCATGAACTGGTTACTGACTAAAGGGTCTCAGTGGTAAAATTTATGAACAGGCTGGCTGAAGCACACGGCATGATTTTATGTGTTTTCGCTGCTTGCAGAAATTGTTGATATTTTTTAGGAATAATTACTATTTATATAAAGCTGTATATAGCAGTTTTAGTTTAGGTATCTCTCTCTACATACACACACACACACAGAAGGACATGCATATATAACAGCACATGTATAGGAGCATTACCGAAACTTTGGATAGTCAGTATGTCATTACATAGTGCAATCATAACTAATTTTTTTTTACTAGACCACCTGAAACTGATGTATTAGGCAGTAGGAGTAACATGGCTAGTAAATATTTAAGGCTTTCTTAATATAAGATGACCTAGAATATTTATGTCACAAATAAACAGCAGATGCATGAATAATTTCAGAGGAAAGAAATGAAATGACCATACTTTCTCATATAACACATCTAAACACTATCATGCATAAGTACATCCAAAGTCAACCCATTGTCCTGGTGTTCGCCAAGGACAGGGTTAGTTTTTTGCAGTAGCCACGAGGACATGTGTGGCCATGTCTAGGTTGTTACTCTATAACACCTCATATTACCACTAGGGGACAGAAGTAAGGGACGCTCACTTTCAAGAAGGGGTGGGGCTTGCCATCAGGAAAAAGGTGGCACACAAAAGAGTCTGTCCATCACTGTCTTCCATTGTCCTGGTCAGTGAGCATTTTGCATGTAAACCACCCTCTCTTTTCTACACTGTTGTTATTAGTATTGTTGCTGTTACTATTTGTTTTCTTATCTCATTGTCATTTCCAGTAAATTGTTCTTATTTCAACCCATAATCTCTGCCTTTCATGTCTCCCACTGGGAGGGAAATGTCTTTTTCTTTTTTTGTGGGAGTAATAAATTTGGGAGTGCCATTCCTAAACTATGACACACACTCAAGAGACTGTGGATAAATCAGATCTTTACTAGTTTTCCAGAGACTGAAAACAAAGAAAAGCAAGTGTCCCAAATCAGAAGAATCACTCATCAAAGGAAAAAAGCCCACATAAAATAAAATTTAATATCTTATCATCTGAATCCCCAAAAGATTCAGACGATAAGCTATAAAATACTCCTCATTAGAAGACCTTTGAATAATTCTAGAGAATTCTGAAACCACCTTTTGCTTGTTTCATCAGTGCATTCATTGTGAATTCCTTGCAGAGACACATATTGTTACTTTTCAAAAGCAAACAAACAAAAAACCTCAAGAAACAAAATCACAAAGAGCTCATCAGGCTTACTCTGATTCCTCGGGTGTTCACAAGTAGCTGCACATTGCTTGGACCTCAAAGGTCCAGGTTTATTCTCAAAGTATGCAACATACATCTATAACAGTTTTAGTACACTTGAAATTTATGATTCCAAAGTAAAAGTCTGATGATATGCTGTGGGATAATGACCTCCATATTCATACAGAGTTTGTTTTAAGGCAGTCTAGTCATTCAGTCCTCTTCTAAGAGGAAATCCAGGCACCATTACCAAGATTCCCCTAAAGCCCACTGTAGACCAACAATGTTGATACACACCACGCTGCGCATAGAGTGCACCACTCTAGACAGCCAGCACAACATGCAGTCTTGGCAGTCTCTGCAGTGCTTTCACCTTCAAACACCCTCACACACTATTTCCAACAAACTAACAAATCCAAATAAAACTCTCCACAAAACCAGAGAACTTACTCCCAAAAACAAATCTCAGAGCTGCTCAAAACAAACCAACCTGTCCCCCAACAAAACTCATGTTTTTCCTGCATCACACAGTGTCAGTACACATCAATCTTCCTGAGGACCTTATTCCTTCCTTAAGAGTACTCCACAGTATAAACAGTAGCATTTACAGCTACACAAAATACATTCCTTGTAAACTGAGTTATTCATCAGTTCTGAACCAAAGCTATGTATACTGAGTCTGACATGCTACATACAGTTGCTTAACTCTTCCACCTACAGGATAAAATAAATATATACAATTTTCTCTATGGGTAAGAAAATACCTGATTATAAGCCTGTCTTATCTCCACTTCCTGTTCTGCAACTGGTACTTGACCTGATCAAGGTTGTCTCCTTTCCCTCCAGCACTCTATACACTCACATATAAAGAGTATCCAAATAATGATAGAGTGTATACAATAGGATTTCAAGTGTGAATTACTGAACAGCAAACAAAATAAAACTCTAGGAACGCATCATTTTTCTAGCATTTAGTCTATCTTTTTAGAGAAAGGAGGTAATTTCCTAACTCCGTTTATGCAGAAATACGGAGGGAACACCTAAGGTTATAGTAAGACTATAGTCTTGAATTCTAGACAAGCTGGTGTTGGAACGGACCTCTGGAGATAACTTGGTCCAACTTTCTACTGAATGTAGGACCTTAGACTAGGTAATCCAGGGTCCTGTCACGCAACCTATTTCCAAGTTTGTTCTCACAGTCTTGCATACAAAAAGAATTTTTCCTGAAGCATCAGGTGCCTGTGACCGCGTCCTGTCACTGCAAATAGTCATGAGGAGAAAGCCTGCATTTTTTTATAGTTATCTTTTAGGTATTAGAAGACTGTATCTGGCTTCCCTCTGTAGGGAGCATTAGTCTGTTGTCTAGGCTGAAAACAACAAAAAACAAACACCACAAAACCCCCAAACTAATCTAGCAACACTTTCTGAAAAATGTTACATTTTCAGGTCTGTTGAAACAATGGCATGCTCCAGCCTCGTCTCATTCTACATGCTTGGGTCAAAACTACTAAATTTCTAGAAAACCCTCCCCATCAAAAACACCTTGGAGACCTAGTGGAGCCAGTGGTATCCAGCAAGGTTTTTCTTCTCTTTTTCAGTTTTCATGACATTTTAACTTCAACAGCTCTATAAAGACAGTGTGCTCATCTAGAACACCTGTATTGGCAGGTTAGGGCATATTTTAAATACAAAACTGTCTTAAGTTTTACAGTATTCACTCAAGCCCACCACTGATGCACAAAGTGGAATGCAGATACACTATTCTAGAACCATAAAAGGTAACAGGTAAAACTGCAGTCCTTTCTTCTTTTGTCCCTAGCCTCTAATTTTCTCGCACTCCACAGAACTGTAGACCTCTGTACTAAGTAACACCCCAAAATGATGATAGATATAATTCTAGTTGGAACAAGTATTTGCAGTTCACCAGTTTACAGAGGTAGTTTTAGTGGCTTGCACTCAAACAGTAAAGTTATATGCACAAACCAAAATTGTTTTAGATTCTGGTAGTAACTTAGAAGTTCACAAAAAATGCTATTAGGATACTTGGACAAAGTGAAAAAACAAGATAAGGGTTAAATGCCATGTCAGAATCCTGACCTTATGTATATTAACTTTTCGGAAAAAGAAATTGCTCATATTTAGAAGAGCATGACTTCCAGTAATATAACTTTATGTATTTCAAGTGCAAAATGTCAATTATGTAATTATCAGCAATAACACATAGTATTTTTGTGTATTAATATATTATTATACTTAGGCATTTGAACAACAGAAATGGAACAGATATTGTAAAATTATTGTTATATGCAAGTGAAACAACAAACTTCCTTGCTCTAGATCCTCACAACTTTGTTGTTATTTACTACAAACACTGCCATACTATGTACAAATTTAGGTCAAAGTTAAACCTAGTAACACTACAGTTGATTTTTGATTCACATACGCTCTAGTTCTACCAAAATAAGCATCTACAAATATATCAAAATTTCCAGTAGTTGTAGGTCTGTTACTTGGCTTCTGCCCTTCAACAGACTCAATGTTTTCCTCTCATAAAGTAGCGGAACATTCTTTGCCTATTGTATTTTCCAACTAACCTGTGAA
>VWZD01002536.1:37584-48345 GCA_013396695.1 Sakesphorus luctuosus
AAATACAACACCCCTAGCCAGCTTTATACAATCCAGTATGTCATGGAAAATATTTTTAATATCCCTTCTATTTCAGGGTTAGGTTGCTTTTCCCCCCTTCAAAAAACCGCAAAACCCTCTACAGCATTTTCTCATACACCCTGTTTTATTGAAGACCCACAGCAAATTCAGATGTCAAGACATCAATGTTTTGTGAGTCTCTAAAAAAACCATTCAGCTATTTATTTATCAGCTATGTGGAAAGTCATACTTTTGTTCAGGAGGAAGCCCAATTTTAACATTCAACACCATCTTCATTTAAGCTAACACTTCTAAAGAAACTGAGGAAAACCCCAAAAGTTCTATTATTCTGAAATTTTAGGAACCCTCATTTGGACAGCGTTGAATGGAATCCAGCTTCAGAAGTCAGCAGCAATACTCATAAGAAATATTTGAATACTTGGGCATGCAAGAGTAAAAAAAAGTGTTTGAGAAATGCACCTATAACAGTGGAAAGAGCAAAGCTGTGATATGTCACAAAAGGATTTTTAAGTGACAACTATAGCATCCAACACAGTAAGAAAACAGACTAGTTTCACAATTGTGGATATAACTTTTGTGAAGCTCATCATTTTCACCAACTTGGGAGACATACACTCCAAGCTGTTTTAATATTTAGACCAATGTTTCAGGAGTTAATTTATGCATTTTTATCCCTCAAAGAAGCACAAAACTATGTTGGTGACAAATTTGAAAGACGAAATAAAGCATAGGCATATAAAAGCCCATACATACTTTACAATTTTAATTACATGTTGTTCTCTACAGTAGTTCTTAAAATAAAATACCCTATTTAATTTGTGAAGTTAATATTTATTTAAATTTCTGGCATTTTCCTTAAGTATGTTTTTGATTAAGGTACTGGGAAACATTTTTTTTCCTCTGGAAAAAAAAGATTTCACATGCATAAGATTACATTGTGTTGCCTGTTGTTATGCCAACATTATTACACTAAGAAAACTCTTAAAACAAAATGCAACAAGTTTATGAAGTTCCTGTATGAGTTTCTCATAGAACATTTTCAAGTCATACAAGAAACATAAGGAATGTGGAGAGCCACGAGTTTTGAAAATAAAGTTTAACCTTGCAGAAGGTGATTTATTTATCACTTCAATACTGAAGTACAGTTTTTACTCTGGAATGTTATTACTACAAAACCAACCAAACAAAAAATACTACCTTAGATGTTTAGTTTTTAAAGGATAACAAGAGCAGGGTAGTTACACCACTTCATATCTAGTCTCCACAATATTAACAGTAATTATTTCTAATCCATGTCAACGGCATAAAGAGACATAAAATTCAAGTATTAAGTAGTTAATGGCATAAAACTCAAGTTCAATTATCAGTTCAGTCAAATGATGTCAGTAGAAGGTGGAAGAAGATTTCACTGAACAATACGTAAAATATTGTCTGCCCTTTGATTCAGTTTCACACAAATTTCTGCACCATTTAGCTATCTACTTAACAAAGAAGAAGTGAGGAAAATCCAGTCTTCCCTTAACCAGTGTTCCGACCAAAGGCTGTCCCAGTGCTGCTGGTCAAACCAACTACTGAAACCATAGCCCTTTGACAAATGTTACCATCATTGTAACGTAATTATTGAACATTCTAACACTCTATTCAGTTCCCTGGAAAAGTGAAGCTTACTATTTTAAGAAAGCCTGCCTATTTAAATGTCATTAACTATCCAATTAGTACAGTCTGCTCTTTCCTGGCTACAGAGTACAAGGATAATCTTTTAATTGTTAACCACTATTGAATAATTTTAGCAATTACGCTTTTACACACTCTGTGCTAATTAAGACAGACTACCGCTAGAATCTCATAATTTTTCAGCACACGGAGACAGAAAGACTATCAGTGATAGAAAAAATGTGCATAGGACACCGTCTCCACCTCCAGACCCCGCAGCAAGGTGCGCACCGCCCGCTGCATCCACCAATTCTGGACCCACTCCAGCCGCCGAGGGCTCGGAGGTACCGGGCCGCTCCGCACCGCACCTACAGAGCTCCGCTCGCAACGCCGCTTAAGCCGAAATAAATCACCGCCGCCGCTCCCCACGGCTCCACCTGCCGGGCGCCCGCGCCCCGCAGCGCCCCGCTCGCTCCGGAGGCGCCGCCACCGCGGAGCGGTGCCCCAACGCGCATCTTCCGCGCAGGTGAAAGCACCGTGTCCGTCCCCCCGCGGAGCGGCAAGTTTCTCTCATTTCTACAAGAAGGCGTGCCTCCGGGGGCTGCTGCCCAGCGCTGACAAGCCGCCGCACGGCACAGGCTTCCCGCACCCTTAGAGGTGCTAGAAACAAAGAGAAATTACCTAAAAGGGCACAGGTCTCGCCACGGCCAGTCGCCCCACGCCGGCGGGCGAGGCGTCCCGCCACCTTCTCTGCGCAGGACGGTGCCTGTTGCATGGGCCCCGCGGGCTCCCTGCAAGGCAACAAAAACTTCCCTACGCCGGGCTCCCGCACCGTCCCCGCTCCGCGAACTCGCGAGGGGGCGAGGGGCCCCGGGCGGCGGCAGAGGCGCGCAGCTCGAATAAGTCCCCTCTCCCAGCAAGGGCTAAGCTGCGTTCTGCAGAGCGGGACCCCCCCTTCTCCTCCCCCGGCTTCCCTCTGCGCAAAACCAATTAACCCCGAGCGCTCGCCCTCCCGCAAAAGGCGAGACACGGGGTGCGGGAGCCGACAAGAGGCAAAGTTTGATAAATGAGCAGCTCCTGCCGTGACAGGTGACTACGGAGCGGAGGCACCCTCCGCGCCGGGCTGGGCAGAAGTGCGCGAGAGAAGCACTCACCTGTCCGTTGCCCCTCCGGCAGCCGCGGAGGGGAAGGCGGGCAGAAGAGACACAGCCTCACGCTCCTCTCCCGTCTGTCGGCCCCAGCAGCAGGATGCTGGGCTGAGGGCCCGCAGAGCGGCGGGGCCGCTACAGGCCAGCACTCGTCTGCGGAGCAGGTGAAGCGGGGCGGTCGCCGCCGCCGGAAAGCAACACGTTTGGCTCTGAACTTTCCAGCTCCAGTCACAAACAAACAAATACAGCCCAGGAAGGACCTCTCCCATCAGATCCCAGCCTGCTCGGCAGCCGCTGCCTCTCTTATTGGTGCGGAGGTTATTTATTTATTTGATTTTTCCCTCCCCCACCACCCTCCCTCCCCGTCCACACACCCCCTTTCCCTTTCACTTCCCTTTCCCTCCCCCCAGCCCTGGCCTTCCCTCCCCTCCCGCACGCCGCCCAGACAGCCACGGTCCCTCCGTGCCGCACAGCGCAGCAGCGGCTGCTCTGCGGCCGCNNNNCTGCGCTGCGCCCGCCGGCAGCGCCGGGTGCCGGGCGAGGGGCGGGCGCGCTGCGGGGAGGCGGGAGCGGAGGCGGGCGGGAGCGGGGCAGCCGCCGCACCGCTACCAGGCGATAGCGGAGAGCGGGCGGGATATGGTCCCGCATGCCCCGTCTTCCGCACCGAAGAGCGGAGGCGGGAGGGTGATCCCCGCCTTGCCGCTGGTGACTGCAGGGACAGGGAGCCGGGCAGGGGGGGCGATTGGTGACCGCAGCCGGGAAGGCGGGTGGCTGGCGCGCACCGGGCGGCTGCTGCGAGGAGCCCGGAGTGCCTTGCCGCGTTGTTTTAGGGTCCTCGCCCGTGGGGAGCCCCGGTGGCCGCGGTGGGGCGGGAGCGGGTTCGCCGCGGTGCGGGAGCGGCGGCGCCGGGCGGGAGCGGCTGCACAGGAGGGAATGCCGCGCTCGCGGCGTGCGCGTACGGGCAGACTCGGGTGTGTGTAAGTGCCCCTGTGTGTGTGTTCACGTACATGTACCTCCGGTAACGTTGCACGGAGCTGCTTTCAAGGAGAGCACAAGCTAATGCTCGCTAGCTGCAGTGTACTTGGTGTGCATTGCTTTTACGTTTTGCTGTAGCTTATGCATGAATAGTACAGAGCAAGCTTTATTTCACCTCTGTCTTATTGGATGCTGAACCTTTGTTTATTGGTTTTGTTGTCTTTTTCCTCCCCCATCCCCTAAATCCGCATGCAACTCGAACAACACGGTAGGTCTCACCTGTCCATTTCTTAGGGCCAAGTACACCACTACGATTATCGTAAGGAAAGGTAACATAAGTTAAAAGCTGTGGAGGTATGAATGCATGAAGGATTCCCTTCACTGCGCCTGCAGTATCCGTCCTAGCTCAGCTTCTCATTGCAGCTGGCAGTGGAAAAAAATGTTTCTGTCCCACAGTGGCTGTTTTTATAACGTTATACACACACGTGACAGACAGAATATTGACATTCTTGTCTTCTCTCCCATCCCACTCCCTTTAGAAATTAGAGTTCAAATTAGATATCCCAGTGGTAAAAGACAGAAGTTTAAAATCTGTGAAGTTGGTACAAACTCTGCCAAATGTTTGGGAGGGAGTGTGTGTGCATGTGTGTTATTTGGTTGGTTGGTTTTTGCTGGATATAATATCCACTCTGCTCCCCTGGCAGTAAATAGACATTCTGGATATTCTTTTTTGCTTCCAGTGGAAAACAAATACATCACTACCATAAACAAACAAGGAAATAAAAAACGTGCTTAGAGATTAAACAGTTATTCAACAATATTAGTGGGAGATAAAGCATAAATTATACCTCTCATCAGCTGACAAGACATAGAGATGTAAAGATTACTTTTATCCCCTATCAGTCAATGAATTTATGGTAGATTCGTCATTTCAAACAGACGGTACAAATCTTTCTTTGTGCTGCAAGTCTGTAATTCTGCCTTTGTCAACTGAAGACAATAAACTAGAAAGATTAATGTACATTTTGTCTTCAGTAGTAAATCCTATTGTCAAATGGGGAGAACTTTTTATTCAAAGAATCAGATCAATAGTTGACTTTGTTTTGAAGCATTTATTTAAGAAGCTACTTAAAAAGAACAAAGTTCATGCTCTTAACATCCTTAAAGAAATTCTCTCAAAGGCAATTATCCTATTTGCCAATCTAGCGGTCACTGCCATGTAGCAACATAAAGCATGAAAGCTAGATGTGGAAATCCCTTTGGGTTCAGACAGTGATTTCTCAATGAAAGGAGAACAGTAGGAAATTAAAAAGTGAAAAGCAGTTTTAAAAGAAATCTATTTGAATATTTTAAAGAGCTTGCTTTGAATAGGTGAAGTTTCATCTCTAACCAGTAAGCTTCAAGGTCAACGAAATGCAAATGACAGATGCGTTCAGTGCTTGAAAGAATGCCACAAAGTTTAGGTAACATTTAGTGAGCAATATTTAAAAAGTTGACAGTCTGACTCTTATTTTAATTTGTAAACTTTGTACTCAGCCCGTATTTGTTCAGAAGAGCAGAGTGTGTCTTTCACTGGAATAAACTACTATGTTTTCAAAATAGAGAGATTAATGAAGAAACTATTTTACCAATGATGGGCCTATAACAACACTTGTCAACATCAGTGAGAAGACAATTAGTGATTTCAGATAAATTTAGTTTGACACATATACTGTAATACACTATTTGAACTTTCAACTGTTTCTTAAAATCTTAAAAAACAATTTCATTATGAATAAAATGAGACTTTTATATGGATTCTAAGACAAAGAAGCATTATATAAAGCCCATAACAAGACTGATCATATACTAGCGCATTATGTCTACTTCCATCAAAATTAATTCATTAAGCCACTGGATACACCTCCATAGGACTTTGATTTGACTAAGTCAAGCTAATAATGAATTCAGTGGCTGCTTAATATATTGATTAGTCACTGGAGTTATGCAAGCAGAATATTATTCTGTATTCTGGAGTCATAGCTGAGAAGTATGTAGGACTACTAGGAATAAAGAGCTAAAGTTAGGAAAACCAGGAGTAAGAAAGGAAAAAGAAAGAGAAATCAAAGCTATGTTTTATAAAATTTCATCCTGTGTTGTTTACTTACCTTCACTGGCTTCTTTCATCATTTAAATTCCTGTGATCTCACCCTTGTCATTTTGGTGTTTTAAAGGTCTTCAAATTGAGACTGCTAAAAAGAAATTAAAATAAATAAAAGCAGCCCCTACTGCCACACATCAACACTGATACAACCTTAAAAATAGCTTTCTTTATTCTCATATAATGGCCTGATTTTTGTCTAGACTCTTAAAATCATGTTTCATAAGGGCTTAAAGAGCTGTTAACATTGCTAATACGCCTCCTATGCAGTATGTTGTACTTCAAAAATCCAACTAATGATCCCAGCAGAAAATTATGTGCATGTGTAATACTTTAAAATCAGTCGAATCTGAGCAAGTTCTATTTAAATATCAAGAGAGGCAGCTCATCAGTAAGGAGTTTCTCCAAAACAAACACTTTTTTTTTTGCCCTTGGCCACTTTATCTGTGCAGGAGGCTTTTTACAAAAAAGATGGATTTTTCTTCCACATCTGAACAAGCAAGTTTCCACTCCTTTTTCAATTTCTTTTCAGGTACCTGAAATGCTTTTGATCACAATTTATAAATATGTCAGGCAAAGCTGTGAGTAAACTCACAAGAATATATCGGGCAGTTTGAGCTTTGTGTAAAAAGTCATAATAAAGACTCAAGAATTCTACAAGACTGCATGTTTAAACTATGGATGGATAATATTTAATATATTAAGAAATCTTACCTAATTGTTATGGTCTTATAAAGATTTAAGGAATAGGTTTTTCAGCTACCCAGCATTTGGAATATTTTACTACTGTGAGCAATGCTAAATCAAGAAAAGCTAGGAATTCTTCCTTTTTCAGACCAAATAAGCAATGTGTGACATTTACCTTAGCCTATCCGAGGCCTACTAGAGAATACATTTTTTGAACTGTTCTCCAGTTTATGTAAACAAAGATGAATATATAAAACTAATCAGAATTGGGCTAATGTTTTATATTTTAAAAGAAAGGCATGTCAATAAACAAATATGGAAGGGGGGATAAACATCACTGGGTGAAAGAAAGAAAATCTGTAGCCTTTTAAGGAAATGTTGATATTCTCAGGCTATTCTGTTGTAACAGGATGATTTGTTTCCCTGTGAATTAAACCTTTTAAGTTGAGTTGATATGAATACATTTTTATAATAAATTCTGGATCTAGCCACCTCTTGCTTTTCATGTTTGGTAGGGGGAAAATTATTTCTTCTAAGGAAAAATATAACCACAGGTGAGGTCAATGGCTTCTAGATAAAAAAGAAAGAGTAGCTGCCCTTGGTAGTGGGAATTGTTTAAAGTTCACTTCTGTTCCGGTAACTATGAAGATCTTCATCTTCTGATCTCATTGCAGTCTACAACTTCCTAAATGGGGGCAGAGGAGAGCTCTCATCTCTGTTGAAGAGACACAGAGCAATAGGACATAAAGAAATGGAATGAAGCTGTGTCAGGAATTTAGGCTGGACGTGAGGAAAAGATTTTTCACTGAGAGCACTGTTGTCACAGGAACAACCTCCCCTGGGTCACAGCGCCAAGGGTGTCAGAGTTTAAGGAGCATCTTGGTGATGCTCTCAGTCATATGGTTTAGTTATACGTAGTCCTGCGAGGAGCAGGGAATTGCACTTAATTGTCCTGGTGGGTCCTTTCTAACTTGAGATATTCTGTGATTGTATTCTATGAAAGATAGAGTTGTCACATGGGCCATTATTATTACTGTTAACTCTAAAACATTCATGTATAGCCCCATGTCACCAGTGTCCCTTAGCAGCCAGGAAGAGATTCTTCATCTGTGTCAGATGCACTGGTAAAATTTTATGTATCTCATAAAGGGAGCTGAAAAGAGTACTTTTTTGTATATTTTGAGGTGCTTGGATGCCATTCACTGCAACAATATATTGTAATTGTCATGAATCTCTGACTTTTGTTCAGACAATAGTGCTGCCCAGATCAGAGCTGTAGAGCTGAACCAAAAAGCTTCCCAACTGATGAATTTATGAGCATGTTGATGGGTGGCCTAGTGCTGCAAAACATGTCTGAATTCCTGAAGTTGAAACTGATATGAGTTGGGTTATAAATGTTCTGCCAATCCTGAGCAGTGGGAGGTATTGTCGAGATACCAGAAAATCATGGAATAGTTTAAGTTGAAAGGGACCTTAACAACAATTTAGTTCCCTCCCCTCCCCTGCCTTGGACAGGGACACCTTTCGCTAGACCAGATTGCTCAAAGTCCCATCCAGCCTGGTCTTGAACATCTCCAGGGATAGGGCAGCAACACCTAAGGGCAACCTGCTCTAATGTCTCATCACACTCTGAGTAAAGACTTTCTTCATAATATTTAATAACTTACCCTCTTTCAATTGAAAGTTATTCCCTCTTGTCCTAAAACTATATAGTCTTGTAAAAAGTCTCTATCTAGCGCTCTTGCAAGCTTTAGGTACTGGAAGGCTGCTGTAACGTTTCTCTGAAGCCTTCTCCAGGTGAACAACCCCAATTAGCTCAGCCTATCCTAACAGGAGATGTGCTCCATACCTCTAATCAGCTTGGTGGCCTTCTGGACTCACTTCAACGGATCCAAGTCTTTCTTATGTCAGAGACCCTACAGAGCTAGATTCAGTGTTCCAGGCCGGGGTTTATGAGAGTGGAGTATAGGAGCAAAATCATCTTTCTTGACCTGCTGGCCACACTTTCGATGCAGCACGAGATGCAGTTGGCTTTCTGGGCAGCAAGCGCACATTGCTGGGTCACGTTGAACTTCTCATCCAACACCACCAAGTCCTTCTCCTCAGAATTGCTCTCAACCCATTCTCTGCTCAGCCTGTGTTTGTGCTTCGGATTGCCTTGACTCACATGCAGGACCCTGCACTTGGCCTTGTTGAATTTCATGACGTTTGCATGGGTCCACCTCTCAAGCCTCTCCAGGTCCCTCTGATGGGCACCCCTTTCCTCCAGTATGTTGACCACATCACATAGCTTGGTGTTGTCATCAAATTTGCTGAGGGTGCACTCAATCCTATTGTCCATGTCATTGACAAAAATATAGAGGGGGTTGCACTCTCTCCCTATAAGTTTACATGCTATTGAGCAGAGCACCTTGAAAGTTTGATTGATGTAAACATCTAAGAGCAGATGAAGATAACCTTTCTAATTCTCTGGAATAGGGAAATAACTAAAAGTGAAGTATATTTGTTGTAATTTCTAGGTTAATTGATAGAATACCATAGGTCATGGTAAATACTGACAGTTTAACTGTGCTTAAATGTTCTAAGGAATGAATACAGCAAAGGGTATAAGAACATAGACAACATCTGTGACCTGACCTGAGCTGATTAGAATTTTGATATGATAGATATTTGACATTTTTAAATAGAAAAGAAAATATTCGGGTTTCTACCACTTTTCAAATAGATGTTATAATTTTCATTTTAGTTTATTTTGGTTTGCTTTCTAAAATCATTGTAGCTATTTGCTTTGTATCAAGGAATGAAATCACACACTTTTTTTAATTCAGCACTATTGGATCTGAAACTAATACATTTTTCAGTCTCGTGGTCTGTGTGGCTCCAGTGTATGCAGTCAAACAGCTGCTGAAATGAACTATTTTCAGAATTGTATATATACACAGGACCCATCCTTATAGTGAAGTTTCAAAAAGCTAGATTGCCACATAAAGGAACTACATTCTATAGTGTTGATAATGATGATATTCAAACCCACTTTCTTTTTCAAAGTTTAGTAACCCCTTCGTCGCTCGTGAAGTCTCCAAACATTCATACATGTGCGCATTTTTTTGTCTGAAATTTGTTATTTAAACTATTTGTTTATAGCTATGAAGGAAAAAAGATGGTTAGAATATGGTTAGAATATTTACTCTTCTAAACCTAAAAAAAATTGATTTTTTTTTTTTTTAGATTACTTGCTTTCATTCTTAAGAAAATTGGAATTGCTATATATATAGCTAGATACTCCATACGCACTCATTTCACTTTGGACTTAATTGGGCTAGATAAAGTTGAATTAATCATTGTAATGGAAGTTTACAGTTACCTAGGGACCTGTGCTCATACTTAGTGTTGGTAAACAGTGGAAGGTCCTTAGCATTAATGTGGAGAAGTGATTCCTGAAAGAGACTGGTTTCTAAAAGTTAAACATATTCTGAATTGTGTTCTTTGGAGATTAAAGTGTAAACAAATATGAGATTGTGACTGGAAGGTAAATGAAAGAAGAGGAAGCTTAGTAGCCAGACAAATAGCCACTGTACACGTGATTGAGAAAAGCAACTTCTAAAAACCCAGGTTTGCTGGGTGACAATATGAGGACACCAGTTAGGAAAAAACATGCATATAATACCACAGTGTAAAAAGTGAAAAGGAAAATACAATTTGTTATGAATTAGAAGCTATAAAGTATAGTGGATGTGAGACTAAGGAACAATCGTTGGCTTAGCTAAGAACAATAGAATATATATTGCACTATATTGGGGGCGGGGGGGGCGGGAAGGAGTATCTCCTTATATAGATATAAATGACACCATTAAAATTTTAAGAAAACTAAATTGCTGGTAATGGCAGAAAAAAAGAAGGTGTTCAATATCCATTTCTGTTTCTGAAAAAAAAGTAGGAGAGTGCACTCGTACTTCATAATGATATTGAAGTATTTTCCAAGCAATTAGTTTCTAAGGAGAGTGTTAAGCAGTATTTTTATGACGAATATTTGAAAGCAGCTAATTCAGATGAACTGAATTCAGATGTAGATATATGCTGAATTCATTTTAGGGGAATCTTGGAACACTCTAGAAACTCCTGGAAGCAGTGAATGTA
>VWZD01002537.1:0-24112 GCA_013396695.1 Sakesphorus luctuosus
CTAACTATTCTAATAATAATTGAAACAATTTTAATAGTTGTCAAATTGCCAATTCCTTCTCCCCACACATAAGCACATTGCCCAAATTATTATTGAAAAAAGAAAGAAGAAGTGAGAACACCAAACGTAAATTCTACACTATGGATTGGGAGTGAACTTTCAGCAATATTTTCAGTTTCCTCTTCAAATCTGTGACTAGCTCTATGACTATGTAATTGTGGCCAGCAATTAATTTCACAATTATTACACGAGGCAAGGACTCAATACAGTGATAATAGCTGCAAAGCTAATACACCTCATCTTTCTAGAGGGAAATAAGAAAACAAAAATGTGCCTGGTTTCCTCAGGAAGTGGGGCATTTTTTTATGTTGCCTTTTTTTTTTTTTAAATTGTTGATTATCTTAGGACTAGGATAACTAACTAGCGAAATAAAATTAAAAAAATACATGCAAATAAAATGAGAAACTACTGCACTGAATCATGGTCTAGGACATAAGCACATATCCAGTAATGTAATGAAAAGATAGAATATAAAAGGCAACAGCCAATATGTAAAGTCAGACAATTTATAAATTCCAATTAAACACATGGCTTACAGCTGAACATCACAATAAAAAGATGCTGAAAGCTCCACAGTTTTAGATAACTGAATGTACATCAGAGAAAATTTTCAACTGTAAGCCAAATAAACCCTGGGAAAGGGAAATGGAGTAAATGTTTTATAATTAGTCTTACGAATTCAGGGATGTGAAAAGAATGATGGTCCTGGACTTGTACTCCAAACCCTTTACAAGCTTTGTTGCCATCCTCTGGACACAGTCCTGCATGTCAATGTCTTTCTTGTACTAAGGAGACCAAAACTGAATTATTTTTATTTATTATCTTTGACTATTATTTTCTTATTTAATAATGTAAAATAAACCCTTTTGGTTTACCTTCTTTCCCTTTTACTATCCCTTTCCCCACATTATTTAAATTTTATTTTCCTCACACAAAATAAATTGATTGGCTACCAGGTTATCATATTCCCTTTGTTCTTGAGTTTTGATTACTAATTTCCACTCTTCATGATATTTCTCAGACTATTTCCTTTATTGTTTTTTGGGGTTTTTTTTTGCTTTCTGTTTTCTCAATGAAATGATGCAATATAGAGAATCTGCCTTTTTACACATATTAGACTAAGAAAGGTATGGTATGATTAATTATTTATGGACTAATACTCAAATTGGATATTACAGAATCTACAAGACATCCTTTTCTACACTATAAGAGGACTTTAGGCTATCACGTGTACAACACAGCTGCCTCATAATATTTGAGTCACTGTATGGTCATCAAGATTACATCTCCAGACTGTCTACTATTTATATTACCATGATTAGAATGAGATATTCCCTTCCCCAGAATCTGCAGTCAAGCAGAAGAAAGAGTCACTGCAAAATTTTCTTAATCTTCCTTACACATTAATCAATTCCTTTATTTATTGGAATTTCAAATGAATGCATGAATTCCCTGTGAGAGAAAACAATATGACGTGTTACTGACACTTGTGAGGATTTATAAAGGAACATGAGCCTGGTGGTTATAACCTGAAAAATAATTACAGAATCAGCTAGGTTGGGAAAGACCTCTGAGATCATTGAGTCCGACCTATGACCATATCAACTAGACCATAGCATTAAGAATCACATTCAGGCTTTCCTTATACTCCCCCAGGGATGATGACTTTACGATCTCTCTGGATAGCGCACTCCGATATCTAGTCACCCTTTCTGCAAAGAAATTCTTCCTAATGTCCAACCTAAACCTTCCCTGGAGCAGATTAATACTATGTCCTCTTGTTCTGTTGCTGGTTGCTTGAAAGAAGAGGCAAACCCACATTTTCCTGCAACCTCCTTTCAGGTAGTTGTAGCCAGTGATAAGGTCTCCCCTGAGACTCCTTTTCTCCAAGCTAAACAACCCCAACTCCCTCAGTCACTCCTCAAAGGACATGCTCTCCAGACCCTTCACCAGATTCATTGCCCTTTTCTGGACCCACTCCAGCACCTCAATGTACTTTCTGAATTGAGAAGCCCAAAACTGGATGCAGTGCTCCAGGGGTAGCTTCACCAGTGCTGAGTAAGGGAGAAAAAACGCTTCCCTAGTCCTGCTGGCCACACTGTTTCTGATACATGCCAGGATGTGGGGTTATAGATAACCTCAAGAAGAATATTAGTCAAAAAAAAAGACCTAAATCTTATTACAAGCTGAAGTCATGGGAGTGAGTTATTTCATTCTATTCATTCCCAGGTAGGCCCTGTGTTTGAGGAAAGATTATCTCAAATAGCTCAGAGGAGAATATAGAGCATGATCAGGAGGGCAAAAAAATAATTAAGCAGCATGAGTCCTATGAGGCAAAGTTGAAGAGCTTTATGTTGTTAATTTTGGAGGGGTATTTTAAACATATGAACTACAGATGAGGGAGATATTTTTTTTCTCATCACTTAAAAAAAGAACATAAAAGACATTATGAAGCATGTCTAATGTTGATGAGCTTATATTGCTGTATAAAAGTCTTCAGTTCCATTGGAAATGAATAATCTGCCAATTGAAAATATTTGAAAGTTTTCATTTGGGGCAGCTAAAGTTTGACATAAGTTTCCTTATGCCCATAGCTTTCATGGTAGGGGTCCTTCTGGCTTTCAGAAAAATTTAGGATGCTTCAGAAAAAAAAAGTTAGAGAACTTTCTTATATTTCTGAAAACACCTGCAAGTGGACTCATTCCATGGACTCATTACTGTTCCTCTGTCAATCATGCACTAAAAGATGAATCAGCAAGTTGCCAGAAATATCTGTTCATTCCAATTGTAGAAATTCCAAATGAGTTGATTGAACCTTTAAAACTGCACGTGTGAGACTGACAGTTTAGCTCCCATTCGTCTTTCCTCAATTTCCAAAGCCATAGGTTTGTATGGGGATATTTCTTATCTGAGTTGTGTAACAGATAACCAAGTATACTATCTCTTGACCCAACACCTTGGTTTCCGTCACGCCTGGGAACCTCAGTTACAGAGTCATATTTTCAAAGTTCACTGTCCCTCAGAGAAAGTATGGGGAGTAGGATTGTCTTTTTTCTTCATTCCTTCTGACTTCTCTGAGGATCTGACATAAATTAATTTATATTGTATCTTTTTGTGTAATTTGATATTTTCTCAAGGGACAAGGCATACAGTTCATCAAAAGAGCTCTGATACCCTTAGGTTTGGATCCTAGCACTGCTCTCAAGTCAATCTACTCCTCCCTCAAGGCACACAGCAAAGAAAGGTATGGAAGAAGAGCCTGACAGCAAGAAATTATATTGCTTTAAAAATTGAAACAATGTATATTTAACTTCACAATTAGCACCAAACAAATGTATTTATCAACTTATTTTAATGAATGCATATGATTATGTACCAGCACCATTCTTTACACAATATGTTATTTAAACTACTTTGTACGGAATAGTGGTTTGGCATTTTCAATATTTTAAAATGCAGCATTTAATCATTCTGTGCCATAGGCACAGTAAATGGGGAGTTATTATAAGGAGTAGTATTGCTGCTTCAGTGAGAGAATACTAAAAGTAGTTATTTATCTATTGTGTAAATTGAGATCATTATATAACAGAACTGCTGCAGCAAAATCTCCATAGGCTAAAGAAATCAAACAGATAATACAAGTATTCTAATGCTATATTCGATCACTGTGGATGCATATATCTATGTTGTTATCTAATGAAGTATGATTTAACCCAATTCTGTATTATTTGAATTTAATTTCTCCCACTTTTCCATTTAATGCAAAACTTTCAAATTTATATGAAAGAATTTAATATCTGCTGGGGAATTTATTTCTCTCAAATAATTTACAGAAATGTTGGAGTTCACAACAAACTGCACTCTAGAGGGGAACAGAAAACAGTAAAGACTTCAAAAATACTTTCTGATGGGTATCATAAGATTAATTATCATTATAAGTGTACACACTGTGCTAAAATGAAATTTAATTTCTTACGAAATTCCCATAATATAGATTTGTGCCAGAGTAGGGTATACACTATTTTAAATTCTGTGAGCCTTTTGTTTGCTTCACAGACTTTAAGGGTTTGATCACACTATTTAGCATGAAAAGAGCTGTTCTATTTTGAATGAAAACAGACCAGCACTTGAATGTCTAGAATTTTTGGGGACTATTCCCCCAGCCAATACTCCTTGGAATCAATATTTGCACTATAGTTAATTTAGAATATGAGTTGGTTATAACCATTAAGTTTCCTCATTGGTACTACCTTTTGACGGAAATTAGTGGAATATAATATTTACTAGACTTTACCTGAGAGAAATGATCTTATATATAAATGTAGCAACACTTGAAAATTCATCTACTTTCATCTCATGAAAACATTTGTAACATCATGACATATTTTCTTCTGTTAGAATGGAAATTTTATGGTATTTTTCTTTTTTGTTCCTTTTTTTCTCCACTTCCTTCTCCCACCATAACTGGATGCCTTGAAACACTACAGAAAGAATGGGCTGGTTTGTTCAATTAAAGGTGAATTTATTCATTTTTTTTGCCACAAGATTTAGCTTAATTTTATCAAGCTATATCATTTCCACAGAGTTGGGCTTTTACCTGGATGTGATTCAAATGCCATCTTTTTGATGTTTAGTCTTTACTAGCATGCAGCTCAAACGGGGAGGTGGGACCATTATTTTCATGGCATTTCAAAGAATCGGTTCTTCCTTTTATCTGTATTATCTTTGTAGTTTCTTGTAAAGATCTACAAGATCCAACATGACCTCTCCATTTATGTCTTCCTTCCATCTTTTGGCCCTTGCTCCCACCTGTGACTCCATTTCTTCCCACTTCAACACCATGACTTCTTGAGCCCTGCTGTCCTTTCTCCTGTTTCTTCTCCTAACAATATAATCATACTGTAATATCCAGCAGCTTCTGAAAGTCAACCCTTCAGTCCCACTTTCTTTTCTGTATCACTTCTTCCCTTCATCGGTGAACTCCTTGAACTCATAGATTATAGTAATTGCCTCAAGTTCCTTTCCTCTCAATCCAACACAGATCCTCTCTAATTTGACTTTTATTGTGCACCAAGGATATGATAACATCAAGGCCCACAATGACCTCTCCATGTCAAGTCTCAGGGCCTTTGCTCCATACTTGAACTCTGCTGTTTTTATCATGACTGATCATACATCCTTTTTCAAAATCATGCCTTGCCTTTGTAACTCTGCCCTCTCCTCACCATTTAACTCCTCTGACATGAACATATAGAATATGGGCCACAAGCGGGAAAGAAAGGAAACTGTACTAGACTTACCAAGCTCTGTTAGATGTAAATATAGATGTTTTCTGAAAAAGACTCTGCCATATTGTGATGTGAACTTCTTAACGTAAGCAATGAAGGCATGATTATCTGTGACTAGTATAGTTCTGCCATCTCCAGCAATTTTGTATTCCACTTCTCATATTACTTTTCAAGTTGTGAAGGAATGGCAAAGGCAGTCAGCACCATACTATCCCCCTGTTCAGGAGTTTAGAGGTTTTAGTTGTATGTACAAATAGCCCTAAAGTATCACCTCATGAGAAAACATAGCAGTGTTGCTCTATCATAACCTTTATATCAGGCTTCTGAAGAAAACAAAATGGAAGGTGCACATGAAAAAAAAAAAATACTTCCTTGTAGCTAACTTAAATATGTATTATATAAAACTTTAGTTACCTAAATCATAATGAGTTCATAATTTTGACCTGAATGATTAATGATATTCTATAACTTCAGGTCTTTAATTTGTTAGTCATAGTTTATTCCAAATTTTGACCTCTCTGACTATCACTATAAGTATTTATAAGGATTCTAGGATGCTGTCAAGACAGTTCAAGTTTTTCTCAAATTAAAAGTATTGCTAAGAAAATATCAACATGAAATGCATTAAATGTTAAAGACTCTGTGAAGTCAAGCAATAGTGTGGGATCAAGTTTCAATTATTTTTCCTAACATTACTTCAGTATTTCTTTGTTATTTTGAACATTATCATGCTGCAGCTAGAAGGATAATATGAAACTTCCAGAAGAAAACTTTATTCTAATTAATTATTTTTGCTGTAATCCAGGGAACACATTTAGGGGTCTAGCTGAAGATATAAAGCAGGATTTATATTTTACAGCCTGCAATACTTAAGACTTACTTATGCCCCTGAACAAACTGGATTATATAAGCATATTTAATAGCTTTCATAAAAGTTCTGAAGAGAAACAAAATTCAACTGCAAGAAAATGTGAGGCATAACATGGAAAAGTGTTTTAAAGATTTGCAGTATTTATCATTATTATCAACATTTCCACTTATAAAAAAAAATCACAAAGTGGCCTTATAGTCTAATATATAAAATATTTAGCATATTATTCAAACTCTGATTCAGAGTTGGAATTTTGACTATATAATACGCCATACAATAAAATAGAAGGGGAAGAGAGGGAAAATGTCACAGGAAGTAAGACGACAAATAAAATACAGTATCTGACAAGATTATTTTGCACAGTAGACATAAGTGATTTTTAGTTTAAAGTGTTTAGCAAGCATCACATGCTGTGGGAAATATTGTCAAAACACTAACGCTTACTTAGATCTTTATTAGTCACTAATTGCCATAACATGTAGGCAAAAGAATGCAAAATCTTGAAATAGATAAAGCCACATCCTTCTTGACTCCTCTCTGTACATCTCTTTTTCCTAGTTTTGCAAATATACACACTCTTACTCCTGGTAACTGTGTCAGCCTCTTTTCCATTCTTCTTTTGTGCTTCTGTCCATAGCACTCCTCAAATTGTATTCTCTTCTACTCCCATAAGCTGATCTACCTATCATTTTGTCTACACACAGGAATAAAGGACTATAATAAATCACTTACTAAATGCCAATTAAAAAAAAAAAAGAAAGGAAAAAAAGAAAGAAAGAAAATAATAAGAAAAGTGGAACTCCTTTTTTGTCCTTGGAAATGCTGTCGTTAGTGGTAGGTAGGCTACTAACTCTGGAAGCGTATCATAACTGTAACACCAGCAGGAGCCAACCAAAAGCAGTAATAGTTTTATTTGCTGGTTCAAAGAGGTCAACAAAGCACAGCAAAATGTAAAAAAGTAGAAAACACTGATTCCCTTAAATGAATATAACTTTCACAACAAGGTTAAGAACAGAGCCATAATAACTATAGAGCTAATGCTTGAACAGTTTTAACTCCGCATTGCTGAAATACAGTAACACGGAAGAAACAGAAACTACACATTAAACACACACACTTCCCTCCCCCCCTTCCCCAGATATTTGCTCTGTTTCCCCTAATGGATGAATTCATATTGGAATAGAACATTTTAATTGGACCACTTCAAGGTTGAACGCAAGTTAAAACATTGTTGAAGGCATTGTCCAAATGGCTCTTTAAACATTGACAACCTTGGGGCATTGACAACTTCTCTAGTAAGAGTGTTACAGTGTCTGATCACCCTCGCAGTGAAGAAAAGCTTCTAAATGTCCAGTCTGAACCTCTCCAGAGCAGCTCTGAACCATTTCCACACATCCTGTCACGGAATCCCAGGTGGAAGAGATCAGCACTTCTCTCTGCACTTCTCCTCCTCAGGAAGCCGTAGATAGAAATGAGATCATCTCCCAGCCTCCTTTTCTCCAAACAAGACAAGCCCAAGGTTCTCAGCTGCTCCTCATAGCACATTCCTTCCAGACCTTCCACCAGTTTTGTTGCCCTGCCCTGGACGCATTTAAGGACCTCAATAATCTTTTTAAACGTAATGCATCAAAAGGAATACAGTACTTGAGAAGATGCTGCACTACTGCTGAATAGAGGATAATCACCTCCTTTGATCATCTGACAATGCTGTGTTTGATGCACGTCAGGATGGGGTTTGCTCTCTTCGCTGTCAGGGCACACTGCTGACTCCTATTGAACCTGCTGTCACCCAGCACCCTCAGGGTCATTTCTGTAGGGCTAATTTCCAGGCACTCTTCTCCCAGTTTATACTTGTGCCTGGTGTTACTCCACCCTAGGTGCAGAATACAACATCTGGACTCATTAATTTTCATCCCTTTGATCATTGCCTGATGGGATTGTGGAAAATTGGCTGGAAGAGAGAGGTCACGTAGCTTTGGATCAGCTGGACCTCTGTGCTATTCGTACCACAGCCTTGTAAGCAGAACATCCTGCAAGGTTTGCAGGATGTTCAAAGGATTGCAACAGTGTATGACCATATTGCAACAGTGTGTGGCTAGATAGCTAAAACCCGGGTCTTGAAACAATGAACAGAGCTGTAAGGAGGATCTTGAAACTAGACAGAAGATAAAAAGAGATGCCAACAAGATGCCAATGTAACTGCACAAAGCCAAAGGCACATATTTGTATTAACCAATCTGAGCTTAAGCTTTGCAATATGTATGAAGCAATTATAATATGTATGAGCTAATTATCTAAACTGCATAAAAAGAGCATGTAATAGACAATAAATCGAAGTTCGTTCATCCTCATATTGAGTGTCTCGTCCTTCTGTGTCGCAACAATTGCCCACTGCTCTAATCTATCTCCATCTGTCTAAGAGGAATTTTATTGACTGGGTCAGCAGCAGCTCCCAGTTTGGTCTCATCAGCTACCTTGCTAATGGGTCATTCAACTTCTGCATCTAGACAATTGATAAAGATATTAAACAGAACTGGCCCCAGAATTGAACCCAGAGGAATTCCACTAGTGACTGATCACCAGCCAGATGGAGCCGCAGTCACCACAACTCCTTGAGCTCTGCCCTTCAGGCACTTCTTTATCCAGTGCACTTTATCTACCCTATCCAGGGCTTGTACCTACTCTGTAAGGGTATCTTAGAGGATAAGGAGAGGTTTCTCTTACCACTCTTTGCTGTAAACGTCTTTCACCCTTCCTTATCCCTTGGGACACTGCCTTTCTCCTGGCAAAAAAAAAACCAAAAAAAACCAGATCCTGAAACTGCCTCCATATCCATATACAGCTACAAACCTGGGTAATCAGTTGCTTGAACAGGAGCTCCTTCTGTATGGCTGTATTGTTTCTACCAGATGCTGGAAGCTCAGGAGAAGCAAAGGCTCCTGTTTTCTGACAGGCAGACACCATATTGCTTTCCTGCTGGGTAAAATGTCTTCCATTGCTATCAGCTAGGCTGATTGCTTTAGCCTGTTTGCAGTTCACTCACTTCTGGGTGCAGGCTTTGTCTCTTGCTATTTCATCCAATATGCTCAGGAAATACGCCCTGTTCCAACACACGTTTACTTCCCTACTTACATCCTGCTGCTGGTGTTCCTCACACTGCTTCAGCATTTGCCGCAATCAGCAATAATGTTCTGATTGAAAAACTTCCACGTAGAAGAGAATATAATTCACACTGGTTTTATGCATTAAGTCATATATTATTATGATATTTAAAACATAATAAAAGAACTATGTGAACAAAAGCCTCTTCCATTTTTTTTCCTTATTGAAAGCAAGATTCACTATGAAACTTTCAGAGAATGTACTCAAAATAAGATCTGTTTTAGAGCAATAATTTAATTTATATCTAAACAGTATTCAATTAAAATTCCAGTTCTCACAAAATATATATACCCTTTCATCACTTTGTTAGTACTTATAAGTAAAGGTATTCCAGAGGCTTTTTACAGTATGTCTTGAACCAATTTTCATCAATTGTTCATTGGGGTTGAAGCTAATCCTTCTACTTTGCATAGCATTTCTTACAGTATGAGAGACAATACATTGCTCATGTTGTTTCTTGTCTGAAAACTTGTGTTTGCTGACTTTCCTTGTATTACTGAGTATCTGGCATCTGTCAAGTACAGTAAACAAAAAGCTTTGGATCAACCTGGCCTTACTTTAAAAAGATGAAAGAAAGCCTGATTTATGTTAGTAAACAGTTTTTAATCAATTTCAGTTATAATGATTTTATGTTTTATTTTGTTTAATTTTGCTGCAGTCAAAAAGTAAATATATTGGATGCTGAAGCTGATAAAAGAGGTTATTTGGTAAAAAGAAGAAGCTATGAGGTGCAAAAAAAGGGTGTTATGCTACTTCAATTAATTAAATCTAAAATGCAAGCACACCTTATAAACCATGACCAAATTATGCTGGCAGTAGATTAATTCAGGTTTTTTTGAATCATAAATATCCAGCAAAATTCATCAACTGCCAAGAAAATAATTTCCATGATGTAGATACACAGAAGAAAAAGTGCAGTCACAGGTGTAATTTCAGTATTTATACCAAAAAAAAAAAAAATCAAACAAGAAAAAACCCAAAACAACTGAAAAAGACATGAAGGTTTCAGCAATGAAGTTATTTGCACATTTGATTTTCTTTAGTAATAGTAAGTTGTGATACAAACCACAAAAACTTGATTATGCTTAGGAGAAACATAATCATAAGAAAGTAAGCATAAGCAAGTAGTGGAAGAAGATGCTAGTAAAGTCTTTTGATCAAACACTGAGTAGAAAAAAAAAACTTAAATTATAAATAGTAGGATAACAAGAGGCACTAGCATAAACAATTGACCTGAACAAACTATCAAAAAATGCAAATAAGTAATCTGAATAAATAATGATAAAGTATTTAGTATATGAACAGCTGTGATTACATTTCTGTCTTAATGAAATTGGATCTGTGGGGTATATTTATCTGTAAGTATACAAGTAGAATAAGTATCCAGTTGCAAAAAGTTATTTCAGCTAATTTCAGCTGACAAAAGCAAACAAAATGAATTGAAATTTATGCTAGAAACAAGCAAACAAAAAGCCAGACAAGAAAACACCCAAAATCAACCAGTAGAAAAGTGAGGCTAAGAAGCAGTTTCCTAAATGGTATAGTGTATTTAAACTACTTCAGTTACTTTAGGATTTCACTTGTGGAGTTAATAAATGGGTAACTTGGTTCTGTTGATTTTGCTAACAAATTAATAATTTTATTATTATATTCCTTCAAAAGGAGGTGTGCTAGTTTAAAGGTAAACCTGCAGGAGAAATGAACTCAACATGAAAGAGATTATAAGTCAGAGTTACAATTTAATAAAAATATTACAATAAGTGCAATGGCACAAAGAGACATCAGGTTTAACCCTCACAACCCAGAAGTACAACTCAGCACTCTCAGGCACAAACAGAATGTTCATTAGGCCCTGTGCTGAGCCCCACTTTGTTGCCCTTAGTCCAACGTAAAAGGAAGGGAAAAAAACTGTTGGTACAGATGATGGTCGCAATCTGGTCAAGAGTGGTGGTCTCCTCCTGTCAAGGTTCTGGTCCTGCTTTGGATCCAACAAGTGGTTCCAGAAGTCCGAAACCCCCAGGATTATATATCCTCAGGTTCAGGTGGGAATGCCCAGTACCTCCCCCAGGTCAGGGAATTCCACAATGGATGACTTAAGTCTGTGAGTCACAGGGTATTTTTGAAATTCTTGATAGCCCTTTAGCAGACATGCCCCTCCAGGCTTGGTGTGGAGGTGCTAACAACTCCCTGGAGGGGAGTTATCGCAGCTCCTATCTCACAGGCTTCTTTAGCACCCAGCTTGCAGCCTGAGGGGTCAGGTGTACCTGGACAGCTGCTGCAAATAGTCCATTGTTAACAGTTCATGAGAAATTACATAGAGGGTGGAGAATACACAGCTTTGGCCACACTTACACAGTGATAAACTGGTCCTGGGTGCCAAACTAGGACAGGGGTTGGGGCTTCATCTGTGGGTTTTTAATGGGAAAAAAATATTCTAAAGTTCCTTTCAAAACAATTGAAAACACTAAGTTCATACATTAAAAATTATGACAGAAAGGGAGAAAAATGCAAGGTGGCATTGGTAGATACATGCAACAATACAAAAGCATGCAACACACCAAAATGTCAAACACCTAATTTTCATTTAAATAAAAGCATTCAGTGGGGATTACAGAGACTCTTCTCTTCATATTAAATATGATGCAAGATTCATATATTATGAATTTATACTCATTTAAATTCAAGCTTTAATATTAACAACTCAATTATATTAATTTATTTAGAACATTAATTAATTTAGAAGCATTAGCATTCATTAAAATATTCTATGTTTAGAAGCTCAGTTACTGGTCTTCATGCTCTATCTAACCCTCCATTTTAGATATGCAACATTACTTCTTCAAGAAAAGAGTGTATGATGAAAAAATCTCTTACATTAAACCTAGTCTGTGCCACAAACTTCAAAACAGAAGTGTTTCTTTATTAAAGTGCCTATTTGGTGCCTATTTGGGTGTAGAAGTTCATTACTCTACTTTTGTAGTTCTCTTCAGTAACCAAATTTTATTCAAACCTTGAAATTTCGGACTTTAGCATTGTTGTTATTGGTTTTGGTTTTTATAAATTGAAGTGTGGGAAAATGAATAACATATGAAGAATGGAAAAAATATTGCCAGCAGTGGATATATGAGGATTAAGAAGAACCAGAGCAGATAAAAATAGAAATGGACAATGGATTTGAAACACTGGAAGTTTGAATGTTGGATGTTGTGGAAGATTTTGTACAAGTTTTTGGCTCTGTACCTCCCCCGCCCCCGCCCCGGAGTTTCTGTCCTCCAAATTCATTTCCCTCCCATGTGTTCCCTGCGGCTTGTCCCTGGTGGGTCACCATGCTGCCGAGGCACTGGGGCCATCTCCCGGGCTGAGGCAGACCCACCCAAGGGGATTGTCTCTGCCTCCCTCTGCCGGCATATCTACTGGCAATGCACCTAACCTTTCCACCCAGTCTGCCCCAGTTCCTGAGTTCCTATTGGTTAGTTCTCCTGTCCTTTCACCAGTGTTTTGCAATTGGCTATCCAGTTGTCAGTTATCCACTCTGTCCCTGCCCTCACCCAATTGCGTTAAAGTTTCAAATCCTTCCCCTGAGACCTCCATCTTCTTTCTAAGACCCTGTTCTTATTGGATGTTTAACAGTTGCCAACTCACTCTCACCCAATCCCCTTTAAGTTTACACCCAGTCTCAAGTACCTTCCCTAACCGACCCTTTATAGGTCGACTCTTTCTTTAATAAAATTATTCTTTGTTCACCCTCTTGCTGAGTGGGGAGGGTGTCCTTGGGAGCTGTCTCCTCTCAGCTGGCGATGGTTATTGACCTATGTCATGGTCAAGAAGAATTTAAAGTAATTTAGGCAGTAATTGACTTTTTAAATACAATATTCTGATTTTTCCAAGTGTAACATTCCATAAAAGTTCTCAAAGATTATAGTAAGTCCATATACCTTATATCTTAAAACTACATTAGGTAATGATTATAAACAAGCAAAAATGCTTTATTTTTTAAAAGTATTTTAGTGGTTTACATTTTTACATGTTAGGTATGAGTCTGAAATTTTCTTAATCAGAATAATTATAAAATTACTGTAACTTTTAGCAGCTATGTAGCTGAGAAGAAAAATAAAAGAATTTCCAATTACATATTTATATTTAGCGAGATATTTTATGATAAGGGATTTGACCTTTTATGATGGTGTTTAAAAATTTAGATCCAGTTTGGATTCCTCACCAAATGACCTGCAAAGACAAGTTTTCACATTTAAAAATATCCTTAATTTATTTTAGATTACTTTTTATCCACACCTCAGATTGACATTTTAGGATGATATAGATTTGATTAACTGGATATTTCATAATTATACAGAAAAGGAAAATATATTTGCAAAGAGTAAAAACGAAAGGATGCAAAAATAATTTGTATACATATACATACATACATACATACATACATATATATATATATATGAATGAGATAAATACCACCGTTTATTACTTGATTTAAGGGCGTCTGGTTAAGAATAATAGGAATAATGTAATTATTGCAAGTTTAACTTATAAGATTGAAAGTCAGTATGTTCTTGTGCCTCTAACAGGCATTTTTTTCCTTCTTTTTTTACTCTTACACTGTTAAGTGATTAATCAAAATGATTACACACATTATATTAAGTATTTAAATAAAACCCCCTCTTTTAGAGTTCATACGAATTATTAATACTGCCTTAATGTGCTGTGCTTTTCTGCCCTTTGCCAATAAGATCTAATATGCTTCCACAGTAGAAGAATGAAGGAATAAATTCTGATGTGGAGTTAAAAACAACCAATCAAACCAAATAAAAACAAAACAAAACAAAAAAGCAAATCCAACAACAACAACAAAAAAGGAAGGGAAAAAGCCCCAAAGAAATCAAACATACTTCCAAATTCAAAAAACTACAACTAGCTAAAAAAACAAACAAAAACCAAACCAAAATCAAGCTACAAAGACATGTAAGCAACTCCCTTAGGATTACAAATAAAGAACTTTGCAAAAAGATCTCAAGAAGTTGTAATTCCGTGTAATCATCCCCTAGTGAGTATATATATATATATCTTTACTATTTATTTCTTCATCTTAAAAATACTCTTGCTTTTGTCAGCTATTTTTTGAGTGCTGTTGGCTCTTTTTATTTAAAGTGATTATTTCATTTGAAATAAAGTGATTGTCTTTTTTTATAATTTCATTTTAAAATTCTAAAAGTTATTCCAAATTCCTGCTATTCTACAACAAATATTATAGTACATCTCTAGAAAAATAACAAGCTTATCTTGAAAAAACTTCATAGTGATGCTGAAACCGACCATAACATTTGACCATAAGTTTGTTATGCAAAACCACAAAGGACTTGAAACCAGAAAGATTTTAAAGCATCTAGGGTCTATAACAAACATTTATGATCCATAATTAAAACAGATTTTAAGTATTCATATTGGAGTAATGAATATGGGTGAATTATTTTGGTTGTGTGTCTTCTCACTTTATTTTATGACTATCATTAGGATAATGATATTCATTTTAATCCTCAATAAATCTCTAATGAAAAATTTGTATCTTGGACCTGGATTTGTGCAATAGTCCAATGTAAAAAAAGAAAAAAAAAACAAGAAAAGAAACAAACAAACAAAAAAACTTTCTAAAGCTTTACAAATTGTGGAAATAACTACTATGGTTTAAACACTTAAAGTAAGTATTCCAGTTCTCATCCCCATAACTGGGGTCATGTAGTTTTTATTTGACCTTCACACGGTTGGGCGTGCTTATCCAACCGGGCGTGGAGATGAGCTTTGTTTAGGCCACCTTTGCCAGGCCCCTCTCCGTGTAGAGCAAGCAGTGCTGTCCCTAGAAAAGGCTGCTTGGTCGTTCAGGATGCTGCCGCAAGAGACTGTCATCTCCAGGGTCAAGTCTCGAATGACCAATATCCTGAACCGCCTGCATGCAGGGTTGGGTCTGNCAACCTCATGAGGGCATGCAAGCTTCTGCCCCACGACAAGAGGGTGTCCCTGGAGAAGGAATATTACCAATTTCTATAGGATTGACAAACATTTTGAAGGAGAAAACATGGTGTTCTGATCCCTCTGTAGTGGTTAAATAAATCAGAGAATAGTAGAATTGGCTGGGTTGGAAGAGACCTCTGAGATCATCAAGTCCAACCCTTTATCCAACCCCACTTTGATTACTATATCCTGTCACTAAGTGCCATGTCCAGTCTCATCTTAAAAACCTCCAGGAATGGTGAGTCCACCACCTTTCTGGGCAGGCCATTCCAGTGCCTCACCACTCTCTCTGTAAAGAACTTTTTTCTGATATCCAACCTAAACCTCCCCTGGCAGAGCTGAAGCCCGTGCCCTCTTATTCTAATGCTAGTTGCCTGAGAGAAGAGACCAACCCTCACCTGGCTACAACATCCAGGGTGATGAGGTCAGCCCTGAGCCTCCTCTTCTCCACGCTAAACAACCCCAGCTCCCTCAGCCTTTCCTCGTAGGACTTGTGCTCAAACTCCTTCACCAGCCTCGTTACTCTTCTCTGGATCCACCACAGCACCTCGATATCTTTCCTGAACTGAAGGGCCCAGAAATGTGCAGAAAATTTAATTCCTGCTGAACTTGTAAAAATTATTTAAAAATCTATAACCATTTTGGGAATGTTTTGTTGAATCAACTCTAGGTGCAGTATGAATCCATACAGTTGTCTTAGATCAGATCAGGTGTGAACTTTTCAAGAAACTATTCTATACACCCTCATATACCACAGTTTGGACTCAAAACTTTCTTACAGAGATGTTTCTGCCTTCTATCTAGTGTAATTGGATTAATGATGAACTTACATTTCTCCTAGAACTTGAAATCCCAGTTAGCTCTTCTCAGAATGCCAAGTTTTCCCTTCACAGTTTGTCTGTTTCACTCAAATCATAATGTTGCAAGAGACTGGATTATTTCACAAAAATAAATGTAAAAGGAAATTTTCTGCTTTTTGTAACTCTGGTTAAGACAGTAAATGAATTTTGATGGGATCTCTCTCATGAAAAAACATTTGAAAGTATGAATACTTATTAAAAGTGTGTTTGGTGCTAAAACTACCAGAATAACCGTGTACAAATGTATTCTTGGCTAAGTAATTATCTAAGATATCTATTAGTTTTTAGTTCATAAGAAAATCAACTAAAAGTGAAATACAGGGAGGTTTAAAAAAGCAAGATATTTTTCTAGTGTAATAGCAAAGTACCCACACCTGTGTAGAATAATTAATTTTAATTAGCTTAACTTTACCGTTAGCTTAAATATGTAAACTAAATTTCCTAATGTTTGTACTTGAGATAACATCAAATGTTTTTGATTTATAGAAGTGAATATATGACCTTGATGTCAATGTTCTCCTAAATTAAGTATGCAAAGTTGGGAATACGATAAAATGGAGACATAGTTTATACATATAAGTGTATCATTCTGCATAAACCTTTGATTAAGTGCTATTTAGAGTATTTTACCAGAATAAATAAATTCTATATCACAGTGATTTTACCAAGTTTAAATGCAAAGGATTCCATAAGTGATGTACTTGGGAGACTTATTAACTAATGAGGATGTTTTAATAGGCTACTTTGGGGATGACACTTTGATCCAATGTACTTTAAAGTACTTTACTTCCTGAATTTTGGTGTAAAAGTCATCTAGGACAAAGTCACACTCCAGCTCTTTAATTTCAACTTGACATGATGCAGCAAACGTAACAATAAAATGTGGTTCCAGAACACGTGCAGAAATGAGGAACATTAAGTCTACTGAAGAGCTGTTGGAGGAGGGGGGAACAATCAGATTCTGGCTCTTCCAATACTGTGTATGGTTGGGGTTTTTTTCCAGTGACTACCTAGTAATCCCAGATATTTTGGGGCTAACTTTACGTACTAGTTGGAGTACACTTTAGCATTGACATATTCATCACCCATATCCCCCCAAAATGTCTTTCATCTCTTTTGCCCCCTACAATGCTGGCTTCTGGATACCTTCCTTGTTTTCCTATTGGTCTTTCCTGATTACATCACTTCGATGATTTTGTTCAGGTTTTGAGATTATATCCCAGTTATTTCAGTTTGTTTATTCTATATTTCTCTTTTTAACCCTTCTGTATGTTGTTGTTGCTTTGTTTTGCCATTCTAACCTTTTTTCCAATTAATCTACACATGGAAACCAACCTGCGTTAAAAGGTCACTTTGGGATAATGTCTGTGCATCACCCCTCCCCTCTCACAACCTGATAAGGCTAAGTATTATTCTCATTATCCCAGAGATACACATTTGATGAACTCAAAGATAATTGGATACTCAGTTACCTGTAATCTTTTGTCAAAACTGAATTTCTATCAAAGTATGTTCATTATAATGCAAAAGTAAGTGGATAAAATGAGAATTCTATTTCCCAATACATTCCCATTGATCAAAAGCTGTCATCAGTAAAGTCTGTTATTAAATTTGGGATTTCCCTTCAGTAAGTTTTTAAAAATGTCAGGATTCTATATTAATATGGACATCATCTTGTCGCTTTTTTTTAATGATAGTAAATTTTGATGTGAATGTTATTGTATGGAAAACTGTTTGCATTCTGAATTGGCAGTATAATTAAAACTTCATGTATACCAGGAAGATGTAGCTCAGAGTGAAGGGAATTTGTTCCTGGAATAATAACAAAGGACTTTATATTCTATATATCACTTCAAAAGCTTAAGAAAATTTAAAATCACATACAGAGAAAATGAGTCAGGATTTTAGCTTGCTTAAAAAGATCACCATTAGCTATGAGGTTTTAACCTCAAAAATGCAGATAAGTAAGTAAAATTAGATTCCTTCTTCTTCAAAATACATATTGATTTATTATGTCACATTGTCAAAAAGAACTAAAAATAAAAGCATTATCGAATTTATCACAAGACCATAAAGGAAAAAAGATATATATACCATTACTGAGAGTAACACAGCAAATTTCTAAAGAATAGTACTAGCAGGTTTTCAATAATCCTTCTATTCTCTGTTGATAAGACAAAACTCTTAAGTCACAAAGCTCTAGTAGTGCTTTTTCACCTTTTAATAAAGTGGAACAAAGAAGCTTTCAGGATAGAGGAACACAGCCATAAAGAGCTATAGAGACATTAGAAACATAGCATTTTAAAATGAGATTTAATACTTGGAAAAGCCCTTCGTTTTTGATTGGTTTTTGACAGACCCTTTTTCACATGAATGAGATGTATCAGAATGAAACAAAACATATAGAACTCATTTATTTATCTATTTATTTTTCTTCCACAAGCTTTAAATAAACTATTATCATGAACATATTAGAGAATGCAGAGGTAGCCCACCTGGTTTGAAATGAGGCTGAATAGAATTAAATAGAGTAATCTCCACTAATGTGTTTCTTGCAATAGCTTGAGATGGAAGATAATGACAGAGAAAAGGACACAATCTCTGAAAAATCTCATACATTAAATACGAGGCTCAGTCTTTAGAACCCCATTAAGGACTGAATTACATTTTTCAGACCATCACCCCTGTCTCTTCCCTGCTTTGTGATCCCATATCACAGGCATATAGGTTGAGTAGGTCTGTGAGTTTTCCAAATATCTCTCGTGGTACACGGTCTAGGAAAGAGGAGGGTAGTCAGGCAACAGTTCCTTTATATTAACCTTATAAACAATTGTGTCATAGCCATGTGGCATAAGCACACATCCATCATGGGACTGGATTCCCCTCACCGTCACCTGTCCTGATGCCTGTATCAAGGCTACTGTTTCTTTTGAAGAGGTCCAGTGTACATACATACATATGTAAGAACAAGTGTTAGAGCATGCATATGGATAACTGAACAAATTCAAATGTAGTGATAATTTGCATCAATCTGCAGCCAGATACAGGAAGAGAATACCATTAAAAATTCTTAGGAACTTCCCACTCTACAATCTTTTTCTCTAATTTTCTAGTGGAATTTTCCTTTTCTGCGCTCTCACTTATTCAGATATTCCTTTCTTGTGAATGGGGCTGGGGGAAGCCAAAATATAACCTTAGAACAGAAGAGCTATCTTTTTATTCCAAGACTGGTTTTAATTTACTGTGATTCTGTACCTTGCCTATGTACCCAGAGGTTGTAGACAGCCATATTTGTATAAAACCCTGCATCTGTGTTGCTGAAGTGTCTCTCTGCATTCATTAAAACATGAGGCAATATTAAGAGTACTATTACGTTATGTGTTGAATCTAAAAAGGGCTGGCACAAGAAAATTCTCTGAAACAAGGATTTGGCCTTATGAGTAGTTTTTCTTAAATAAACCTAAATAAAAACTGAAGACTAAGGATTTTGCCCTAAAAACACTGAATCTTTAAACACTTTTGCTGTCATGACTCTCTATGATTTATCTATATATTATGCTAAACATTTTCACAATTTGAAGTGCACAGTGTGGTGAATTATTCATAGACACTATTTTGTTTTATAGTTTGAATTGTAATGTAAAAAATAGAAAAATGTTATCTCTAAAGAAGTAAACTTAAGCAACCGATTTAGGGAATCATGGGCAGTTTACAGAAACTCAATGAAATGGAAAAAAAAAAAAACAAACAACAGCCAACCATGTTAAGAGGACTATATTATGCCAGTAAACAATGTTATATAACATTAGCCTGGAGCTATGTTAACTTCAAAATATAGATGCATCCATTTAACTTTCAAAGAATTTTCCAAGAGACTTTAAGTTTTGCAGATATAAAACTTCTAACTGTCACCAGAGAGTGAAAATGTTGGAAGTTTTTGTTTGGTTTTTGGTTAGTTTTTTTTTTTCCTGGAAGGTAGCAGAAATTTGATTTAAGTTCTAAGTTTGTTATATTGAAGTAATACTGTCTAATAAAATCTTATTTTTTATGTATGTCTACAGATTACAAGGTAATTTGCATATTTGAAGATGTTATGTATCCTTGAAAAAAAATGAAATCATGCAACAATTATCTGTAACTGTAGTATATAGATTAATTTAGAAACGGAAGGGAGTGAAAAGGGAGGAGTAAGTATTTTTAATGCAACTTCAGAAAATGTGAAAGAGGAACACAGGGAATTCTCAGTGTTTGTGATCAACAAAGACACAAGGGAAGAAAAAAATTATGCAAGTTCTAATACTATTCTGTTGGGGTTTTTTTCTCATAAGTCTTTTTTACCATACCACATTATTTTTCTGATGACGAACTGAAAAAAATCTTATCCATTATTCTGAAAAAATATTAGTGTCACAGGTAATATATACAAAAGCAGTATCCCTTACCATAACTTCAGGAACAGCTTTTTAACATAACACACGGGTCTATTAGCAACTGGTCTTTTAATTTAATTTTCTTGTTTTTCTACTTTTGTCCTTAGGTTCTCAAGGAAGTCCCCTTTTACTTTTTTTTAAGAACAATGCTTAAATTCTTCAGTTTCTATTAGGCTAACTGTATGACACTACAGATATAGCATTTGTTTAAGTTAGGGTTTATATCCTAAATAAAGATGATTTTTACAATGTCTAAATATACTGATATTTCCTTTCACCTTCATTATAGAAGCTCATAAACTGCATCACAGTCTTAAGATTGAGCCTTCTGAAATGTATAATCAAATATTTTGAAAACAAAGTTTATTGGTTTGTAACATTAAGTGGGGATTAAGAACAAAATCACCATTCATGGAAATATGAGGTGTTTTTTTTATTCCTTTGCTTTTTGTAACCTGTAATAGCAAATATTTTAACAATCATTTTTCTCAATACATGTGAATAATTTCTTCATCTATTAAAAATATTCTAAACCATCAGGAGTTTAGCTAACATCTGGAGCTTTAGCTTCAATGACCAAAATAATAAATAATTCTTGAAGAAGAAATGTAACAAATTTAATAAATAAATCCAAGCACAGAATTCATTTGCAAAATAGATGCACTGATCTCATATTTTCACTTATGAGGTGGTATTTCTCAGTATCAATCTACCTAATGAATCTCTCTTCAAGACAGAAATATACAGATTTTTCTGTTCTGTATTCTAGGACTAGCAAAACAGAAAACTGGAACAGAAAAAAGATGGCAAATATTTTAAGTTTTTAATAATTAGGGGGTTTATCCATTGTTTTTTACCTGGTCATGAAAATTATCTTCTACAGATTATAAAGATTTTAAAAACAATTCTCCAAGGAATAATCAGTATATTCTGCAGGGAATAGGAGAGATGTTCATTTGGATTTCTAGTTAAGACCTGGGAATTTCATTTGCTTAGATCAAGCTAAAGTAATTAAGGAAAAAAGAAGGACTTGTCTCTCAAAAGTATTTGCAAAAGAAGGAAATAGCACAGAAGGTGCCAGAATAGTGGATTTTGGCAATATATTAATTAATTTACTTGCAGTTATTAAAAAAAATGCATGTCTTTCTTCTGGAAGAGATAGTACAGGACAGGTTTCCTTCCTTCATATACTACTTTTCAATGAGATTATTCATCGGCTATGGTGATATCAAAAGATTTTAATAATTTTGCAAGTGTCTTTTAGCTAAATTTTACTCTAGTGATTCAATAATGTCACTACTCATTCACAATCCCAAGAAAACAATCTGGTGCAGGAGTTTTGTATCACAATTCATCCATATTACAGAATCAGAGAACATGCCGAGTTGGAAGAGACCCAAAAGGACCACCAAGTCAAGATACTGGCCCTGCACAGGACTATCTTCAAGAGTCACATTATGTGCCCGAGAGGATCATCCTAATTCTTCTTGAACTCCGTCAGGTTTGGTGCTGTGACCACTTCCCTGGGGAGCCTGTTCCAGTGCCCAACCACTCTCTGGGGGAAACTCCCTTTTTCTAATATCCAACCTAAGCCTCCCCTGACACAACTTCAGGCCACTTCCTTGGGTCCTGTCACTGGTCACCAGACGAGAGATCAGTGCCTGCCCATTCTTTTCCTCACGCAAGAAAATTGTAACTGCAATGAGGTCTTCCCTCAGTCTCCTCCAGGATGAACAGATCAAGTGCCCTTAGCTGCTCCTCATACAGCTTCCCCTCAAGGCCCTTCACCATCTTCATTATACTCTTGTGGATAATCTCTGAGAGCTTAATCTTTCTTACATTGCAGTGTCCAAAACTGGCCACAATATTCAAGGTGAGGCCGCTCCAGTGCAGAGCACAGCAGGACAATCGCCTCGCTCAACTGGCTGGCAATTCTGTGTCTGATGCCCCCAGGACATGGTTGGCACTCTTGGCTGCCAGGGCACTGCTGACTCATATTCAACTTGCCATTGACCAGGGCTCCCAGGTCCCTTTCCATAGCACAGCTTTCTACCATCTCATTCCCCAGTCTGTACGAACATCCATGATTGCTCCTTTCCAGTTGTAGAATTTGGCACTTTCCCTTGTTAAACGTCCTACAGTTAGTGATTGCCTAGTTGTCTCATTTGTTGAGGTGTCTCTGCAGGGCTTCCCTGCCTTTGAGGGAGTGAACAGCTCCTCTCAGTTTTGTGTTGTCTGCAAACTTGCTTAAAATCCCTTTCAGTCTTGTGTCCAAGTCATTTGTGAAGATGTAGAAGAGAACAGAGCCTAAGATGGAACCCTGTGGAACCCCACTAGTGACAGGTCACCAGTCTGATGTTACCCCATTCACTATTACCCTCTGTGTTCAACCTGTGAGCCAATTGCTCACCCACCACATGATGTTTTTATCCAGCTGTGAGTTGGACATTTTGTCCAGAAGGATCCTGTGGGAGACAGTATCAAAAGTTTTACTGAAATCCAAACAGATTAGACCAACTGGCTTTTCTTGATCAGCTGGGTGGGTTACCTTGTCATAAAAGGAAATTAGGTTTGATAAGCAAGACTTTCCTTTCATGAAGCCATGCTAGCTGTGACCAATGACTGTGGTGTATTTCAGGTGTTTTTTAATAATTCCCAGAATAATCTTCTCCATGACTTTGAACAGTCACAGAAGTGAGACTGACAGGCTTATAGTTTCTGGGGTCCTCTTTCTTGCCCTTATTGAAAATTGGGACAATGTTCCCCACCTTCCACTCATATGGGACCTCTCTGGATTCCCAAGAAATTTTGCCCTTTTGAAAACTTTTCTGCTCACTAAGGATACTGCTTGCAATGAAAATTTAACAGAGTCAGTTTATAAACATAGTCCCTCCCTCCAAAAAAAAACCCAAAAACAAACAAACCCAAGTTGTTATCACGATGGAAAAAATGAAATACAAAAAATCAGTATGGAACATCAGCAGTCTGTTGTCAAATGACAGTACTGTTTTTATCAGCATCATCATGCCATTCTTTACTGTATTTTGTACTTTTTTTCTTCATTAGGTTTATTTAGAAATAAATTATATTGATTAGAGTGACAAAAATGTCAAATGAAAAAAATTGTCATAAGTCTTAGTTCTCAAATATTCCATGAAAAACAGTCATCAGCTTGCAACACTATGTGTGTTGGAACTTAATTAAAAGAGTTTGCTTAGAGCTGGAATTTCTTTAATTGCATTCTCAGCAGAATTACAAGATTGAATTAATCACAATAGGCATAATATATGCAGAGTTTGCAACCACAGTAGGATGTAACTAGGGTAAATGGTATGCTTTTTTTTTACTTCCTTCCTTTTTTATTCACATATTGAAAGGACTACCTCTGAATTCCCACACCAAGAAAGAATGAAAATGATA
>VWZD01002538.1:0-117552 GCA_013396695.1 Sakesphorus luctuosus
TGTAAGAGAAAAATAAACAACCTTAGACCCCTTTCTGTTCTTTTGTTTGCCTTCTGAAATGGAATAAGTCCTAAGTTCAGGGTCAGATTTATGTGCATTATATAATTATTTTATTAATTGCTATATTACATGTGTTATATAATATGTATTTTATAATTGAGTTAATTATATAATTATATGCATTATGTAACACATATAAAGTAGAAAGGATTATTTTAAAGGTTGGGGATATCTGTGTGTACTGGGCACAATATAGAATGTGCCATATTTGTCACACATCTGGAGAACATTCTAAAATAATTACACATGGGCCATTTTCTCTAAATACAGCCTACAATTAAAATATAAATGTTTTCTTTCCTTACCAACTATGGAATTTTGTAGTCAGTGATATTAGTGATATTAGTGATATAGTCAGCTTGGTTTTAATTTGTTAAAGGTAAATATGAAGACACGAAATTATAGAGCCCTTGCAATAAAACATAAACATATTATTGTCTTCTGACTTTATTCCTTAGACATGTAGCTGATTAAAGTTACGCTGTTTTGTTGCATATGTTGTCAACAACTTACTTTGCCTATATATAAGTAATCTAAAAATAAAACTTTTCTGGATGTTGCTCATCTAAATATTTTGACTGTAAAAGTTAATATTGTTGGCCAGTGGAATAAGTTTTTTAAAATGTGAAACAGCCTTCCTGCTATTTTAAAATGACATTTTTTGAAGTTTACAGTTATAACAGTTACAATCTACAGTGATCTATTCCATGAAATAGGAGTGTATTTTTTACACATAAACGTTAGGGTTACGTTTGAAAAAATGTGGGTTGAATCACTACCTGATGTTTTAATGGCTTTTATTTGATGTTTCTGCTGTTGGTAAAAATTACCATAAGTGTTTGGCTTTCTGAAAAGAGTGTATCACATTTCTCATGTTGAGGGGAATAAAAAAATAAAATGAGGAGGTATGGTGCTTATAGTCCTCCTTGGGGAATTGGTTTCTATGAAGGTCTTTTGTTTGTTTAAAGCAACAAAAACAATGAAGCTTCTTTGCTGATATCCTTTAAAAAAAAATCTCCCACTTAAGGTTTTTCTTGATGTAAAATATATCTATATTCACATGATGAATTATTACTCATAATTTATTCATTTTTAGGATTCATTCCAGAAAATCCTTCTAGCTCTTTGTAAGCATGCATCAGATACAAACAACATCTATAAGAAACACAGAGTTCTTATAATTTATCACTTGTTTGTTGGTCTGTTGCTTAAAGAGATAAAGGATGGTTTAGGAGGAGCCTGGGCTTTTGTCCTCCGTGATGTAATTTACACCCTGATTCACCACATCAATAGCAGGTAAATACAGTAATTATCTCTTGTTCTTCCTGCCTGTACTTCCTTTTTCTTGCAACCTTACATTTCGGTATCACCAGCAGATGTAAATTCATTTTTAGAATTAATAAAATTTGCTGAGATTAGAAATTAAATTGCCGTTATTATTTCAGAATTTAAATATAGAACTCTTAATAAAAGATGGAATGGTTCATGCTATCCTAGTTAGATGTTTGCTATACTCAAGGGGATAGGTAGAATTGATCTGATTTCTGTTCTCCAGTTTCTGGAGGAGAAGACACCTTACAGCAAAGGTAGAGTCAGATTTCTCTTAGGAGCGTACAGTGAAAGGACAAGGGGTAGTACTCAGCAGGTTACAATGTGGGAAATCCTGGCCTGAGGTAAGGGAAAGGATTTTCGTTGTAAGAATAGTTGAATACTGGAGCAGGTTGCTCAGGGAAGCTATTGGTTCTTCATCCAAGGAATATGTCAGAATTCAAATCAACAAGACCCTGAGAACCTGATTTGAATTTGAAATTGACCCTGCCTCAGGCAGGAAGGAGGCTAGACCAGATAATCCCCCGGTGTCCTTTGTAACCTATTTTTTGTAACTAATTGTTATTTTAGATAGAGTTGGATTCAGAGAGCGTATTTTCCACTTTGTTCTGTTTTGATCAACATTGTTCTGACAAATAGTAATCTAAAAGCCTTTTTTTTTGAGGGGGAGATGGTCCCCTTTGGTATATTTTTTCTACAAGACTTTGTTCCAATTTTTCAAGTGATCAGTCAAATTCAGTGTGTTTAAGGTTTTCTGTGTCTCTTGAGCTAAGTCCATAGAGCTGCTTGAGTTGATAAATTTTAAAGTTTAGAATAAGTTTCTCCTTATTGTAACTTTTCCCTTGTTCTTCCCTGTTGTATAATAGGCTGGTACTTAAGATAATGATAAAGTGAGATATTTCACTTTGTTTCCTGTGACAGACCTGTTATTATCAGAGACATATCCATGCGCAGCTTTTCACTCTGCTGTGATCTTCTTCATCATGTTTGCCACACAGCAGTTACATGTTGCAGTGATGCTCTAGAGACCCACCTTCATGTTATTGTAGGAACCCTAATACCACTTGCCATGGACCAGTCTGAGATTCAGGAACAGGTAGATCTGTTAGATTTTAGTTAATGTTCACTGTTGTTAAAACTTTATCTATTCTCATGTTCAGATTTAATTCCTTTTTTCTGTGCTTTGGGAATTTATGTAAGAATTTTTATTTGGGACATAATACTATGCCTTTCATTTCTTAAATAAGTGCATCTTCGCTTTTGGTACTTCTGTTTTGCCAAATATTGTACATGAAGTAGCTAAGCAGTTACTTACAAAGCTCTGTGGATGATTTCATGGGAAATACAATAAAGATATTTGGTACACGAAGGTGTCTGGAGGACAAAGAGGAAAAGTGTGTAGAGAACGGAATTCAATAGTTCACCTCTTTATTTAACAAATAGTATTTCAAAATAAACGTAGCACAAAAGCCTTAAAAAGGAAACAAAGCAGTTCCTGTTGTGTGACAAGGATTATTTTCCTTCTTGTGATGATTTTTATGTGCATTCTGCTGGGTGTGGAAATATAAAAAGATTCAGGGACTTAAAATTAATAGCTGAAGCTGAGAGGAGTATGCCTGTTGCACTTCAATCCTTGTGTTGCCTTCTGACTCAATCTGATCCCATAGTACCGTATGCACCTTTGTGGTTGCAGTGTAGCCCTCCATGGCCCTCCTCCTTGAATTTCCAGTTCAGCCAGAGGGCTGTGCTGATCCAGCTGTAAATAACCTGGCAATCTTTTTTCCCAGCTTAATGATCATGATCAGATTTACAATATGTCTTTGCAAACAGCTGTACATGCACAACTGCAAAGGCAACATGTCAGGGCATCTGTGGGCAGAAACAAAGTGGGCAGGACAGAAATTTCTCTGAATTCAAATATGAAACCTTCTTGTATCATACTCCTGCAGGGAAGCCCACCCTCTGGTGATCACTTTTCAGTTTCTTTTTTTTTTTAATTTTTAATTCTAATATGAAATGGAGGCTAGTTAATAATTTTCAAGTAAATACAAGTCATCATTTAAAATGTTATCATTTAGATTGTAGACTACCCAAAGCTGCTTGGCTAGAATATCCAGTTGCATTGCTTTCTAAGCAGTGTTTTTGCAAAGAAGGTATAGTACCACTTTGTCAAGCATTTATTCAAGTTGTAGATCTCTTATAAAACAAATTCTGCTAGAGTTACGGTATTTGTCTGAATTCCAAATTACCAGCACTTTAGTGAGAATAATAAAGTCCTTGTAACATCAGAAGTACTGGTACTGTTTGGGTGCAGTGTGTTGCTAAATCATTGCCAGTATCATAGTGACTGTGTTGGCCAATATTTGATAGAAGTGCAGACTGTGAGTATAAAAGCTTTGATTTTTGTTTGGAAGGGGGAGTAGTAAAAATGCCTCACCATTTTATAATATGTCTCGTTTCCCCAAGCCTCTGAACATCTTACAGCTTTTATCAGTGTAAATAAATTATCTCACCAGTTTAATGGAACTTGGAGAGCTACAAAATTTATAAGCTGAATAAGAAATATGGCTTATTGTTTCTTAATGCTTTCTCCGTCATTTGGGGGGTTTTATTTACTTTTTATACACAGGTCCTGGGCTTGTTGAAGTATTTGGTGGTAGATAATAAGGATAATGAAAATCTGTACCACGCAATCAAACGCTTAGATCCTTTTCCTGAATATCCAGCTTTTAAAGATTTGCGAGCAACTCAGCAGAAAATAAAATACAGTAAAGGATCATATTCTCTTTTGGAGGTAATTACATTTCGAAATATATCTCATGGCATGGTGTTTTTGTAATGCATACTTTCAAAAGAAAAAAAGGACTTTCTAGTAGCTATAGTTGAGAAATATTTAAATTAGACATGTGGTTTCTTATTGCCAGGTTTCAGACACTGAGATATTTGTGCGTTTCCATTCATACTTTGTATCTACTAATATCCACATTGTGGGCTGCTGAGAGCCACTTCCTTACCTGAAGCTTATATATTTTTGTGTTATATGTGCTTAATACAAAATGTTGTTTTGCAGGAAATTAATCACTTTCTCTCAGTTGGTGTTTGTGATTCACTGCCCTTGACACGACTTGAAGGACTGTATGATTTACGCAAACAACTGGAACAGTATAAGGATCAGATGAAGGATCTCCTGAAAAATTTCCAGGGTACTGATATATGATTATGTGTTTTGTTACTTTTGTGTCTGGTTTTAGGTGTTCAGCAAGGTAACTCTATTCTAATTCCACATTCAATGTTTTATTTTGTGTCATGGTTTTTGTATAACAATGTAACCTTAATTACAGTTTCACATACAGAGTAGAGTGACATTAATTGTTCATGCAAAATCTGATCTATAGCAAAGTGTCTTACAAGTATTATAGGAGGTGTTACCTGGCAGAGGATAAAATAGCCTTCCAGCTTTTGGCATGGGGCATGTATGAGTGGAGTGAATCAGGATAATGTGTAATAGCAGTATGTTGCTCTATGGCTGCTTAATGAGTTTTTTTTGTTTTATGAATCTCCCTACTCCTTTAAATGTAATGAAGCTACGTTTTATTAAAGTCATAGTATGTTAGAAAGTAAAGCTCTCAGAAGTTTTAAAATGGCAGAATTTAGTTTAGTTGAACCTTGCCACAGCCCAGGGATTCTGTTTCAGCCCTCAGTCCAGACCCATTTCTTTCCTATTTTGATTTTCAGATGGTTGTGGCAGACCATTTGACTTTTCTCCTCTACATCAAGTCTTGATCAACTTGTGTGCATGACGGGAGGATAAAAAGAGCTGATGTAATTAATTGTAAATAAGTGCAGAGTAAAATTTGGGGAAGAGTAGTATTCTGTTGTAGGGCCATGGTGAAGTGCATTATGTCCCCACATCCTGAATATCCTTTTTAATTTTAGTTTCCAAATTCTGCTGAAAAAGAGTTAGTGAAAGGGCAACAAGTTTGTGTGGAGCAACTTCCATCAGAGGGGTGCCTTGTGAGATTGGAAAAGAGATTGAATAGGAAGAAGTAGGGAGAGGTATATGAACTGGTGAATGGTATGATGAAGCTGAGCAGGAAGTACCTATCATTTTTATCATAGTCCAACAACAGGTTACATTATCTGGCAGCAGTTCTACAAGAGAAACCATGTTGTTTTTTCAAAAATGGAACTTACTGCCACTTACTGTGGAGAATAGAAACATAATAGACCTTAAAAAGAGTTAGACATATCTTACAGAGATTATTAAATACAAAGATCTGCTCAGGCAAAACCTGAGAAATACTTTTTCTGGCTTTCCTGGAGGCGGGCTGGCAGTTTGATGGGCCTGTTGCCTTAACTTTGCCTTATACTAAAAGTCCACTAAGTACTAAATAATAATAACAATAATAAGAACAAGAAGAACAATAACCATAGTACTACAACAACAGCAGTAATAATAGTTGTTCTTATTTTCTAAAAAAGAAGTAAACCTGGTATTGCTAAAGGCTAAACAACTGTATACTGAAAGCTGGCATTTAAGAAATAACTACTGCAGTTTGACCACACATTTTTAGTAAGGTGTCAACAAGCATATAGGCCTATTCCAGGTTTCCATTCCAATCAACAGGGCAGTGGGATTTTTAAGAAAATACTGCTCTTTAATTTCTTACATTGACAGGTCTTAATATTTTTTGTTAGACCATTTTGTTTGGAATGTTTTTTAAAATAAAGACCTCAGGCAGGCAGCAAATATGTAAGGAAGTGCCCATCTTGAGAGTTTAAATTTTGGAAAAGTTAATTAAACAACTGAAAGCTAGTCAAATTTTGAGAAATTTCTGGCAAAAAGCCTAACAGAATGATATTAGTTTAAGAGATGTCAGTGGAGTCGCACAATATGACTTCACTGTTTCAAATAGCATTCTTACACCAACTTGTGCTGATAATTCCTGTATTTAATTATCATTTCTCCATCAAAACTCTGAAAATAATAGCATTTGTGTGTTTTGTTTTGGGGGATTCTTTGGCATAGTCAAATGCATTAAATGTTTTCAAGTTATGATGAATAAGATAATTGAAAAGTTTTTGATGTACTGTTTAATACCAACTTGATTCATCATTAGTAATGCATGTTGGTACTGATAGATAAAAGATACTGAAGAAGTGCTTTCTTCTGATACGTTCACGTTACAAATACACTGACATTTGGGGCATTTATTTTTCTTTTGGAATGATAGAAAAGCCAGAAGATTCTGTGGTAGTGAAATTGGTGGTGAGCTTACTGCAGCTGTCCAAGATGGCAATTAACCATACAGGTGAAAAAGCAGTGCTGGGTAAGTTCCTTGGTCCCACTGGCTAATTAGGGCTGTCATTACAAAGACCAGGCTGATACTGTAGCTGTTCTCAATGTTACTTCCCACTGCTGTTTTACATTAGCCATGAGAATGTTAAAATGGCTGATATGTCTTCTGTTCAGTCACTGTATTTTAAAGCTTTGACTAATAAATTGAGTGGCAATCATCAGTTTAGACCCTGGTCTCTTCTGTACTGAGTGTATATGTATACTCTTCTATATTCTGCTTCTATGAGTCACTTCATTAGGTTGAAAAATAATACAAAAAATTGAAGAGAACTTAGCTGAAAATTTCGAAGACATGTCTTAGTGGAAATTAAAATAGTTGTTCTCCATCTTAAAGCCTTTTTTGTATTATTAAAATTATTCTCACCACTTGCATTAAGCACCTGATTAATGTTTGATACAGAGCACCAAAGCTAAAATCCAAATCCCCTCTTGCTCAAGTGGAGAATACCTCTGTGAAGGAGATGATCACTGAAATTCAATGTCTAAACTAGACAGAAACACCTTTATATGCACACCTAATATATCTTCTGTCTAAAGGCTAATGAGTAATAATTACAAATTCTGAGGAACTAAAACTCACATTGACTTCAGCATGATGGGTTGTGTAGCATCTCTGCAAGCTGCAAGTTTCTGCCTTCTCTGCATTGTATTTCCTTAGATGATTTGTTGAATTCCTTAGATGATTTTTTAAATTTAGTTCAAAACCCAACTTGTGTATCTTCAGTGTGTTCTTCTTTGCTTTGGTGGTTAAAACTGTGTTGTAGAAAATGGAATCCTTTTCAACACACCTGCAGATTATGAAAGAAAGAGCAGGGAAATAGAATTTGTTTTCTCTCTGATGAACATTAACATCTCTTTTTAAAAATTATTTTCAAGGTCAGTTTGGGGTTTTTTTATTTCTTTCTCTAGTCATGTGTTTTTATAAAATATTTTGTCTGGAAAGCAAATGAGGGACACACAGATATTTTATGTAAAATGTAGGTTAATTCTTACGGAGGTTACAGTCTACTGCTTGTGCTTACACAGGCTACTGTTGGTATTTACCATACCCTTAGGGAATGAAAATGAGTGATTCTGACTTTTTGCAATTGACTGTTTCTAACAAAAGCAAAAATAAAGTCCTTACCTGATATAAACTGGAACATCCAGAGCCATAGGCACTCGTAGAAGATTGAGTTAAAAAGCATAACTTCACTATTTATGAGTCTTAAGCTGCAAAATTTGTTTACATGTAATTTTAATCATGAAGCTTCTTAAATGATTGTTTGTAAATGTTTACAGCTTTTTACCCCATAACAATCTCAGTTCCAAAAGTAAGGTGAAACCTTATTTCAGTGTGTATAGGACCATAGAAAGATTGTAAAATTCCTTGCATTTGCAGAGGCTGTTGGAAGTTGCTTGGGAGAACTAGGTCCCATGGATTTCTCCACCATAGCTCTTCAGCATGCTGAAAATGCCCTGGATTCTAGAGCAGCAGACTTATTTGAAGATAGAAAGCATCAGTGGGTCTTCATCATGTTAACTCAAATAAATACTGCTTTAACAGATAAGTGGTGAGTATACTCTTTTTATTTAGTTAGCTCAAATCTTAATAGGACCCTTTAAGTTGTACGTTGTTAAAGTCAGCTCCAAGTGACTCTCTGAAGGTTACTGACACTGTTACTGTCAAATCATGTGCCTCTTTAAGGCTCAGTTTATGTACCTAGTCAAACATAGGTGTTTCCTAGAAATTCTCCAGTTGGACTCAAGCCAAGTCTCCTCTGTGCTGTGGAGGATAGCAGTGCCGTGGAGGAAATACTTAGGCTTTGTTTTATAATAAAGTGTGCAGTGGTATATCTTGCTGCAAAATTTTCTGATGTGATGCAGTGTCTTAGTTTGAGGGGAAAAACCAAAATGTTTACCCACAAGTGGAGGAGAGGATTCCTCCACAATAATCACATCACTGTCAAGTTTAAGAAAAGGAACTTTAATCAGAAAATGGATATAAGGGGGATAACTGTTCTTAACTGATATATATATATATATGTAGGTATAGATATAACTGTAAACAGACCAGAGCAAACTGCTTCCCCAACACCACATGAAAAAAAGAAAATAACAACCCCTAAACCGGCAGGTTTCCTCCTGGAGAAAAGTTACAGTTATGGGCAGTGTCTGTTGTCTCAGCCCGACTGGCTGCAGAGTGAGCTCCCAGTCCCTCTCCAGCTGAGACAGAGACGAGCGGTGAGCATCCAGATGAATTCTGTCTCTCCCTCTGTGTCCCTTGTCCCAAACGAAGAAGGAAGACTGGGAGTGGAGAACCACAGCGTGTCTCAGAAAGCAGCTCTAACTTCTCTCTCCTGGGTCGCTGCCGTGGTGGGGAGACCGGACCGGCAACTGGGGCCCCAATGCCGAAAAACCAGGAGAAGCAGCAGTGGCAAGAAGAAACTAGCTTACTGCACAGAAGCAGCGAGGAGCAGGAGAGAAAGGTTTCTCTCCTGACAGCCAGCACACACAGCTCCAACCTCGCCCAGAGCTGTGTGATGTCCCCAAAAACAAAAGAGACAGGGCAAGCCTGTTTCCCACCACACCTTTCCCCACTCTCCCCCACCCAAAACAGTCAAGAAGGAATTGGTAGTAGTTAACTACTTTTGTTAACTAATGGCATGGGGAGAATTTACATCAAAACTACAACATGCAGACATAGATGGTGGAATTATTTGTCTTTTATATTTATAAAGCTGATTTTGAAAATCAAATATCTGCATGAAATTAATAATAATGGTGTTGTGTATGTTATTTTTTTTAGTATTGATGTTAGAGCTGCTGCTGTTTCCTGTTTGAAAAACATACTAGCCACCGAGTCTGGCAGTGAATTTTGGGAGGTTTATAAAAGTAAATCTGATCCCCTCTTAATCTATCTACAGCCTTTCAGAACATCTAGAAAAAAGGTACTTCTTCTGCTGTACTTTACATATATGGTGTATAGAGTGGAGAAAAAAAATAAAAATAGATATTTTTTAAAAAGTGAATTTGAAAATATTTTTTATATAAGCTTTGATAATTGTAATATATTCTTCCTTTGATTCCAGTGTCATTTGTTGCAAAAAATCAGTGGAAAATAAGTCAGGGGAAAAGTCCATAATTAACCATAAACCAGATATTTCCTTATTTTGAAACTTTTGATTTATGACCTAAATGTGATGCTTCATGTGACCTTGTTGATGTTACCAGTGGAATTTTATTTTTAATAATTTCAGATTTCCTTGGAAAACTTTACATTTACATGGACAAAATTGATACTGTTAATCAATTACTGCATCACTAATAGTTAATATGTTTTAACCTGTGCAGATTGCAGTATGGCTTTTTGAAATACTGTAGAATATTTTTATATTTGGAATATGTTTTTATTTTTGGAATATGTGGAATATTTCCTTTTAGTTTCTTGTACTATCTGCTGATGATGTGGAGGCTCCTTTAGAAACTTTGAATGAAACAAACATGTGGATTCCTCTGGGAGAAAATCATGAGACCTGGATCAAGCATCTAACTAGTTCAATATTGGACAGTGGAGGTGTGAAAAATGAAGTTCTGCAGTTAATGAAGCCACTGTGTGAGGTGAGCTAAGTCATACATATGTAAATGTATGTGTGCTGTGATGCACAAAAATTATGATCACTCATCTTGGTAACAAGTAGTAGTTTCTGCTATTTAAATAATTCAGAAACTTTGTAATCATATATTGCAGGTATCCATAAAATATGAAATACAAGATCTGAGAGATGATTGTAGAGTAGGTGAACTTTATGTAGCTACTTCAGCTGAATGCCAGCATAGCCCTGTTGAGTGGTTTACACTATTCATATTGCATGTTCTTTCTCAAGCATTACATGTTTGTTTGAGGAGTTGTCAGTTTGGTTGTAACCTGAGAAATAAAGGGGTTTGTGTTGTCTCTCTTAGCAGCTGCTGTGTGTGATTGTTTTTTAGGTTAAAACAGACCTGTGTCAAACTTTGCTTCCGTACTTGATTCATGATATCCTTCTTCATGACTCAGATGAATCTTGGAGAAATCTTTTGTCACTTCATATCCAGAAGTTTTTTACATCCTGTTGCAAATTTACCTTGTCTAGTAGATCTACTCCAAATTCTGATTCAGGTAATGTCATAATATTTTTGTTTCAGCTAAAAGTGAGATTCTGATCATGCAAAAATGTATGATGTGTGCTTGTAGGCAGACTGAATTTTAGAAGCTCCTGCCCAGTTGTTTGATCCTTTTCACTGGAAATAGGGGTAATTTTGAAGCTGTTCATTGGCAGCATCCAAGCAGTTTCTTCAGTATAACTTCTTTCCTTCTTCACAACAGAGGGATGTTTATTACTTGCTGAATTTAGATGTTACGCAATGTTGTGTGCTGCAAGACTGAGTCATGGACTCTCTCTTAAAATGTCTAATCGGCAGTTAAATTCCTCTCTTACTCAAACAGCAATAAAAAGCAGTTTTCACCTGGATTTTCTCCTTGGAGAAGTCTAACCCTTGCTTTAGCTTCAGCCTAATTTGATAATGATCTCCCTATACATTCAAAAGACCTGTTCCATTCCAGCAGAATGAAAGGAAGTTGTAACCAAAAGTACTGCAGCAGGGTATGAGTAAAGCAGTACTTCCTTTGAAAGGAAAGCACATTCTAATCAAACTGTCGGTGTTCTTTCCAGTTAAATAGTGATTGAAGTTAGCAGAAATCTGTGTAAAAAATAAGACCTTTGTTTTTAGACAATGGGAATGGTACATGCACTTTGTTTCAGGACCTGAAATAGTATGGGTTTTTTATTTATGCATGTCACTTACTTAACATAAATGCAGTAACTTCAGGTTACTGCAGGGGGGGTTGTGCAGCAGCTACTCTGCTGTATCTTCCAACTCCCTTCTTCATGGACAAATCACCAAAGGAATGAGTCTGTACAAATCTTGCAGTCTCTTTACAGGCAAGTCATGCAAGCTTCAGCTTGCCAGAGAGGAATAGGAATCTTTAGTATTGCAGCTTTTACTAAGACTAGTGTAAATAAGCCTAATGATACAAGGTCTATTTTAAGGTACTTTTTATGGATGCAGACTAGTCTGAAGAGGAAGACTAGAATTGCATTCTTTCACATTTTTTAATTCAGGTAATAAGCTGTTTCTACAATTCAGGTATTTTCATTATTTCCCACTTTGTAAGACAGAGAAGGATTAACAATTTCGTATTTCCTCCCTGTAAGCAGCCAGGGAAACTACTGCAGAGATTTATGCTCAGATGTACAGGGTAACCCAAAATGTTCTAAGAAAAATATGAAGGGATTTTCCCAAGTTTTATAAACTTAGAGTTAGTTCAGTGACACCAGTGAGCTGTTGATAGAGGCCTCTTCAAACACTGTAATTCACAGAAACAAAGAATCAAATAGATTAGAAAAAGCCTCTGAGATCATCCAATCAAACCTGTGACCAAACACCACCATGTCAACAAGACCATGGCACTAAGTGCCACATCAAGTCTTTCCTTAATCACCTCCAAGGATGGTGACTCCATCACCTCCAATATCTCATCACCCTTTCTGTGAAGAAATTCTTCCTCAAAACAGTTCTATGCCAGGGATCTTACTAAGGCAGTAAATGCAAAATAAGCACATACAAAAGCTTTAAATGGAGTTCTTCAGATGAGAAATTGTCCTGGTTACAAAAACTCCCCAAACAAACAGGAAGTGGCACACCACTCCTTGTTTGTGTGGTTGTTGGCAGAGAAACTGTAGGTGCGCTAGCCAACAGAGCAAAGATATGTTAATTCCAGGTTGGAATGACAGAACATCAGTATTCAAAGCAAAAAATTTTAAACACCTGATAACTACCAATTTCTTCAAGGAGAAACTATTACCCTGTGTAAACCAGGAGAAACCTCTTCCTGGAAAACCTGGATAAATTTCATTCCAACCCATCAATTTCTAAACTGGGAAAGACCAAGCAGTTAAACAGGAGAAAGCTGAGTGTTTCTGAACAGTCTTTCTGTTGATCCATATTGACATTCACATTGTAGGGATTGGCAGTTTAAAGCATAAATAGTGTGAACATCGTGCCAATCACTGCACTGCTGAGAAACAAAACCTAGTTGTATATTGCCAACTGCTTGCCTAGAGTCAGATCCACCAAAACTAAAAATAGTGAATATTTTGGTCTTAGTGCAGTCTGGCCAAAATCATAGGTCAGTTGGATCTGTTATTCTGCAGAAGAGGTGTAATTGTTTTGTTGAATGAATATTTCTAAATACATTCAGTTATTTCTCCTGAACATTTAGATTTTGGATCTGATGCTGTGAAAAAACAGACACCCTTTGCGTTTTCTGTCTGTAAGCTTCCTGTTCGTGAGTATGAACACCATGCTGGCAGCTGACAGTTGCCAAGATTTCATTTGGCCTGTTGTTCAACAAATCCCGAAGAATAACTATTCTCTTCTAGTTTTCTTGGCCACTGCCTTTTTCTCCCCCTTATTCGTTAGTACTTTCTAGTACCCAAATATAACTAATTCAGAAATTTTCAGTTATTGATCTTACGAAATCATGGAAGAGGAAGCAGTCTCTTTGAGGCATTGGTTGTACAGTCAAACAGAATGCAGAGCAGCACATAGAGATGGAGAGCAAAATGTCATGGTGTGATAGGGAACTGAGAGTCAGGTGTCCCCACTGTGTGTCTTCTGAAAGTTAAGCATGTGGGAGATGACTTAAGAAGAAGGAGCTGGTGTGTCCTTCTGTAACATGTTTGGTAGCAGTGGAAAGGAAGTGTTGTTCATTTCTGTTTCCTGGAATACACAAAATGCCGAGATACTTCTTTAATATGGTTTTTGCCTTCTTTGGGGGAAACTGGTAGTTCTTCATCTTACTGTAATGTAGTAGTAATTAAACCTTTGCTTATGCTTTCCCTGTTCCTTGCTTCTTGTAACTGATAAATCAACATTTACCAGAAAAAGGAAGAAATTAGTGAATCAATGACTGTAATACAGCCTGTAGCTGTCTGATTTTTGGTTTGTTTTTTTTTTTAAATCCAGAAGCAAGACATGGAAATATTAATTCTTTAAAAGTATGTGTCTTTGTGTGGGAAATAGTCTTTTTTTTGTGTAAGCATCCAGACTATAAAATCTGCAGTAAATCTACTAACAAGGATTTCTATGACTTTGGAATAACTTTATATGGCTCAAGCCTAAGAGAGGAGGTCTCATGTTACTTGTGCAATCATGTTAGCTAATATCTGAATTCTATAAGAAGAAATAGAGTACATAAATTACTGATACAAAGGTAATTTTATAAAACTGTGATAAACTCCTGTAATGTCAGTAACATCATGTAAGAAGAGAAATACATTTTGTGACAAAGTATTAATTTTGGAAATGCCACCCAAGGAAGTTTTAGTTATTTTTCTTGAGTACAAAATAGACCTTTTTTATTTTGTAAAAGGATATGTTATGACAAAAGTTCATTATATTCTTTCCTTTGAAATATACATCCCAGAGCAAGAAACACATAATTCTAGAAGTCTGGATAAAGTGTCTCGACGAGCCATGCTTGCTGTTGTTGATTACTTAAGAAGACAAAAGAGGTGAATTACCATTTTCAAAAATGTTGCTTTCATTTCATTATGACTGATGTAAGATCTGTTGATACTCTAGATTTAAGAAGGTGGTGATAGAGAACATGTCCATTAAAAGAATCAAGATACAATAGTGACTTTGCATTTTTTAAAGAAGTTATATGTGTAGCCTTAAAGGGTTTTAACTATGCTGAAGGAGTTTTCTAAGAACTTTTTGTCTGATAAACTCTTGTGGTTTGGGTTGGGGGGGAATAAAATAAAATTAGCCTTTGGTCAGCTTTATAGTTAGATTAGATGTATTTTGTTTAATGTCAGAGAGAAAGTCTGTTACAGCAGTATTAAAGTCTTTATTTAATCAGATCTGCTTCAGGTACAGTTTTTGATGACAGCTTCTGGCTAGATCTGAATTATCTTGAGGTTGCTATAGCAGCACAGTCTTGTGCTGCTCACTTCACAGCCTTGCTCTACGCAGAGATCTACGCAGACAAGATAAATAGAGACAAACAGCAAGAAAGGTACGAGGCTTGAGGAATGCAGTTTCTTGAATTTCTGGTGAAATGGATCATGTTTTCTGTGTCCCAGTAGTGTTTTGTTATGTGAAAAGTCAAGCAATCTTTAAAAATGTTCCATAGGTGTGTGTATGGAAATGGAAAATATCTCTATCAGTCCTTGAATGTGACCCAGACCTCAAAACAGTGTCATGTTGACTTGTAATCAGAAACTTTTCATAGGGCTATTAATGAAATTACAGCCAGAAATTAATCAAGGAGAGAAAGAAATCCCAGAATGGTGACCAAAAATGTGTGTGGATAGAGCTAAATGATACTTGTAGAAGGAATTTTCCTCTGTAATGGACAATTATCTTTGTCTTCTGGTCTAGCTTTGTTGTTGCAAATAACTCTAAGGTAGTGAAAATATAACAGAAGTAGGGTTGTAAGCATATACATTAACTAATAGCTTCTATTCTTTCATGAAAGAAAGAATGCTTCAGGCATTCACAGAAGCAGGTTTGACCTAATAAAATATTAGAAATTACAAGGTGGTTTTTTCCCTTAAAAAACACCGTGGTGTTAAAATCCCTTGATGTTGATATTCTCAGTTAAGCTGATCACTTCATTATTCTAGTGGATAATTTGAATAATTTGGGGATATGACAGACATGATCTTGCATTTTTAGTTTGTGCCTCTTACTTTTTAAGTGTTGCTTCAGAATTTATTTAGTTCTTTTTATGAAATTTCATTTAACTTTACGGGTTGAAACTTTTCTTTTAGATCTTCTTTTAAAGCAGCTAAGAGTTTGACATTTGAAGAAGAAAGTCAAGGAACAACTATTACTACTTTGAATGAAAAAAGTAAAGAAGAAACTGGCTTAAGTTTACAGGTACATGTGCATACTTCATAATTTGAAAGCAAACCTCATGTAATTACTATTAACAGTTAAGTTTCATCTGAGGTGAAGGCAGATCTGGTTGAATTCAAAAATTGCGTTTGAAAGTTCTCCTCATGCTTTAATTCAAAGTGAACTCAGTTACCTTCTAGACAAGTTAAATTGAGTATTTGTTCACCTGAAACACTAATTAACTGGCAATTTTTACATCACAGCAAAGCAAACTTTGGTCCCTGAAAGAGCTGACCTCAAGGTGATAACCAGCCAAGTATTTTTCACTTTGTTTTATTAGAGATACATGTTTACTAAAAATTAACAAGTGGCACAGGAAGCTGTACTAATCAAACCCAAAGTAGTAGTATCTCTGGCAGATTTATTTGATATATCAAATCAGACCCAGTAGCCTTGTCTAAGCTACTTCTTTGCATTGTTCATTATTTCAGAACTGTGCTTGTGTAACTTTTAAGATGCAATGCTTAGCTGGTATGTCTGATGGTCATTCAAAACTACTGCCTTTTGCTTTTCAACCAGTCCACCTAAGGCCCAGTTCTGGTTTTTTGTTTAGTAAATTAGCAGGAAAGGTAGGTAGTCCTGAAGAGTTTTGCTAGATTGTAACTTTTTTCCTTTGATGATAGCAGGCTCAGATTGGAGAAAATTAAGCAATGATAACGTTATATGCAAGTGCTTGTATTTATAAACTTACACAATATATGTAACACTAGCCTCAAACTGATTCCAGGAAAACATAATTCTTCCTATTGTGGTGCATGTTCTAGGACCTTCTCATGGACATATATAGAAGCATTGGAGAACCTGACAGTCTCTATGGCTGTGGTGGAGGAAGAATGTTGCAGCCATTAGCACGGTATAATTTATTAATGTTCTTATGTTCTTTAAAGTCATGGCTTTCATTTATTAGTAAGGAACTTAAATTTAAAACTACTTGTTAACTTAAAACAGGCTAAGAACGTATGAGCATGAAGCAGTATGGGAGAAAGCCCTTGTGACATATGACCTTGAGACAAGCCTCTGTCCATCTGTTCGCCAGGCAGGAATAATAGAGGTAATTTTGGTTTGTAAAAGGAAATGAATGTAGAGGTTGATATCCATCATAGTGAGTAATTTGTAGCAAGTCCGAAACTGGTTTAGGACTGAAAGCAATCCCTTTGATCATGAAGTCCAGCCCATTGTCATAGGCATACAAACTGCGTAATATAAAAAAATTCAGTAACTGTCCTGACAACATTAAGATTCCTGATCCTCTTGTCACTTACCCATATCATGGGTGATGAATTTTGTGAAAATTACTATATTTAGTTTTTTTGCAGATTTTGGCCAGCTCCTAAAATGGCAGGATATGGAAAGCAATGTAATCAGTTATTTTTGCTGTCTCATTCTTTGAACCTCTCTGTTACGCCAGCTATCTGGCTGAAACTGATATTTCTGATACAATAAATAAATCAAACTGATGTTCCTTTGAACCCTTAAAAACTCTGTTTCTTTTTTATCCTAAAAATGTTTACACCAGTTCTATAATAATGTAGTACAGATATATCTGTTTCTCTCCTCATTTCATTTTCCTATGGTACTTTTCTTACCCCAAATTACTTAGTATAATTGCTAAAATTTTAATACGTTTCTCGTTCATAATGGCTGCACACATAATCTGGTTAAGTGGTCACAATTACAAAGACATTATGGTCTTCAAACAGATAGATGTTGTAGGAAACCTTTTCAAATCCCCACCAGTTCATTAAGAAGTCAAACCATTTTGACTTACTATCAGGAATGATGAAATTAGGAAATATGAACTGATGGTTTATTTACAGCAGAGTGTGGAAATTTATTTACGAGAATGCCAGCAATGACAGTAATGAAACCACTTTCCTGGAGTTGCAGATATCAATTGTGTGATTAGTAGTCTTATTAACATGTTTTCATCTTACATAGTGCTGAGTTTAGAAATACTTAACGGTCTTGTCTTATCTTCAAAGGCTTCTTTGCAAAGGTGAAACAAAGCCTTTAAAAAACTTAGTGCAGTTCATTAAAGAAGGAAAATCAACTTCCAGTAATTTTCTTAATTCCAGGCTCTGCAGAATTTTGGTCTTTGCCACACCCTTTCCATGTATTTAAAAGGGCTGGAACATGAAAACACTGAGTGGTGTACAGAGCTACAGGAAATGCGCTACCAGGCAGCGTGGAGGAATATGCAGTGGGGCCACATCTCTTCTGTCAGGTAAACCAACTTTTGCTAGTGCATTAAGGGAAAGGCAGTGGTGTCAGGTCCAACCAAAAAAGACCAGAGCAGAGTATAATTTCTGTCAATCAGATCGCCTAATTTATCTTAATAATTGAATTTAAAAGCAGTCTTTTTCACTTATACTGATCTGATTTGTATGCATGTCACTTTCCATTTTCCTGGGAGCCTGTACACAGGTTATTCTTAGTTTTGGTCATAACTGTAAACTGAAATTTTCCATTTTTGACTCATACAGTAGACTTACCTTAAGAACAAATGAGAGATAGATAGTTTTTAATGTCTAATTTATAAGGAAATGGGGAAGGTATTACTTAGTAAGCCACAAGAGGTTATCAAGACCTGGATAAGCAAACACTAGTATTGCTTCATGGCTACTCCCTCATATGGAGTAATCTCCTCCCTTAATGTACAGCTGGATGCCTGCAGTAGTTATTTCATGTGACTAGCCAGGATCCCTGTCTGGCCCTTCTTACACACCTGCATCATAGCACATTTTAGGAAGAATACAGAAGACTCTCTTCATTTTGGCAAAAACAGTAGTTACATGATGGGGTCTCCTCCTACATCAACTTTTAGTAGTCTGGAAAATTGAGGATCTTTCTCCTAAGACTCTTACAGAGAGATAGATGTTCTGGGGAACATGCTCTTGGTGTATTAGTTCTCTTTTCCTGCACTGTCGTAAGATAATTAGTAAGACACACCTGGAGAACTTCACAAACAGCCTGTTGAAGGGCATTTGTTATGCCACAATCAGAACAAACTTCTTAGAGATGTGCTCTCTTTGTCTCTGGGTTAGGGTCTGTATAACCCTCCTAGGCAAAAGGAGTAGTCAGCTGTAATACAGGGGCAAAAAAGCAACATGTAACATGACAGAGATGGCAGCAAAGAGGAGGGCCAAGGAGAAAGAAAAGCTTAATAGATCTGATTTTCTTTTTTTTTCCCCTTTTAAAAAATATTTCTGAAGTTAAATGTATAAAACTAAAGTTCCATGCATACTGGAATATGTATCTTTCAGCATAATACTGCAAGAAATATTATGATTAAACTTTTAGTGTGCAGTTGGGTTTGTGGTATATTTTTGATACAACTGTGAACATATTCTCCATATTCCAAACATTTTGACAATTACTGTTTTTTCTTTGTTTTTAAAGAACAGCTTTTATTTTTAAAATGCTAAATTAATTTAAAATGTAAGGGGCTTCAGTATTTTTATCATGCAAAATAGCAATCCAGCTGCAGAAAATGTGCAACAAAAAATGTATGTCATAAAGATAAAAAATTTCCTTTTAGAGAAATACATTTTTCCTTTTATTTTATGTTACTTTTGTTTAATTCATTAGAGATGAAGCAGGAAGACCAGGTTACCATGAGTCATTGTATGATGCTCTTCAGTCTTTACGAGATAAGGAATTCTCTGCTTTCCATGACAGTCTTAAAAATGCCAGGTAACTGTATGCAAATATTGTGCTCTCACAAAGAGAAATGGAGCAAATGTGTGTGTTTGTAGTGACAGGTTATGTATGAAAGACTATCATGGGATTTTATGGTTTAAATGAAATCTCATGCACAGAATAAAATTAATGCTTCCAAACTGCAACTTTATTTCCAAGTTTTTTAACTTTAATTTGTCATCTGTAATTTGTGTGCTAATTGAAGATACATTTCCTGTTGTACACAGCCCTTCCTTTGTGTTCCTTTTAAATGGATTTCAGTGCTTAGTGCTCTTCTTCAGGTGAACTGTCATTTAGGCTTTGGGGTTTATATATGCATACTGTGTTTTCATTTATTGATAAATTTATTTTTTTTATTTTAATGGTAATACAGAGTAACTCCAGACTTAACAGTTTTGCTTTTTAAATTCTATTCACTGTATGGAAATTATGTAATGGATATTTGGAATTACTTGTGGAAAGTAAAAAAATAATAAATTTACTGTTTCTTTGTTAAATCCGTAGAGTGAATGAAGTCGAGGAACTATGCAAAGGCAGTCTTGAGTCTGTCTATTCATTATATCCAACCCTTTGCAGACTACAGCTAATTGGAGAGTTGGAAAACGCAGGTCTGCTGTTCTCCAGGTAATTTTGAAAGATTGTTTCATATTACTTTCTCAGTTTTCAGATTTTTCAGTAACCAAGCATAGCACTATAATTGTTACGGTCTCAAAAAATTTTATTGATTAACATCTCAAAGTTCTTCTTAAAAGTTACAAAGATTTTAGCTTTGCTATGGGAAAACAATTGTAGATTCTCTCTATTTCCAGACTGGATTTATTCAGTGTCTCGTTTGAATTATTTGATATTATGCCAGTATAGTATTTTAAATAATTATTTTCTTTTCTTTGCATTGAGTTCCTTAGGCAGCAGTCATATCTCCTTGCTTTTGCTATACTCAAGTAACTGAGTCATTGTTTTGTAGTTTCTTTTCTAAAAATGTTTTCCATTTCCTTCATGATAACCATAGCTCTACTGAAAGTTCTTTCAGTTTTAATCACTTTCTTCATGGACCTCCAATACCATATTCTATCACAGGAAGGGATTTATCTCCATAGAGCTATTAACACCAAACTTTCTCTGCCATAGTTTCGTCACTTTGGTAGCTAATAGTTATCCTGGAGTCACTTAGCCTGTCCAGAACTTTATTGCTATTTGCAGTTAATAAATTGCCTAATAAAATAATACATAAAATGGCAACCTGCAGTGTCACAGTTACGAATTTATTCTTACATTAATCCATATGTAACCTGTATAATAAACCAGGAATCTTGGTCTGTAATATTTTAAGCAGCCCCATGTTTGAATGCAATTCCCTTTGCTGAGGGACCTTTAACACAAGTTTTTGGTGCTTAGTCAGGACTTTTTACAGATGAGTAGTTCACCTTGCTAATGTTGATCTTCATGTTTGTTAAAGCTGAAAGGCTGCCAGTTTAGTCTGCATATACAGTAAACATTTGTAGAGTTTTATGGACTATTTCTTTTTGAGCTGCACTTTGTGAACTTCCTCAGTAGTTTACTCTTACTCATCTTGCATTACACTAATGTTTAGTGAGGATTAGTAACAGGTTCTTTTTCTTTTCATAACAATTGCAGATCTGTTACTACTCAGCAACTGAATGATGTTTATTTGAAATGGCAGAGACAGTCCCAGCTTCTCAAGGACAGTGACTTCCATTTCCAGGAACCCATCATGGCTCTGCGCACTGTGATTTTGGAGATTTTGCTTGAAAAGGAGAATGAAAACACCAAAAGAGAATGTATTAAAGACATCCTGACCAAACATCTAGTGGAGCTCTCTAGATTGGCAAGAACTGCTAAAAATACACAGGTAATAAATTCCAGAAAAGACAAGGAAAAGATGTTTAGTTTTTTAGTTTATAAAATAACTTCTTTTTAAGAAATTTTAGTCTTATCTTCACAATTTTATACTTCTGAAGCACAATTGCACTGTGATAAATCTGTCTCTGTGAATGACTTGATGGGATTTGCAATATCAGTGGTTTTTGCAACTGCTGATGCATTTAAGGTCTGGAGTCAGCCTTGGCTAGTCAGCCTTGGCTAGGTAGTGCATCTGGAGGAGTAACTCCCCAAGAATTTATAGAGCAACAGTATCTTCCAAGGACCTCTACAGAAAATAGCCCCAGCTAAATACAGAACCTGGAAGGGTGTATAGCACTTCACATATGTGAAACTAAATTAAACTTTATTTCAGAAAAGTTCTAACTCTTTTTATGAATAATGGTGAAATTAGTAGAACAGCTGTCTTTGATTTCATTAATTTTTGAGCTTTACTCAGTGCCTCTGGAATTGGTTCAGAAAATTGCTTCAAATATTTTTTATCTCAGGCCTGCCCAGCTACCAATGCTGTGGCAATAAGAGCCTCAACAGAAGCTAATTTTTTTTTCACTCTGATTTTTAGTCACAGAAGATGATTAAAACTGGGGCAACGTGTTTTTGGATGAGTAGAAGTTTCTGAAAGATTGAGCCAGAGTGTTTCTGAAAACAGCATCATTCCATCCTCTTCAGGGTTGTAGGTCACAGGCAACCTTTAGGGCACACTTCTGGGCCTTTTCAGTTTTTCACACCATGTGATAGTAACCGCCTCTCGTGCAGTAATGGAGAGCACTCTGGACTCTGAATCCCAAGGACCTGAGCTCGAGTCTCAGTGTAGGGACTGTCCCCTGGCAGTTCAATGCCTCCCTGCCATCCCATCCCGTCACATCTCGGATGCTCAGCAGGGTCAGCCCCGGTTAGTACTGGGTGCTGTGACAGCCCCGAGGACTTCACTGTCACTGTCCAAGCTCACTCGGCAGTGGCAGATGGACCTCAGGACTTAAAGGGTGGGGCCAGTTCTGCGCACGCTGTGCCTCACCTAAAAAATCCACTGTTGCAGGCTGGAAGGGCACAGCCACGTGGGGAGAACCCTGCCCAAATCTTCGTTCGCAAAGTCTGGCCATACATAGGTGGTTGATTAGGTGACAACGCAACATGTCTGGATGTAGGAAAGGTTTTGAGGAAGAACTCTTTGCAATTAATGGCTTCTCTTCCTCCTTGGTGCCACTACCATCAGTCAGGAGAAGTGAGTGCGCCATTCAGAGTCATCACGCTGACCATTAATTGAACTACCCAAACTTACATTTACAGGCATTCTTGTATTTTAGTTGTTTACCTTGCTTATTTAACAGTTTGATTGATTTGGTTGTTGGTTAGACAACTTGTGAAAATACACTTTAGTTGCTATATTTGACATTGTTAAAAACCTAGTTTGCTTTTTCTACTGATTTACTAAATAATGAGCATGTTACTTCATTAGTGAGGTGAGTGAAGAGAGAGACATGCAAAAGAATTAGTGCATGATGGTGCCATTTTTAAAATTATCTTTCTTTGATCTGTAATAACATATAATAATGTAATAATTACTAAGCTCTAAATCCATTACATCAGTAGGTACTGATCATAGAATTTCTTCACTATATACCTCCAATTTAAAATGGTGATCATTGATACTTTATTTTAGAATTCGTGACATTTTATTCCATAGTCTATTTTTGTTGAAAATCAGGATTTTCTGTGAGTATATAGAAAAATAACTTTGTATCTTTGCTGCAAATTTTTAGCATTGGAGGAGCAGGCTATACTGCACAAGTAGAGAAGATGAAGATGGAGTCTGAAACCAAAACTTTCTGTGAGATACTGGTATTTCGCTTACAGAATTGTTTATGATGATTTTTTCAATTACAGCTTCCAGAAAGAGCTATGTTTCAGATCAAACAACACAATCCAGAAGGATATGGAGTTTCTGAATGGCAACTAGAAGAAGCTCAGGTTTTCTGGGCTAAAAAGGAAGAGAGTCTTGCTCTGAATATACTTAAAACGATGATAAAAAAATTAGATGCAGATTGGTTTCAGGTATGTGTTATACAATGTATAAACTTATGGGAATGAAATTATTTAAGATCCTAATTCCAATTCCTGAAATTTTTTCCTTGGAGAAAATTAAAAGCCTGTCTGCAGTATTACTGAATGTGGTTTGTACTCTCAAAATGTCTGAAAGCAAAGAAATCTGTTTTAGCAAATCTTGTTAGGGGTTTTCAAAGTGAGTCTGTAAGAGTGTAAAATGTAAGAATTCATTATTCATAGTCCACTGTTAAACCATGTCCCTAAGCACCACATCTACACATCTTTTAAATAGGGATGGTGACTCCACTGCTTCCTTGGGTGTCCTATTCCACTGCTTGACAAACCTTTCAGTGGAGAAATTTTTTCTAATATCCAATTTAAACCTCCCCTGGCACAAGCTGAGGCCATTTCCTCTTGTTCTACTGCTTGTAACCTGCGAAACTACAGCCTCCTTTCAGGTAGTTGTATCGAGTGATAAGGTCACCCCTGAGCCTCCTTTTCTCCAGGCTAAGCAACCCCAGTTCCCTCAGCTGCTCCTCGTCAGGTCTGTGCTCGTGTCCCTTCCTCAGCTCCATTGCCCTTCTCTAGACACGCTCCAGCACCTCAGTGTCATTTTTGTAATGAGGGGCCCAAGACTGAGCACAGGATTTGAGGTGCAGCCTCACCAGTGCCGAGTACAGGGGAACAATCACTGCCCTGGTCCTGCCACACCATTGCTGGTACAGGCCAGGATGCCATTGGCCTTCTTGTCCAGCTGGGCCCACTGCTGGCTCATCTTCAGCTGCTGCTGACCAGCACCCCCAGGTCCTTTTCCTCTGGGCAGCTTCACAGCCACTCTTTCCCCAAGCCTGTAGTGCTGCCTGGGGCTTTCGTGGCCCAAGGGCAAGACCTGGCATGGCCTTGTTGAACCTCATACAGCTGTTCTTGGCCCATTTATCCAGCCTGTTCACATCCCTCTGGATGATGTTTACTAAAATATGATCTACAGATATTTGAATAGAACTTCATTTGGTGTACCAGTATGGTAAAAATGCCTTCACATCCTGGCATTTATGTTTAGCTATGGTGGTTTTCTTTGAGTATTTTTGGAGCATGAAAGACATTTGCTTTGAATCCATTATTAAGGAATATCACACGTCAGAAAAGTTGGATAATTTTGGGCCAAGTTCTCCATAGATATCAGGGCAAAATTAGGAGTTGCTGCTCTTTTGATTTTTGTGATTTCTCTATGAATCAGTTGATGACATCCTCCAAAAATTTAGTCCCTCCCACATTCCATTTACTGTGTAAGGAGGATTTGTGTTTTCACCATATATAATATCCTTCAGAATTTCACAGTCAGTATTGCCATCTTGATCATTTGGTCTTTAATATACACCCTATACTGAAAGTATTTTGCAAACTTGTCCTACTCTACAATTGAAGCTGAGCATCCAATCTGCAGACAAGTCTTTTGGAAACCTGTTCCATCATCTTTTCAGAGCACTTTTAATCAGGTTTCCATGTAGGTGTCTGTCTGAATAATTTAGTTAACACATAGTTACTGTGATTCCTGAATGTTTCCCATGGAGTGTACTATGGTACTGCAGCCTAAAGGGGGATATTAGAAAATACAATTCTGAAAACATGCTATGAATTTATTTAATTTTTATTACATTTCATCACTGGTTTATTCTGCTTTTTATTGTTCAAATTATCAGGTATTTTAAAATACATGCTCTCCTTTAGTCAATGTGAATGTGATTTAAGGTTATTGCCCACTATAAATGTGAATGGTAAAAAGCATTTTTGTTTCATGCCTCCCTCTCTTTAACTTTGTTCCCAAAACTTGCTTTTTCAAAGGTTGAGAACAATCCTCACCTGAAATTGATGTATACAGAGTGTCTGAGGCTATGTGGAACCTGGTTAGCAGAAACATGCTTGGAAAACCCTACAGTGATCATGCGGAAGTACTTAGAAAAGGTGCATCCAGTCTTTGAGATAATGCTGTGCTAAGTACCATGTTAGAATGTCAAGTAGATTTTTCAATGCAGCTTTTGTTTTTCAGGGTTCAAAATACGGTTTCTTATAAAAATATAATAGTTTCACATTGTATTGAGTAACCCTGTAATCTTACAAAACATTCAGAATATGTCTTTATAATATTCACAGTGAAACATCTGATATTGGCTTAGAAGTGCTGTGATTACAACTACTAGTCTAGTGATTACAACTACTAGTCTAGTTTCCTGTTCCATATCCCCATTCCTTCCTTCTCAGTACAGATTATTCACTGAACAGGTTTTCAGTATGGCCATTGTGTTCCATAGAATCAATTAGGTTGGAAAAGACCTCTGAAATTGTCAAGTCCAACCTATGACCAAACACCACCTTGTCAAACTAGACCATGGCACCAAGTGCCACATCCAGTCTTTCGTTGAACACCTCCAGGGACAGTGATGCCACCACCTCCCCAGGCAGCCCATTCCACTGTCTAATCCCCCTTTCTGTGAAGACATTCCTCCTCATGTCCAATCTAAACCTCCCCTGGCGCAGTTTAAGATTATGTCCTCTTGTCCTGTTGCTTGTTACCTGGGAGAAGAGACCAATCCCCACCTGGCTACAACCTCCTTTCAGGTAGTTGTAGAAAGTGATACGGTTACCTCTGACAGGTGCTGAAAGGTCTTGTTCTAGTGTTTCAAAGTACTGTAATTTTTTTTTGACTTTCAGCCAGTTACAGAAGCATTTGTATTAATATTTGTCACCTCTGCATTTCCTTATTTCATGCTCATTTGTGAAACTCAACACAGTTACTGTCTTATTTGCTTTCTTCACTCTGATGATTTAAATCTGTGACATCACATATAATTTCTTTTTGGCACTTTTATGGACTGTCTTCCATGTTTTTCTCACCAACTTGTGATATGAGGCTGTAAGACTATTGTAAAACTTCATGCCTAGTTGTTCTAAAAGATAGGTTAGTGTACAAAACACCTGTGTGGTTATTAAAGCTGTTTCATACAGGATAGTCTTTTTGGCTGTTTGCACTGAAACACTTCTCAAAGATTAAATTCACTTAGGAGAAAAATACTCAGCCTGTTAGATTTCATTTTGTATGCACATATATTCCATCACAGGCAACATTAAATAATCTATTTGAGCAGGTGTCCCTGCTTGAGCAGGGGATTTGAATGAGATGACCTCCAGATCCAGACCCTTCCAGCCTCAACCATTGTTTTTCTGTGATAATAATAGTTTAATCAAGTATTACGCAGCACTATTTGTCTGATTATCCATCTTACCATTATTGCAACTTCCCCCTTAGGCTGTGGAAATTGCTGCAAGCCACCATGGAGACAGCAATGATGAGCTGAAGAAAGGGAGGATGAAGGCTTTCCTGTCTTTGGCTCGTTTCTCCGATAATCAGTACCAACGAATTGAGAATTACATGAAATCCTCCGAGTTTGAAAATAAGCAGGCACTGCTGAAGAAGGCCAAGGAGGAGGTTGGCCTCATTAGAGAGCGTAGAGTTCAGACCAATAGGTGAGCATTCCAATGGAGGGGTGGTTACTATGGAGCTGGCAAAGGCTCCATCTCTACCAACTCTATGGGCAAGAGGTACAGCATGGACTACATCTCTACAGCTGATTTTTTCCTTCTCCACAAAGCAGTGTCCAAATCCATAGTGCTTGTTGTTTCTGAACTGTGCCTGAATGTGGCCTAGGTATGCACTAGATAGTGTGGGCCAAAATTAAGTCAAGGATTGTTACAACAGTTAAACAGCATGGATGATCATGCCTGGAATTCATGTTTATTCCCTGGATCTGTTCAGTTTATTTGACAAAGAAAATGTTACAGAGTAAAAATAAATGAGTTGAGATTTTTCTCCCTTACACATCAAGGGAAAGAGTAGAATTCGTCTCAGTACAGAATTCTGAAAGATTTAATAAGAGCAGTTGCAAGTGAGCAGAAAAGGATAAATTTCTGCTGTTGGAAACTGAAGTCTCTTACACACATGATCTGTTCTGGATATTCACATTTATACCAATATTGAGATTAAATAATCTAAAAGAAGACACTGACTGAAAATTTACTTAGAGCAGTAGGTCTGTGCACATCCACCAAAGGAGTAGCTCCCACAGTTTGATATCTCAGTTGTTAATTTTGCTGTGCTTGTACATACAAAACAACTTAAGAATGTTAAATTAGTAAGTAAGAGAACTAGCGGTGTCCTTGCTGTAAGTTCATTAAGAGATAATGTTTTGTTTAAAAATAACCTCTGTTCACACAGATATACCGTGAAGGTTCAGCGAGAACTTGAACTGGATGAATGTGCAATCCAAGCCCTGACTGAGGATCGTAAGCGTTTCCTGTGTAAAGCAGTGGAGAACTATATCAGCTGTCTGCTGAGTGGAGAAGAACATGACATGTGGATATTCCGACTCTGTTCACTATGGCTTGAAAATCCTGGAGTTGATAGAGTCAATGAAATGATGAAAGTATATGTCTGCTTTATTGTTTCCTAGTGCTTTGGTGATTAAATTACCTTTCTTTTCCTTCTCTTAGGTTTCTAGAAGATGAATTATAGTGCTGTGCAGCATGCTTTCCTATGTAGCTCCTTTTTGTCTAAAACGTGCTTTTTTAAGTTGTCATTGCTTGGCAGTTTTTCATCAGTGAGACCTGTAATTCTCAATGCATTTTAATTTAACTCAATATGGCATTTTAATTTGACAAATCTGTATGATTAAGCATATCTAATGAGCTTTTACTGTGGTCACCTTGTTCTTTACATACCTTGGAATCTACCCATCTTGAACATCCTCAGGTACATTATTCTAGTTTATACTATATATACTTTTATATGAAAAGCTGTGAAAGGTAGAATGGAAAATAGTACTTTTTCTGTGAAGGACTTATGATATTTAGGAGAATGGGCCAAGATGATGTGGTACTCACTGTATGACCATCACACAGGCATGATTCTCTTAGTTTTAAAAAAATGTGGTTTACGATTACAATTTTTGTTTAGTGTTTAGTACTGCTCTCTGACTGAATTTTCTCTACTACAGAAAAATGCACAGAAGATTCCCTCATACAAGTTTTTGCCTCTAATGTACCAGCTGGCTGCTCGGATGGGAACTAAGATGATGGGTGGTTTAGGATTCCACGAAGTCCTGAATAATGTAATTTATGCTTTTTTTATCTAGAGATATCTTGATTGTCTTACTAGTGCCTGCTTTTAAACAATATCCATCTTCCTCTGTGCAATTGTAGCTAAAGAAGTTATGTAGGTGATAAGGGTTTATTAAAAATGAGTGATGCAAAATTAGTATGGTAAAGATACAGGATTGTGGACTTTTTCCTTTCTACTTAATTGATTTTCTTGTTGTATAAGAGTAGTCTTAAGCAGCTATAGAAATATACTTTGCATGTTTTTTTGTTTGTGGAAATATCATCTGAGTATTACCTTATTATTTCTTCTTAGGAACCTTAGAAGTTTAAAAGAATTAATAATGTTAATTAAGTGTCTTTTTTTGCCTTCTATACAGTTTTCAATAATGGAATCTTTCTGTTTTTGTTGACAGCTAATGTCTAGAATTTCACTGGATCATCCACATCATACCTTGTTTATAATATTAGCTTTGGCTAATGCTAATAAAGATGAACTCCTCACAAAACCAGATGCAATAAGAAGAAATAAGTTAATTAAAAATGCACCAAAAGAAATCTCCCAGCTTGATGTGGTGACTACAAAAAATTCTCTTCTATTAATCATGTTCAGTCCTTTAGTTTTGTTAAAAAATGAATAAATATGTCAAGTGGTGTTTTAGTGTAGAGCTCATCAGCTGACTTTTGTTAAGAAACAGTAGGAGGGAAAAAGTACTTTTAATAATAAAAAAACCCTTCTCACATTGGTAATTATTATTAAAAGAAGTAAATATGGGTTGAACAAAATATAGTTAACATTTCGTGCCACAAATAGCCCTGATTATTGCAAAGACTTTTGTGATAGAAGTCCTGTAAAAGGCATTTGAAATGCAAGAAAGTCTTGAGCAGGTTTATTGTTAAAAGTATATACTGAATTGAGTTTTCTGCTTTGAGTAGTAACATCAGTTACATCTAAGTATTTGGGCTTGGGCAATATATCCTTTGTTCTTTATGTGTTAAAACCCATGATGTTAGGTAATACTGAACTGTGGTTTCATGTTAATGCTGTTACTGCTTAATTTTTGTTGGAACCTGTCTTTGGAATCATCCTACACCTAGATTAATGCCCATTCTTTCCCCCATGGTTGTAGGCCTAGCATGGTTGTCACTGCCCTCTTAGCCCCTACACTGATACGTTTTTTCGCCACATTTTTATGTGGCTTTTTTTGCCTTTCTCCCAGATTTGTAGTTCTTTTATGGTCCCGCCTCTTGGAGTGGGATTTTGGTAAACTCAGCTAAGTCTCTCAGAGTCAGGCACAGAAGGAATGCATGGTCAGGCTTTTTGCCTTTTGCATTGCAGGATTTTCCTTCAGTTGGGAGGAAATAACAGGAGCAGGCAGATGGTGGAAGAATATCCAAACCTGCCTGTCCTTTTTTCTGAAGAGTTTTTGCAGGTTTTTTGCACTTTACCTGAACATACTTGCTCCCTCTCCATCCCCAGTAGTATTTTACATTACTCATCACAGAATTTTTCTTCTAATTATTTGAGTTCATGTCACAAAGGGCTGTCTATTATGGGAGTTTGCTCTATTTTCATAGGACATATGTCAGTTGTATTTAATTTATTGCATGTTATGGTGCATCTTTAATACGAGAAGGTGAAGTTTGCATGATCTGATGTTTGTGTTCCACTGGGGTTTTTTAGGACAGAATGGAGGCTGCTAGCACTATAATCAATATCGTAAGGAAAAAGAGAGCTCATATGGTTAGAGACATCGGAGCACTTTGTGATGCATACATCACATTAGCAAATGTAGATGCTACTCCCTGGAAATCTCAAAGAAGTAAGTCTTGGAAAAAATTTGGTTCTAATAATGAAGATAGATCTTACTTTCTCAGATTAAAAAGTGTATTTCTAAATATTGAGATTTAGTTAAAAGAGATACTGCATTAGCACTGTGTCCTATTTTTGGTAGACATAGAGTTTAGTCTGGGTTGGAAATCATAGTAATTACTTGCACTGTAAGGCTCAGTCTCTGAGTATGAAAGTCCAGAAATCTCCAGTTTTCCTGTGGTCATCTTCATCAGCTTGACAAAAGTATGCAGTGAGGTTTTGGGTCCCAAGAGCAATGTAAGGTGGTTTTTGTCAACTTTGATGTATGTTTCTGGTTCTGAATTTAAAACTATTAATTCATTTTAATTACAGAACAAATAAGTATTCCAGCTGACCAGCCAATTATTAAACTGAAGGACTTGGATGTTGTTGTTCCTACCATGGAAATTAAGGTGACTGAAATTTAAATAAATACAACACTATAATATCAAATCATAGAATCAGCTTCAAGCTGTCCTAATGGCAGTCAGGGCATTTATCTCTTCATCCAATTCCCATGTTCTTTACAGGTCAGCCTAATGGGGTACTTCCTTGTCAAGTGGGAGGTGTAGGGTGAGATGGTTTCCTTAGGCTTTAGAAGATCTTGACCCGAAGTCTGCTGGATAGTGGTTTATTGTATGAAGATGGCTTTGCCACTTACCACTGACTGGCCTCTCATTATCAAAAGGGGTGATGAACAACCTAAATCACAGGATTTGGGAGTCTGAATCTCCTGTTTTGTAGGTACTAGCTCAGAGGCGCTTAATGTCCTGAAAGGTGTGAGAATGAGTAGATATGCCTTTTCAGCTGATCCTAAATGGCCAGATTGTATGTGTTTACCATTCAGTAGTGGGGAATGATCCGTTCCCATTAGCCTAAGTGGTTGATTGGATGGGTGCATAGGCACTCATTCTTCAATGCCACATGCTCAACCTAGGGAACTTATCAGGAGCATAGAGTTGCTTTTTGGGCCAGCACCTAAATTTAAATGTTATGAAGCCAGACTTGTGTTGAAGTCCCTGAGGCTCTGTCTATAAAGCTGAATAAGTCAAGGGACTGCTTTATGCCTTTTGACTTTACAGGCCAGAAATTGCCACCCATGCTAAATAGCATTTGTTTGTAGTGCTCCTGTTGGCCCCAGGTGTTGCTCCTTTGTACAACTTGATTGTTCTTTTCTTTATCTTTCTTCTCAATTACAAAATGACTGAAGTGGTTGCTGGTCTGGGATTCCTTACAGCTAACTGAATAGGGTTGTTTTGTGGCATAAAAATATGGAGAACGGCTGAAAATACACATCCTATAAAATGCAGAAGCTTTAGGATTGTAGATTGAGCTCATTTGCAGACTAGTGTAAGCTTAATGCCCCAAGCTGTGTGTGAACATTTTCTTGGGACATTGTTATTTGGGACAGGCTGACATAGCCCCAGCTTGTTTAGTGGATGTCTGCAACACCACATCCCCCCTGCCAATGAGGTGAACAAGGAGAAATCAAAAAACCTCCTTTGCTTAGCGTATTTTTGTAGCCTTTGTGGGTATTATCCTTGTAGTACTATTTAGCATATAGTCTGCTAATGAATTTTGAAAACAACTTATTACCACTTTGAGTGAAATGAAGGTAATATTTGTATTAATGTTAACTTTATGTATAATTTCAGGTGGACCCCACAGGACAATATGAAAATTTGGTCACAATAAGATCTTTCAAGCAAGAATTTCTTTTAGCAGGAGGCATGAATCTGCCTAAAATAATAGATTGTATAGGATCAGATGGTAAAGAAAGGAGGCAGCTTGTTAAGGTATGTTCTCTCAGTTGTAATGACATCTGAGACTTGGCATGCTGGAATTTTTTTTTAAGTTCTCCTGTCAGTTTTCTTGCATATCACATCTGTACCAGGAGAAGACTTTTCAAACTTCAGTGTCAGTTTTTGCAGTTGAGGAATACTTTAATAAGGAAATTGCAAAGTACTGATAAGTAATATAATAATGGTATAAAATAAATAATAAGTAATGGTATTAAATTTTTTTGTAATTATTTTTCAGCAGTGCATGTAATATCCAATAGCTTACCTGACAACTACCAGACCTGTGACTTGCCTCGTCATGTCTTAGCTGGTGACCTGGAGTGTACAGTAAATAAAAAACAACAACATTTTTGTTCAATACCTCCTTTTTTCTTCTTCAATTAAAAAAAGGCAGTTAAGAGGCAATCAAAAGTATGCATGTAGAAGTACAAATCTGAAAAAGAAATTAATTTTTATACTCACCTGATTTTATTCTCCCTTTGAATGTAAACATTGAGCAGCTGCTGTGAGAATTTTGTTTTGCTGTTAAGTATGGGGTAGTTTTGAAAGTTTTAAGGAGAGGCAAGAATCAGTAAATCTGCATCCCATAATCAGAACTACAGCAAATACAGAGAAAAACCCCAATTGTTAATTACATTTTATTGCGTGTGATTATTGTGGAAAAGTAACTTGGGGTTTGCGCAGTTTTTTTAAAATAATGTTTTTAGTTGCTGAACAAGAAGTTGGATGCTAGAAAGTTTTCTGTTTTTTCTGTTTATGCTGAAGGGGCGTGATGACCTCAGACAAGATGCTGTCATGCAACAAGTTTTCCAGATGTGCAATACCTTGCTGCAGCAAAACACTGAGACACGGAAGAGGAAATTAAACATCCGAAGATACAAGGTAACTCTGAACAGCTGCAGCAGCGGAGAAATGAAGTGTATTTCCTCTTTCTCCTCTTTTTTAACCCGAAGACAATATAAAATGATACTTATTTATGTGTTATTAAGATAGTTCCTGCTCCTTAAGTAAGGTATGGAATAAACAATGTATTTTAATTATTACAATTTAATTTTTTCCAAATCCCTCAAATAAATTTCTAATGCCCTATATATATTTAAATACTCTTAAAAGCTTTCTTTATATGAACTTATAATTGAAAAGAAATAGTCATGCACTGTCCTTGAATTGTGAGTTTCTAGTCATTAAGCTGGAGCATACAAGTTTGTTTATGAATTCTCATGAAGTTGTCTTGTGATATTCCTTAATTAATTAATAAATAATTTTAGTCTTGCAATATCCCTTACAATTGAATCCAGAAGTCCCATCTAGAGTCTGTTCATGCAGAATTTGAATTGCAGGACTTCTTTGTTGGAATTGGGAATACAGCAATATATTCTTATTGTGAATGCAGAAAATCTATTTGAATAGGAACTTTCCCTTCCTCCTTCCTTTTTATGTGCTTGGGATTATAATAGTAGCTGTGAAGGTGACCTCTGAATAAGTACTCTCAAAGGATAAGCTCTTATCTTTGACAAATAAGAAATGTGTGCTCTAGAATCTCTAAAGGTGCTTATCTGAATTGCTAGTGTGGTTTTAAGAATTCTCAGGTGGAGTTAAAGTCACATTTTTGGAATAATTTTCAATTAAGATTCAGGTTTTTATGCGTGTAAAAATCAATGACAGCAGAGAAAAAGAGAATGGGTGTTGCATTTTGAAATAAAGACTTTCATAACAGAAGGAAACAGGCAGTAGGTGTTTTGCTGAGGACAGGACATTTTCTTTCTGGGCAGTGCTGCAGCAACTGAGGTAACTATTACAGCCAGTCATGCAGTGAGCAACTGTTCCCTGGGGTGGGAAGCAGACTAATTCAAGCGTGATATGTTCATGCAGCTACCTCGTGTTTGTGTGAGATTTTACTACTTACGTGCCTTCTGCACAATGCCTGTGGTATCCCATTCCAGCAGAGTGACCTGCTGGCTGTCACAGGTTATCCAGAATGCCAGAGCAAACATGCACGTGGAGGAGAATCGTGGAGTTGTACTGAAGAATGTAGTGGAAGGTTCTCTGGCTAGGGGAAAAATGGCAAGTATTTGGTAGAAAATATTTGAGTCGATTTTTGTACATGTGTATTTCAAACATATGTCGTAGTCAGCTGTACAGTTTGTCCTTTTTGGTCTTTATAAACAAGCACAAATGTGCACCCATGCTCTGCAGGGTGCGTGTTCATGGTTTTGTGTGTATAACCCTCCTCCATGCAGCCGTGGATTTGTTTTTACAGGTGGTTCCCCTTTCCCAGAGAAGTGGTGTTCTTGAGTGGTGTTCAGGAACAACTCCCATTGGGGAGTTTCTTGTGAATGTTGAAGAAGGAGCTCACAAGAGATACAGGCCAGGAGATTACTCTGGTTATCAGTGTCAAAAATTAATGATGGTGAGTCAAAGTAACTCAAACTGTCCTGTCCTGTATCAAAAATAACGTGGCCAGCAGGAGCAGGGCAGTGATCCTTCCCCTGTACTCTGCATTGGTGAGGCCACACCTTGAGTATTGTGTTCAGTTCTGGGCCCCTCAGTTCAGGAAAGATACTGAGGTGCTGGAGCAGGTCCAGAGAAGAGCAACAAGGCTGGTGAAGGGACTGGAGCACAAGTCCTATAGGGAGAGGCTGATGGAACTGGGATTGTTCAGCCTGGAGAAGAGGAGGCTCAGAGGTGACCTCATCACTGTCTAGAACTACCTGAAGGGAAGTTGTAGCCAGGTGGGGGTTGGTCTCTTCTCCCAGGCACTTAGCAATAGGACAAGGGGGCACGGGCTCAAGCTCTGCCAGGGGAAATTGAAGTTGGAGATCAGAAACAAATTCTTTCCAGAGAGAGTAATCAAGCATTGGAATGGGCTGCCCAGAGAGGGGGTGGATTCACCATCCCTGGAGGTTTTTAAACTCAGATTGGCCATGGCACTGAGTGCCATGATCTAGTAAATGGACTGGAGTTGGACCAAGGGTTGGACTTGATGATCTCGGAGGTCTTTTCCAACCCAATCGATTCTATGATTCTATGATTATAAACAAAAACATAAAACAAATAGCTGGTTCATAATAATTATGGGGTTCAGGAGTGGGGGGATAGGGGGCAAACTTACAGATTCTTAAGTACTATACTTTTAGTGTTTATATATTAATGAGTATGATCACTAGCGTGGAATGAATAGATATTCAGACTTTCAGTTTAGTTCCACAAACCACCTCACCGTAAGTTTAGAAAATTGCAAACAGGTTTGCATATTACGTTATATACCCATGACTGTGCAAGAAATTATTTCCTTTTAAATATCTATAGTTATTAACAGGATAAAAGTATATTTAATTTTGGCTTTGTGCAGCTTTTGCATGGGAATGAGTAAGAATGACTTTCTCATAGTGATGTGAAGCCACCAGATAAGCGCAGGTACCAGAACAGAGTGCAAAGAAGGGAATTGTCTCCCAAAAAGACTCATTTACCTGTACATGCTTATAAAATACATGTACCTGCTGAACCGAAGAAATAGGAGTGTGGTTTTTTCTATGTGTTTTAGCCCGTGAATTTTGTGTGAGAATAGAATTGTTTAGTAAAACAGATAGAGAAGGGCATTAGTAATTGCTTTTAAAAAGACAGTAATTCATAGCTCAGAAAGAGAAAGGAGTGAGAACAGCATTTGATGAAGGGAAGGGAGTAGTAGAAAGTAGGAATCTGTTCCTTTCAAAGGCCTGCCAAAGCAGTTAGTCATGTATAAAACACCTCTTATGTGTTTAAAGGAAGCACAAAAGAAACAACCTGAAGAGAAATACAGAATCTTCATGAAAGTCTGTGAGAATTTTCAACCTGTGTTTCGGTATTTCTGCATGGAAAAATTCCTGGATCCAGCTGTGTGGTTTGAAAAACGATTGGCATACACTCGTAGTGTGGCTACTTCTTCTATAGGTATTATATTGGCTTGTTTATATTAGCATTTTAGGTTATGCATTTATACCATTTCAGGGGTAGTGGTTGCTCTGCTTTTGTCACATGTCACAAAAGGTATAGCAGTAGGGGGCAAAAAATGCCAGCAAGAACACCAGTGTTATTTTTGTAATTAAGATTTTTGATTTGTTCCTCCCCATCCCCCTTTCTGCTGCAGTAGAAAGATAGAATGAAATTCTGTCTTTCTTTGTTTAATATAGTGGTGGGTTCTGGTAGGGTTTTTAAAACTTGTACCTATTTATTTCTGTTGTTTCGATGTAACATTTTTTCATTTCATGTGTAGCCTCAGATGTTTTAACTGAGTTGAAAAGCTCAGTCTTTTATTTTCTTTGTACTGGCATTGTCAGCTGTGGCTGAAATTTAGGCTCTGGCATTTTTCCTTTGTGTTTTTCTATCTTAATAAAGAGATATATGTACTTGGATTGTGGGTTTCCTTTGGATGGCTCAGTTCTGTATTGAGTCTCTCAAAGACTTTTGTTAGTAGATTGTAGACATTGCAGTAGATCCCATTTTAGATGCTAACATGTTTATACACTCCCTTTTTTGCTAAAATAATTTGAAGTAAATCTCCAGTTTTAGCAGAATTCAGATGAAACATTTTTGCAGGAAATGCTGCTGCTGTCCATGTCCATCAGCTAATGAAAACAGTAATGGGTGTGAACTGTACCAAGGGAAATATAGTTTGGACATTTTCTGCATTTAAGGACAGTAAAGCACTGAAATAGGCTTACATGAAAGATCTTACATTTTGGGACACTGGAGATTTTTAAAACTGACATAGGCAAAAATCAGTTGTTGGTTGGTTTGTTTTTTTGTTTCAGTTTTTTTTTAACTAGTAAAAATAGAAAAACCAAATTTTATTGTGCACTTGATCTATTTTTTTCTTTTTGAAAGCTGCAATATTTAATAAACTTGTATACAAAGAGAAATGGGCAAGAAGTCTGTGGAGTAGATAAAACAACACGTCTGTATGAGAATAACCTTTTTGCAATTGCATTCAGTTAAACTTCTGTTTGGCTTTGTGGAATGGCATTTGCTCTTTCTTGGGGTAATACCAATATATGAGGGAAGAAATACTCTCACTTGTAATTTGTTTGCACCTGTTACAATTATTTTAATAATCTTTCCAAAGCTTTCTCTCTTTTTATGACACGTAAATATTGTTTCAGCATTTACCTTTCTGTTTCAGTTGGCTACATTCTTGGACTTGGAGACAGACATGTTCAGAATATCTTGATAGATGAACAAACAGCAGAACTAGTACATATAGATCTGGGTAAGTGGGACAGGCAAGAAAACCTTAATTTTTTTTTTACTTTAACATTTTTTGAAAACATTTATTATCCTTTCATTTAGGGGTTGCTTTTGAGCAAGGTAAAATACTTCCCACACCAGAGACTGTTCCATTTAGATTAACCAGGGACATTGTGGATGGAATGGGTATTACTGGCGTGGAAGGAGTCTTCAGAAGGTAAGTGCAACTTTATTGTTGTTGCTCAGTGTTTCATACTCTTCACTAGCTAATGGGTTACTGTAACCCTCTTGTGACATTCAGGGAGGGCTCAGTGTTTACAAAGGCTCCACAGGTAATGATTGATTTGGAATGAATAATTTGGTTTTTCCTTCAGAACTACTTGTTCTCTCAGAGCTTTACTATATATTTGTAGCTGTTAAATGTCTTATAACAAATTTTGTTTCAACTCTGATTTCTGTTAAGTTTTATTTAAGTAAATTGGAATATTTTTCCCCTTTTGGATCAAATACCTCTTTGCAAGTGTGAAATATAAATCCAGCTATAGATTTGAACTGCAAAATGTAAAAATCCTAAAAGAGTTGGGTTTCTGTCAACCTCTGTCCTATATCCTCTGAGTGAACCCCCACAAGAAGCAAGACATCGCTCTCATTCCAGACTTTGATGATGTTCATGAATGTAATGCTTGCAACCTTCAAATTTAATGTCTTAAAAAAGGTATATAACTGTTGTCCTTCTAAGGCAGCAATTAATGTTAATAAGTAGTTCCTAGTACACCCTTGTCTTGTGAAGGAACAGTCACTGCCACTTCTAAATTTAGTTTTGCGTTACTTCTGAAACATTCATCCTGTGACACAGAAAAACATGAATTGCTTTTCTCCCGCTGCAGTAAATACAGAATAAAAGGCACTGGTGCAGATACTGCTTCTGCCTCAGCCAAACTGATCTGTAATTAAAAGTACCTGTGTAAAGACATAAACAAGTCATCTCAGGATTGAGTGTGAACATCGTCAGTTAACTTTAGGGAGAGATGTTCTCATCCTGAAGTAGACAGGAGGCCTAATCCCTCTTTCACTGTCCCACAGGAGAGTTCTGCATTCCTTACACAAGTATAGTTTGCTTTGGAGTGAATGAAGGAGTGAATAACAGCTTCTGTGTCAACTCATTGCAGAGATTTCAGAGGCTGCCTTAGTGTCTGCCTACTGAATCTGTTCATTTCATGTAAAGGAACCCTATCAAGATTCTCCAATGTTGCAGAGCACCTCTAGCACACACATTTTCATTTATGCAAGTAATTCTGCCATCGTGGCACACCCCAACAGTCAGTGTTAACTCGGTGGTTAATTCTGTGTATGGAATCACTTGAGACAGTGAAACAGGACATCCTTTTCTCCTAGAGAATATAATCAGCAAACTGCCCAGTTTCATTCTGGTCTTACCTGTCTATATTTCTCTCTTTGTGTGTGTGTGTGTGTGTGTGTGTGTATTTGTTTTCGTTTGGTTTTTTGGGTTTTTTGTTTTTTTTTTTAACAAGTGAATTATGAGAAATTACTTTTGTGTTAGAAATCAAGCTTTTAAGTAGAGTACAAATATCTATTCTTTAAATTACAAAAATACTATTACATTTTACTAAGAAGAGCCTAAGATACAGTAAAATATTTTTAGATGCTGTGAGAAAACAATGGCTGTTATGAGAAATTCTCAAGAAGCTTTACTGACTATTGTAGAGGTAAGCATTTTTTCATTCTTTTGGACAGGAACCTGCCAGAATGTCTTCAGTTTCTTGTCTTTGTCTTCATATGCATTGCTACACTGAATATTCATTTAAGGTGTTTTGTACTGAATTTGAATGCAGTAGTGTTGGTCAGATTTGTTAATTCATGTATTCTTCAGTAAAAGTATAACCAGTTAGCATTTTCTATGAGAACTGTTTCCTTCAGGCAGTTTTCCCTCCTCAATATCTAAATGCTTCTATCCATAGTGCAACATTCCCAGCAGCAGTAGTGTCAGTTGAATTAAATCCTCTTTGCATAAGTCACAGAAGAGAATTAATTTTTAAGGGCAGCTTTGCATTAAAAACTAATGATTCTATTTAATGCCTAGCAATGTATTAAAAAATTACCTATACATTACTGAGATGGGGCAGAGTAGCAAAACTGAGTGAATTATGAACAACACAAATACCTGCAGATGATTAGATGCAGTTTTATTGTTGAGTTGTCTACTAAGCAATTTAGCCAGATTCTACTGGTTAAAAAAATCCCCCAAACACCTCACCTCCTAATACTGTGGTTAGTGTGAGTATTACCAACAGTGCTAGGTCACTGGACTACCTGTAATCAACAGTTTAATTTAAAAAGAAATTTATTTGCTGTGTAGGTGCTGCTCTATGATCCTCTTTTTGACTGGACCATGAACCCCCTGAAAGCTTTGTATCTGCAGCAGAGACCAGAGGATGAGGCTGACATGAGCTCTACACTTGGTACTGATCCACAAGAATGTAAAAGAAAATCCAGGTGCCAGATTTCTTTCTTCCTGCTGCACTGTTGCCTTGCTTGGTGGTTTTCTCACAGAATGTTGCTCATATTGTCCAGGATCTGTATCTAGACACCTGTTCTTTTTCTATTCTGCCAGCAGTGACAACCAGAGCTTTAACAAAGTGGCTGAACGTGTTCTGATGAGACTTCAGGAGAAGCTGAAAGGTGTTGAGGAGGGAACAATGCTCAGTGTGGGAGGGCAGGTGAACCTCCTCATACAGCAGGCCATGGACCCTAAAAATCTGAGCCAGCTCTTTCCCGGATGGAAACCTTGGGTGTGACTGCGGAGGATCCAGCATGCTCTTCAAAAAAATCTATTTTTATGCAGGAAGTGTCTTAACATTTCAAATTGGTATTTCACAATTAAAATCTATATCAGGAGCAACCATGAAGCCTTATACACATTAGCATTTGGTGGATGGTTTGGGTTTTTTTTCAATAATTTGCTACTGAGAAAACATTTTTGGTCCACTTAGTTTGACCATACAGTACAAAATGCCAAGCACTGCTTTGATGTCCCTTGTGACCCTCAAGGACTTTGCTTGGGCATACTGGAGTCTCAAGCCCGAGACTCATCATTTTGTGTATTTGTTAAATAGCTGAAGTCTTGTATCTAGTAATTCCATCCAGGCATTTCAATTCTTATCAGTCCTTCATATGAACACATAGTATTCTTCCATTTCTTAATGATTATATTGTTTTTGTACAGTATGCCCTCAATAAAGGGAGAGCAGATTCCTTCTTTTATGTGATTTTTTTTCCGGTCAAGATACAGATCTGTTAGATTCTCACCAGGGAGTTAACTCTTCCATACAAACCCCAGCTTTGCCTCCACATGTACTTTCCACATGTACTTTACCTGCATCTGTGGTAGAGAGTTCTTGAGATTTCCCATAGAGATAGATTTTTATTTCTAGAAGACCAAATGTTTAGTTGTAGGTGTTTCTCAAGCCACTGCAGGGAGAATGTTGGCTTTTGAAACTCTATCAAGAAGCACTCCATACAAAGTTCAGACTATATAAATGTGCAGGTTTAGAGGTAAACCAGCAGGAGAAATGAACTCAACACAAGAGAGATTATGAGTCAGAGCCACAATTTAATAATAATAATACAGTAAATACCCTGACGAGAAGGGGAATTGCTGTCAACTCCCAAAACCCAGCAGTGTAACCCAGTGCCCTGGGGTACAAACCCAAAGGGGTTTGTTAGCCCTTGTGTGAGACCTGTGTGGTTCCCCCAAGTCCAAAGCGAAAAGAAGTGAAAAAACCTGTTGGTACAGGTGATGGCTGTGGTCTGGTCCGGAGTGGTGGTCTTCTCCTGTCAAGGTCCTGCTGCTCCTCTGAGTCCAACAAAAGGGTTTCCAGGTCTTCTTACCTACCCCTTTTTGTACCCTCAGGGAGCATCCAGTCCCTCCCCCAGGGCGGGGACTCACACAATGGGTGATTAACTCTGTGAGTCATGGGCTATTTTTGGACTGTTGATGGCCCATTAGCACCTACGCCCCCTCAGGCTGGGAGGGGAGGTGCTAACGACTCCCTGGGAAGCTGCTGCAAATGGGCCATTGACCTTGGGAATGAATAGATGGGGGTAGAATACATAGCTTTGGCCACCCCCCACACAGTGACAACTGGTCTCACCTGCTGAACTAGGACAATAAAGTAAAAAAATAATAAGGTAGTTGTACTTTGTCTCTCATGACTCACCTGGAATCTCCAGACATCTTCCAGTCATTGTACCCCTGAGCTTAGCTTTGACTAAACGGTGCTATTGGATTTGGGCCCATCAAGCCAAAGGAAAATCTGAAATTACATAGTTGTACAGTAGCTGAAACTTGTGTATACATGTTCCACAACATACCTTTCACCTGCACTGTCATGTTCTTTAAGGGAATTTAACTTCATAGTCATTGTTCATTAGAGAATTACAGTTTGTCCTCAAGTCTCCAGCCTTACTTCCCTGTGTGGAAGTTGTGGATAAGACCCGCTGACAGGAGAGGCTGCGCTCAAATGAGTACTTGCTATGGTGTCTTGGTTTGAGCTGGCAAACTGCCAACCCTCCAAGTACAGGGACAAAGCCACCACCACCACCCAGGAAAGGGAGGAAAAGAGAGGGGAAGGAAAAAAACCTTCAAACTACGTTTAGACTAAATTACTACATGTATTTTTACAGAAACAAAGGGACAATTAGAAGAAAGTACAAATATACACTCACACAAGTCACAAACAGCAAGGAACAATTTCTCATTTCTTAATACATACACAAATCTCACCCTTTCCACCCCAAATCGCCTCAGAAGACTCAGTCCCCAGAGAAACAAAACCCGAGCAGAGAGGAGAGAGCCAGAGCAACACATTTTACTTCCCCGAGAGCCAGTGGTGGGCCAGGCCCTCTCCATCTCCTCTGGGCTGTCACAGCATCGTGCGTCCTCCCCCGAGGAAGCGGTGGAGTGACTGACCAAGCCACTCCCACACTGATTCTACTTCCCGGGAAATGATGTCGTAATATGGTATAGAATATAATACTACTGGCTAGAAGAAGTCAGCTGGTAGTTCAACCCAGCTCAAGTCAGCTGACAGCTTCAGGCCTGGTCTGAATGTCAAAAAACTCAAATTTAGGCCTACTTAAGAGAACCCATGACATTCGGGCAGCTCCCAAACCAAATGTGTTCATGCAGGAGAGCCTCTTGGAGTGCTCCTGACCTCTGTTCAAGTGGTTGGCACTTCGGGACTAGACCAATACTCCTCGTTTTAAGATTTTCTTTCCATGAAGTTTGCCAAGATATCTGAAATAACTCTTACATTATGTAAATCTTTGAAAGTAACATCACCTTATTAAAATTTAAAAATTTGGTGAATTAATCAGACACAAAAAAATGAAGCAATGTCTAACCAACCTCATTAGTATCTCTCACTCTTCTTGTCTTCACATTGGTTTGCATTTCCTTTTTCTACCAGACTGATTCCACCCACAGACCAAGTCCAAGGATGCATCCCTGTCTGGGGCTCTTCTGGATGCCATGTACATTTACTACCTCTCTGTTGCAGGCCCATCTGCAGTTGGTGCTGGTTTAGGGTGATGCTGAATCCTGCATTGCATGAATGGGGTGTAATGTGAGGATATCCTGGACTGTTTAGGATATAAATTCTGTTGAGCCAAACCCCATGCAGTGCTACCCACTGTCCTTCTGGACTCTGTTCCTGGAATGAACTGTCTGACAAACTAAAGCTGAATATTGCTCAGAAAAAGCCAACTGGTGCTGCCCAAAGCAGAGCACATAAATTAGGTGATTATTAAGCAGCATAGAGTATCAGGGATCCGGTTTGTTTGACTCATGGCCCTCAAGCCTGCTCTCCTACCTCTTTTCTTATTTAGCAGTATAGGCAAAGACTTTAGTTAAGCATAATCCAAGGTGAATTACATGGTTCCTTAGGGCTTAGAGCTAATGCTTCCAACAGGCCCTGTGGTTAGGTTTCCTCTGCCCTGAAAGCCATGCTGACAGCAGCAAAATACCCCCTTATCCTGTCCTGAGCAGCGTTTGTGTCCAGCCACCTGCTAGAAGTAAAGCAAATGGCCCTGGACAGAGAGAGAGAATGGTCACAGTTTACAGGGGATTATTTTGCAGGCAAAAGGTAATTGAGTAAATGTTAAAGATGTAAAATTGTAACTTCATTGTGATAAATGCTAAAAAAAAAATCACTTTATAGCAACTTCTGGGTTTTGCTTTGTTTGGTTTTTAACCTGGTAATTGCTGGTTAATAGTGCTCTACTGTTCAAAAAAAATTATTTCTCACAAAATCAGTTTGTTGGCCAATTTTTTTTTCAGACAGCAGTGTAACTTTGAAATTACTTCAAATCATTATGATTATGTCAGTGTAAATGAGAGGAGAATCTGGCTCTTTATATAATTTTGTTTTGGTTTTTAGACTTGCCTCACTACCTTAATCAGTTGATAATGTATGTTAACACACCTGTACATTGCATAATATGTAAGTGGATCATACACACTAAAACCCCCTTGGCTATATCCAAACACAGAAACTGATGCCCTATCAGCACACAGTTGTCCTACTGGTGTAATTAAAACCAGCTTTAAATCAATTTATTTAGGTCTGTGGAAACCACTGTGGGTGCAAACCTCCATGTGACACATCTCATTATAATTACCTCTTATCTGTTCACCTTAATTCTGTCACTTAGACACAAGGTCCTGTAAAGCAACGACAATAAATGAGGTATTGTGTTAAGGTAGACATTATATACAGAAAGATAAACACAGACCTTGGAGTCTCTAGTTCTCCTGAGGATATACAACAATTACTTAAAGCAAAAGTGTTCTCTCATCATTCAGTTCCAAATTACCAGTTTTACTTCATGTAAAACATGGAAGTCAGCTTGTGGGCTCCCTGTTTGCACTGTTCCACTGACCTTCTCAACTGCTTTCCTTCTCACTCCTACACTGTTTTTTGAGTTTTGGATATAATTATTGTAAAGATAATGTAGTATCCTCTTTTTTTTAAATTCCAAAATCCCTCACTGAAGGCATCATTCAGCCTATCCCTCCCACACTTCACTCGTCATTTCCTGATTTCGTTACAGCATCTGCAATACAGATGTAGCTGAGGGGTCTTTTTATAGTTTGTTACTGTGAAATAACTACTCATCACTTAATTATAGGCATGCTTGAAACTTTTCAAGTTAAATAATACTTTAAGAAACTGCATGTCTGTAAAATCATTTTAGGATATTAATAAGATGGTATTAAAATATTTTTACATGTATATCCTACTCCAGTTTTCAATTACTTTTTATTAGAAATATGAATATTTCAGTAAGAAAGTGATCCAATTTATTATACAGCAAGGACTTTAATGGATTTCTTAGCTGGAGGAGGAGTCTGTTACAACCTGTTCTGTATATAAAACAAGTAATTTACTTTTATTACTGGCTGTTACAATGCATTTAACATATCCAATTTATGAATAACTCATTTTTTTTTGATACCGGTCTTCCAAGTCCCTCTATGAGCTAATTAGAATTTACTGAAAATGCTTTATCATTCACTAAGAAGAAAATTAGGGCTTTCTTGTTGTAGACTGCTCAATTTTGTTATGATCTGAAAGGAATGAATACAAACCAGCTGTTTTTCATGAAAGATTCATGAGCTCACTCCAACGTATTGATGTGTGGCCTTTGTTGTGTACATGAAGACACATTTCCTAATACTGGAAGTGTTACATAGAAAGAAAGTGCTGCAAAGGACTGCTTGTGCCTTTATGAGAGTATCTGTTTCTGTTCAAAAGGGACAGTCAAAATCAAAATAAACTTACTTCTAACATACATCAAGTGCACATGCAGTTGTGCTACAATCTTGAGTAACAAACCCATATGCCAACAATAAAAGACAACAGCACCAGCTGATCCTTAGAGTAATTCAAAAGTGTAGACAGTACAGAGAAATCTTGACTCCAAGAGTGGCTCCTTTCAAACCAGGCTTTAAGGGACTGTTAAGGCTTTGGGATTCAGCTGACTGATTTCTTTGCTGCTATTGCTACAGAGGAGGGCTCATGGCCATAATTGCACATGACACTTCACTGTGGGAGAGAGTGAAGCTTTCCTAGACAGCGTCAGCCTACATAAGAGTGACTAGTATTTGCTTGCTTTCTCAAAGATGAACACCCCTTGTGTCTGGAGCAACAACCACTGAACTTTAGAAATAAATACTGAATCATGACTGGCAATGAGGAGTCTGGCCCAAAATATTTGCCTCTCATAGTACTGTCATCAGGAGTTCTAATGTAGTGCACAGGTTGTATGTGTATTTTTTTTCCTCTAGAAACTTATGAAAGGGTTCTGCAAATCCTACCTACATAGTCTTTACTTACCTCATGGTAACTCTTACTGAAAGGGATCATCTTGTGAAAAATAAATAACTTTTTCACCCTGGCCTCCACACTGCAACTTGAACACAAGTCTAAGCAGTGCCTAACATTTCATTATCCTCATCTATAATTGAATTGAGGCATGCTAATGGTATTTTTTTCATAAGGCACAGTTAAATAAGAAGGATGAGGCGGTTTGGGAATAGAAACCAAATAATTATGGAAGAAAAGCAGAAATTTAGTAAAAATATCAGACAGCTGGGCAATAATTTTGGCAATAAAGTGGGTTCCTTCCAGCAATTTCAGGTGTGGTAGCCATAATTCTTAGTTAAATACCTCAAAAGCATGAGAGATTTATATAGGACTATGGTATTTCAAGTTAATTAAATATCAAAAATCAAGGGGCAAGCATTTTATGCCTAAATCGAAGCAGGTGCACCTACCAAGACATCTCAAGGAGAAGAACGTGCATAAGCATTTCATACCATTTTTCAAATCTCCCTGTAGTATCTGAGTCAGAAGTTACACACAGAAGGCTCACTCTGTAGCTACCAGAGCTAGGAAGACACTTCCCCGGAGCAGTTTAACAACAGCTAAGATAATTGCCCCACAAGGGTAACAATTTCTTCCTATTGAATACATAGAAACCTTGAACAACTGTGGTCCTTGCTGATGTATCTCTGCTAAGGAGCCAAAGACAGGTGGAATAAATCTGGTCATTATAAGAAATAGGTTCAGCTGAGAACAACAGAAAAACTGAGTTAGGAAAAGCTGTGTGCTAGGAGCAGACCACCCACAAAGCTCTGAGTCCGTAACACTGACAAGTGGTGAGCACTGCAGACATTGTGGATTTAGGAATCTAGCTCTATCCACTTTGGCTTGCTTCGCTGAATACATTTAAAGTATGCAAATATTCTTAATGCTTTCATGCAGTGGCAATTTTGTGCATCCAGAACAGATACCACAGAGAATGTCACATACTGTAAAATGATACTTACAGTACCCATCCTGATTTTGATTAAAGCATCTGCTGCAACACCTAGCAACTCTGTCTGCAAGTAGAAAAGTAATAAAGTGAATGCTTGCATCCTACTGAGAAATTATGTCAGAAAGTGTCTCACTGTGAATACTCGGTTTCAATTACTTGGCAGTACTTGCAGTAACAGACTCGTGATCAGGTTTAGGTCCTTTACTAGAGAAACTAGAAACACATAAAATGTAATGAGGTTTCTAGCAGACAGACAAAGCTGCTTAAAGAACATACCACCACAGTCTCCCAGGAATAAGCAAAGGAAGTCAACTTGGCCTATAAATATTTTTATAATTATCAAACAGCTTTCAAGTGGCTTATGAGAAATGAGTTCCAGTTCATTATAATTAATTCTAAAAGACAGCTGCCTTCTGTGTGCTTAGTTTCTTCTGTTCTTCCTTCCCTTTAGTTTTGTCTTTCCTTTGATGTTCAGCTTTGTTTTCCCTTGGATCACAGTTTCAGTTGTTTTCAGGCTCACAGTGCTTCCATAACTGTGGGACCCAGAAAAGACTGGGGACAATCAAAAGTAACTGTTTGATTTACATTTCTGTAATAAGCCTTACTTTACACTATGCCACAACTACAAAACAGTGAGACAAGCCAGTAGTAAAGCACAACAAGTCACTAATAGAATGTAAGTACCTTCCTTTGCACTGTCCTGTGTGACTTGTACAGCCCTTATCTCCTGAGGGTAAATGCTTATCACCACCAGAGGAAGATCTGTTCCTCCAAAATGCCAAGTTCTTTGTTGTAGTGAAATCTGTGTGCATTCTGTAAAGAAGTACAAATACAAACACGTAAAAAAGGCCAGTCTTTGAAATTTACAGTTGTGGAAAAAACCCTGTGAACAGATTTTCCCATGTCCAACCTTACAGAATTTAAGAACCACAGTCCTTGAAATGGTCAAAGCAATCAATTCATGTAAGAGAAATGGAACACATCGTTAGATGAAACAGTTTAAGGAAACAGTTTATTTTTTTAATTAGGAAAAGCTAATAGTGAAAGAGCTTTCAGAGAGAAATGCATATTGGTACAAAGCACAGTCCTGCATTCATTACTTGGAAATTATGTTGCAATACAGCATCCAGATCCCTCAATTTATTTTCCAGTAAATAATTACTGAGTAAAATTCAGCTCCTCTCCTCCGTCTTAGATTTAGCAGAGCTGCTCCAAAAATAAGGTTTTAATACTACCTAACGTTTGGGGTTTTTTTTAAATAAAATCAGGTCATCATATTCTTCCTTGAATTCTTCTCTAGCTATTAGTAACTGCTTGTGACTCTTGAAGAATATTTTCTTCCTTTTAAGTAATAACAGAGGATAAATGTATAATTGATGAATTACAGTCATTTGTTGGACAAGAAAACATGTAGGACAGGTCCTTACTTAGAGAAAAATTATCTTTACCTGATTGTGAAGAAAAAAAAAAAGAAGGGCACAAAAGGGAAAAAGCAGGAATATTGAAAGACAAAGTAGGAGGGAGCAGTTTTGTGAGTGGCCTCTCACAAGAACTGGTTCAGAAAACAGACTTGGTTATCATTAAGGAGCAGAAAGGAGATGAGAGGTGGACCTGAGGGTGAGCAGGATGCCAGTGTAAGTTGGGAATAATTCTGTGATCATCCTTAGGGATGGTATAGACATAATTTCTTATCCAATGTTACTTCTATGTGGTTTATCCTGTATATAATGATGTGGTCTTCAATTGCATATTGCAGACTTTTTTTTATTTCCACACAAACCCCCTGTGTCACACAAGCTAATCAGAAGCGGAGTGCATCTTTTCCAAAAAAACAGCAGAAAGGATTCAAACTGACTGAAATATTTGCAAAATAAAAGCTTGATTTCTTGAAAAGATAAATGGGATACATGTTTCTTAGTACAGGGAGGAAAAGAACTACTTAAAGATAAATGAAAGCTATTCCTAAAACTAGCAATACAGCTAAGAATCAGGAACAAAAACTGCTTAAACTGAAAATCAAGAATAATTTCTGGAAGACTTAAGCACTAGACTGGGAAAAATATCGAGCAATGAACTAATCTGCGTTATCAGTGGCATTAAAAGCACGAGCTAAACAGACTCAGAGATGTTTAAATACTACGATTCTGATCCTCATAAATTAGAACATACTTTCTGTTATCTCTAGAGAAATACAAAAGATGCAGCCTCTGGCTAAAGGAAAAGCTATCAATGTTTCTTCATTAGCAGGACTAGTCACAGGCAGTGATTGAATTACTCATGATCTTTCTCTTTTTGATACACAAAAACACAACTTCTATTAGTGCCAGTGAGATTCTATGTTTTCAGCCAGTGAAGAGCAGCCCTGTCAGTAATGATACCTATACAAGCCTCATTATTAGAGGGAGAAAAAGAGAACAAGGGTTTATGTGAGTAAAGACACAAGATTTTCTGCTATGTGTAAACACACCTGCATCAAAACAAGAGAAAATTAAATGTAGAAAATTATCCAGAATGCTAACAAGATGATGTACATACTGAGATAGTATTTCTTGTTGCTAATTACTTAATCTTATACCTTCTGCCTCAAGACATTGCCTGTCGCCTTCCATCTGAGTGAATACCTGGGAATATTTCTAGCCAAAAAAAAATTCATTTAGCTTAATACAAATTTTTTTTCTTCTTTCTTGACTGAAATGTGATTTGAACTCTACCACACAAAAAATAAAACCAGCTTATCTATAAAGCAGCTTACTCTCCAGAAGATACTGGTTTAAGGAAGCTCCAAGGGGAAAACTGATGACTGAAGATCCACGACCACAATCCAAAACCTCTTGTTTGGAGCTGTAATTTAGCATATACAAAAGGTGGTGCTTTTAAAAATGTTTCTACTGTATTAAAAGTTCAAAATCTATGGAAAAATCTCAGGGTTGTCCCCTCACTCATTGTTTTTTATCAAATACAGTACTTCAGCCTGGAGAAAAGGAGACTGAGGGGAGATTTCATCATGGTCTACAACTTCCCTGTGAGGGGAAGAGGAGAGGCAGGCACTGATCTCTTCTCTGTGGTGAGCAGTGACAGGACCCAAGGGGATGGCCTGGGAAGGTTTAGCTTGTATATTAGGAAAAGGTTCTTCCTCCAGAGGGTGGCTGGTCACTGGAACAGGCTCCCCAGGGAAGTGGTCACAGCACTGAGCCTGACAGAGCTCAAGAAGTGTTTGGGTGTGATACTCTCGGGCACAAGGTGTGGCTTTCTCTGTCAATTAACGTGAAAACGTGATAGATGACTTTCATATTCACACTGTAGATCCAGACCCAGGTAATGGGAAATTTGAAATCTATCAAAGAAAGAATAAACTTTATTTCAGTTTGATTTATTAATCCTTATTATCATTTAGGACTTTGTCCTGTATTATTTACTTAATCACATGCAAAACACCCACAAACCAACAAATCAAACAAAAACTGAAGTATTTTTTAATGATTTGGTTTTTTATTTTAAAATAAACCTTTGGAATATAGTTAATGCTGTAAGATCAGCCAGCTAGATAAAATCATATAGATAGAAGTATGCCTGTACTGATTAGACCAGGAAATAGTTTCATAAAAAATTTTGCCTTTTATGTAACAAAGAGTTTCAAAATCTTTGAATGAAGAAGAGGACATAAAGCATAAGAAAAACACACCCTAGATCTGATGATGATATTGCAACTTGCTTTGAAAGACAAAGACTTTGAAACAATGATCAAAAAGAGGTGTAAGTAATATAAATGCTGTTTGAAAGCAGGCCCAGCTACGCTAAGTCCCAAGATAGCTTTTGAGAGGTACTCAGGCCAGTTTTAGGAGTCAGCTCTTGCCAGAGGCCTTCATCTTCTCAGTACTCCAAATTAAGATTTATTACAGAAAGCAATTACATGTAATTTAATATTAAATTAAAATGCAAAGCTAAATCCAGACAAGCAGTAGTCTGACAGTATGGGAAGAACACAACTGTATGTACATTATTCTACAAACACATAGCTATAAACACAAACACATGACATTGTTCAATAGAAGAATGGAGAGGCCCCTGCAACGAGTGCTAGTCTGACTGAAAACACAGGGGCTGTCTCCCTGCTGTGAGTGAATTCTGCCTGATAACAGGGAAACGCCAGAAGAGGAGTCATGGCTCTCACATCTTAAGATTCCAGCCAAGGGAGTATCTCCAGCTCCGTGCTGGCAGCAAGAGTTCCTGGGAAGTCACAACACTAACCTTGTCACTCAGGATTTGTTTTCTCTGATTGTTTTCTTTCCCAGGGGAAAATCTGTCCCAGCAATCAATTAACATCTGATTCTTCATGAACTGATCAATTTTTTTTAAGAAGGGAAAGAGGAGAAACTTTATAGGTTTTTATTCAAACCAATTTGCAATATTTCTTGTGTGACAGAGAGCCTCAGCTTGGTTTTATTCTGTATCCTTTGCAGGCAACAACTTCAAGTCTTTGGGCACTATCAGAATATTTAATCAGAAAATAATTATTTCCCATGCAATTGCTGAATATGGAAAAGGGACTTTAACCATTTATTAACTTAGGACAATATAGCATAGTGATCCACCTCAAGAAGTCCAAAATTAATAAGATGATAATTAACATAGTTTTGCAGTAAAAGCCAAACCATTTTAAGCAAGAAGCCACAGAAAATGTATGAATTCTTTCTTAATTACTGCACTGGGTTACATAAGTGACCAGTATCCTTACACATTTTCTCTTTTTCTATAGAAAAGAGAATTACTTAGGAACAAACCAGAAGAAAGTAAGAGACTATAATCTGATACATTGTAATGTTCAAGGGCCAATTTTATGAGTTCAGTGGGAGTTGATGTTATTTCTGTTGCCCTGAAAATGATACAATTTGCCAGCCACAGTAATTTGCCTCTTCATATCTGGGCATAGGTTGTTAAAATTATACTTGATGGTGGAACCATAACAAACAGACCTAACTGGCAAGGAATAAAAGTTTCATCTCCATCACTTTTCCAGTTTTCCAAATAATTTCTTATCTGCTTTAGGTTTTTAGCTAGTCTTGGCAAATGATGGAATGATTCAAGGGAATTGATTGAGGGGACAAATGTTTAAAGTATCCAATTCCTAGAAATAGGAAACTGCTTGGCTAGTCTTAAATGTCCTGTGCCTTAAACACAAAGATATTCAAGCTATTTTTTCATTTGCCTATGAACAGTAGGTGCTTTTCCCTTATTTCTTTTTCATTGTATCAGGTAACTTTCAAGACCTTATTTTTTGATACAAATTTGAATTTATCAAAAAAATCCAGTCCCATTTACTCTAGTGGAACCAAAGTTCAGCCTTTCTATGTAAAGGTAATTTGTATTCCCCATCAAAAGTAATTTTTAATGGCCTCCTTAATGAGATATCCTACCAAGGAGCTGATGACAACTGCACCCAGTAACCTACTTAACAGATCCAGTTAGACAACTATTACACATTGCTGCGTGCCATCAAAGCAGGGTGTAACTTAAATTAACACAGCAAACACATTTGATAGTGGACCATAGTTGCTTGAGAAGGTTGAAGGTGATAACTTATGAGCAGGAGAATCGTTTGGCTTTGGAGTAATACACACTTGGGACTGGAATGGAGAAAACACCGACTGCATATGGGGATAGTTCAATCATAAGATTCAAGTAAATGCTTGAGTTTGTTAGTGAATGGTACTCAGAGCTCTATGTCCATGAAGGACTTCCTGAAGATTTCATTTGGTTCCTGAGTAGGTATATGGTGGTAACTGTCCCTAGAGGAGACCTCATTCAAACTGGCATGTTACAGTGCTCAGACTGACTGTTTGAGTTGATTGGCTCCAGTTTTACAGGGAAAAGCCAATTTTCCTGTGTCTCTCTTAATTCTGAAATAAAACATCCAGTTGCTGTGACTGGAATGGAGCTGTAATGAGGGGAAATATATAACAGTATTTTGCAAAAGAGTAAATAGCCATGGTCATAATTCCAGTGAACAATTCACTATACATATAGTATTATTAATGGTCAGGGAAAAGTCACAGTTTTTCTGGATCCGTGGGATAATTTTTATTTGAGACAATATTTTATTACAGAAGATTTGCTTTCCTGTAGGTAATCAAAATTTGAAAACTTTCATGAGGAATACTCAGAATTCTTCATCTTATATTTGCACTCTTTGCATTTAAGTTTTGCCAAATATTTGTGATTGTTATGAGCTTATAATCTATGTGATCTGTACCACCTTCAAATGCTTGGGTTTCTTAAAGAGTCAAAAGTTAATTAAGTACAAATCAAGTATTTAAAATTTACACCTAAATCCCAGGGTCAGTTACAGGAAGTTTGGGATCAGTGTGATGGTTGATGACTTTACAGACACGAGTGAATCTTTAGGGAATAGAGGAAATACCAAAGTCAAAATAATATGGAATGGTTGCAGAGTGAAAAGGCATGCTAGAGTTTGGCAGCAGGGGTTAGTCCACATAAAGTACATTGGTTCATAAGGCAGTAAAAAGCAGAATTTATTAGCAGAAATGCAGCTTCTATCAGTAACATACATTCCTGATATTTTTAAAATAACTCAACTTGCCAAACAGCATAAATAAACTATCTTAAGGACACTTACCAGAATGAGTTGAACATACTTGCTGTAGGATTTCACTTGAGTGCTTATGTCAGAGGAATTATGGATTTTTTGATCCTTCTCTATCTTATATTTTAGCAAATAAAATCTTGCTGTATAACCCTGGCTCTTAATTTCACTGTTCTGAATTATCTAATCTTTATTATCACTATTAGTGCACAGTGATCCAGGACAGGCTACTGCAGAAGTATCTCTTTAAGCTTATTTTGCCTATAAAGTTCAATTCATGCTTTGCCTTCACTATGAAGAACATACCAAAGTATCTGTAACAGGCATCTCTCTTTAAAAGGGTACCAATTTTTGCCTGCAGCATGTTTTCTGGTTTGGAATAATTTTTTTGGTTACTTTTTCATTCATTAAATGAAATTAACTGTACTGATAAAAAGCTGATGGTCTTAAGCATAGGAGCAAAAAAAAAATCATAATTTGGAGGCAAACCCAGTTTTCACTCCAAACTATTTTCACTGAGAGCAGATTTCCATGTAAAAATTAACAAAATACACAAACTCCTTCTGTTGCAACAGTGAAAAATTTGGTGAGACTAACATGCAAGACAAAATCAGGTGCTGGACCTGCCAGACATTAACATGGTAGCAAGCATTGTGGTTTATCGTGGGTATTAGTCATGAGATGGCCTATCTTGGCGGTTGGAGTGGTGAAACAGCTTGGCTGGGCATTCTGGGAGACGAAGAGGAGCTGAGAGTGTGGTCACTGTTACCCAGAGATAAGCAAAATCATCTGCTAATGGTGAACGACCTCTTTGAGTCGCATAATTTATAAGGGAAGTTATGGTCTTACCAGTATAGCTTGGATTCATAATCTTTCAGACAGGTTCCAGACAGGATAATGCATTTTGTGGGTCTTCAGCAGGAAGGTAATCATGTTTCACATGTCCTGTATCAGGTGGGCCCTTCTGGCATTCCACTGAGCGGTCTTGAGTCTGTGTACATTACACTGTGAACCTGTGGTACAGATGGAACCTGTGGTACACATAATTTTTTCAGAGTTGGAAATGGATGAGAATGTGTCGTGATCACTCATCAGTGGTATACAGAGCATGCTGGCATTTAAGCATATGTATAACCTATAAAGTACATTAATATTCCCACTGACTGCATAAAATTAGTTACTTTGATGGTTCATAACTGTACTCAAAATATTTTGTAATTCTCTCATTCCTGTGTATATATTCAGCTTCTTGAACTTACACTGTCAGTCCAGGCTAAATCAATGTATCCTATTTCTGTCGAATCTTCTGTATGCTGCAGGACTATGATATATTGTGATAATATATAGTAATAATGTATAATATTAATATATCATTTCATAGCTTAATAGGCGAACATTAAAATACCTGAAAAACTTTGTCAATATTATCAAGGGAGACATAAACATGAATAGAGTCAAAAGTGTCAGCACAGAAAGTCTACGCTGCCTCTTGAACAAGACACTCAGAGCTGGATGTTTTCATCCTTCTGCTATGTGACTAGATAAATGCTTGATGTGTGACTGAAATGTAGTTCATACAATAATGAACATCTGGAGGTCATGTAGCCAAGCTTCATCTCCTAGGGGATGTCAGTGTAAGATGTTTTTTCTCTTATCTGATTGGAATTTCCCATGTTGCAGCTCGTGTCTGTGGTTTATTGGCTTTCTGCTGTGTACCTCTGAGAAGTCTGGCTTCATCTTTTCTACACCCTCCCTCTAGAGTTCAGCAGGGTAATCTTTCCTTTGCCTTCTGTTTTTAAGGCCAACATAACCCTGCTCACTCAGCTTCTCCTCACACACCCTGTGCCCCAATCCCTTTATCACCTCGGTGGTCCATGGTGGATGTGCTCCGCTATGTCAACATACTTCTTGTACAGAGGACTCCAAGACCGAATACAGCACTTCAGTTGCAGTCTCACAACTACCAAACAGCAGTGAAGAAACATCTGCCCTGACCTGCTGGCCACGTTCCTGCTAATACACCTGTTGCTTGTCACTGCTCACATGATGGACTCGATTAAGATATGTCCTACACATGTCTAAAATTACTTCAAACAGACATCCTTTCTTCCTTACTCTAATAGCAAAATACAAAATTAGAGCCATAGCTCTCTGCAGTATAGGTTTTCTTATTAACAACTCAAAACAGAAGCACTCTACTCAAACCTCAAGCATTAGTACTCATACAGCCTCGTTAAAATGCTGTAAAAATATTCACAGGCAAGAAGATTCTGGTGGTTAAATCCTGTGAAAGTAAACAAAAATACGTTCGTATAAAATCTTGCTGCTACAGACAAAACTTTTGAAAAACTGCAGTGGTAAAGGAGTTGATAATATCATAGGTTTATATAAGAATTCTTTTCCTTATTATAGTTTTTTTGCAAGCTTCTCAAACGTGCTGGAACAGGTGATGTATGTTTTCCCTGTCAGCTCTCCTCCCTCACTAAATAATTTACTTTATAATGTAATAAATGTCGGGCGTATGCTTCCCAGCATGAGTGCTGGAATCTAACATTCCATCAGACAAGCTTTGATGGTAGGGTTTTCTTTAATTACAAATCTACAAGGCAGGCCTGGCACAATAATGTCAGGAAACTAGGATATTGGTTATCATGAGGTAAAGCTCAAAAAACGCTGCCTAAAAATAAATGAAATTGTATCTCCTTTATGTTCAATAGATCATGATTTACTACTTCTCATTTCAAGATGAAATTGAGGTTGGGAATTTCCAAATGTGTGTGCCTAAATATACTAGGACATATATGACATAACGTAAAAGCAGTGTTCACTGTATAGCACTACTATTAAGGTAAAATAATCTGAAAATAAGGAACTTTAAGCAAAGGCTCTGCATGACCAGCAGTCAGACCCCCTCTATGTACATTCCAGTGTTTGAAAACATTGGCCCTGGGCTTCAGGAAATACTATTTCAAACAAATAAACCTGTCTCTGTCATTACTGATGAACCATTGATGAAAACAGGACAGGTTTTACTCTCTGTATTTAAAGGGTGAAATTACTATAGGAAAATTCAGTACTGTGGTATGGTAACAGTTTTTTAAAATTACCACCAAGACATTTTTATACCTGTGAACAGTTCCTGTTCAATAACTACTGTAGTAGAGTCTAGTCTATGTATGCCACTTAAAAATACTATTTAATGTACGATACACTTTACTTGCACGAACTGGTTTGACTGAATATTTGGCAATTCCCGTCATCAAACTCAAATAGATCTGACATATTTTCTGGCCTGGTGGGGCAATCGTTACAGTTGCTCTTCGTTATAGTTTACATTGAATCTAATACCACCAATGGAAAGAAGAGAGGCTTTGCCTTACCTTCTTTTATATGTGAAAGATCCATAGTTATAAATCAAATCAGATTTTCTCAAATAACTATTTTTAGCAGATTTTAGTAGGATTTTTAGTAGAAGTTCCACTATGTCTGTACTGTTTTTTTTTTTTTTTTTAAATTTTGGCAGGATGATGTATTCATATTTTTCGGGATATTTCTTGCCTGTAAGCTATAAAAGCATCATCTGTAAAGCATTCTGTGACAAACCACCTTGGATTTGAGGGGATGCTTATTACAAAAGCAACAAGTTTTTTGGCAGAAAAGAATTTAGAAGAGTTTCTTTCCACCTTTTTATGAGGGGAGAAAGGAGGGCTAAAATATTCTCATTTATTTACATTCATAATTTAAATTTAATCTGATTCTTTTTCCAGTTTGAAAGACTTTTTTTCAAGCCAGGCAAATTTTCCTATACAGATATTTACAAAGAACTACAAAGTATGCACCATGATTACCTCTGTTCCCTTGCATTTTAAAAAATATAAATGCATAATTTTTTGACTTTTCGTTTGAAATACATGGAAAACTTTGTTGCTTCGACCATCTGGTATGCTTAATTGTCTTTGCTGAGCACATCACCTCCAAAAACACTGGTGAATATAAAATGCACATGGTGTAATGAATAATATCACAAAATAAGATCATACCATACAGTAAAAATTACTGTACACATAAAAGGAAAGAGGAGCACATACTCAGTTGTATCAGCTTCAGCAATGGAACCCTGTTCCTGAATTTTGATGTAGAAAATTTTATGTCAGACAAGTTGAACATGTATTTATAGTCTGACGTTCTAGGACTGATTGTCACGCTAAATAAAAATACAACCACCATATGTAATGGTATTAGAACTAGAACGAAGAGGATGATGGGTAGACTAACATGATACTGTTTTTTTCTTAACTGGCATAATGTATGACTGATGGATAGTTGCATCAATCTCTTTAGAAACCTGAAGCTCTTCCATACCTAGCATGCTGAAAAATGTAGTCTTTCTTCATGTTCTAATGCAGAAATTTTATGTGAGTAACTTGCAGGGAAGAACCACAAATTAAGACAGCATGAGGTGTAGAGCACTAAACTTTGTGCACCAAACCAATCAGGTAAATCTTAAGATGTTTCCATTCCTTTTTGTGTGGGGAGAATTTGGTATCCAGGAAAGGTATCACCTGAGTGTAGCCAAGTCAGGAGCTCCTCAGGGAGGCTACTTTAGCCAAGGTGAAAACATAGAGGACAGAAATGGGTGCTTCTGGGCACAGGTCTTGGTATCAGTGTCTCCTTCAAGGACTTTGATGTATTTTGAAGTGGACAAACTTGAGTAAAAATCAACAGAGGTATTTGGAGCCACATCCAGGACCAGGATTTTTCTTCTGCCCCACCCAAACCCACACTTTATTGCAATGGTATGACCAGCTCCTTCTGGCCCTATGAATTTTGCACTGTTATCTTCATTGCTCAAGTGGAAGACCTGAAGACCTCTTTTCCAGTCTGGAGCTAAGACACACTCTTGAAAAATGGCTTTAAATCAAACCAAGGAGGACAACTGGCTTCCCCAATGCTTAATATGGACTCTAACCCCTAGGCTGTTACACAGAAAGTGCAGCACAGGATTTTCTGCCATATGTTTGAACCAGAACAATAAAGTCTGATCGGCTCTCTGATCTCATTATCAGGTTAGGTATCAACTAAATTCAGAAAATGGTAAAGATGCCCCTGGGGATTTAGGCACAGGAAAAAGTAACTCCTGAACTCAAGTGAAAAAAAATGGTGGCATTCCTTAGCTCTACACAAAAGTTAAACCAAGGTGGTCTAAAACTCTATCAAACTTCAGCTTTCAAGTAGCCTAGAATACTACAGATGGTATTGTACAAAGACACCAGTATTTTCCTGGCCTGAAATTCCCAGGTACTTTTGTGGATCTGTGCCTTTATGCACAGATACAGTCACTAACACAGAACATGTCTTCAGAGTGGTGACCTGATGCTCAGAGCACAGTGATTGCAATAGCTACACAGTCTGCTTTACAGCAGCATTTAATTCTGGTGATTCACAGCCATGATGCTTATAAACATGTTCTTCTAATCTTTCCCCATCCTCTCTATTTTCCTCTAAAATTGATGAGTATCATATCATGTTGTTTATTCTGTTACCTGTCATATGCCATAAAATAATCTCAAAGCAAGACAGATCTGGTATTTATAGATCTCAAATATTCATTTTGTCCAGTTAGAAAATAATTTTGTATCCAAGAAACCATCTAAAACTGAGGTAAACTTTATGAAGAAATCATAACACTGTTTTAGTATGTTACAAATGCTCCTTTAGGATAACTGGCACTGACAAGATCTTCTGTGGCGACTGGTTCCTCACAAAACTTTGGTAAATAGGTCCCAGCTGGAACACAAGCAGCACTGCATTCTTTTTCCTGATGATGCAGTACATCAAACGAATTCCCAAGACACTCCCCATTACAGGCTCAGTATCTGTTTGGTGGTGGACATGGAGCCAAAATTGTGGGAACCAATGTTGTACATCACAGTGAGTGTGAAAAAGCATATGAAAATACCAGAAGAATACATAACTAAGAATGTTTGCTAGTGCATAAGTGTCTTAGATTTCACAGCTTAATCCTTATTCTTGCATTTTAAGTGGGTGATTTTCTTCATCCAGTACAGTTATAGATCTTCCCTTAAAGGCTTTTTCCTGTGGCAACTGCATACTGAGTCCCTGTCATCAGGCTGAGGCACAAGTTCCATTCCATCCCGTATTTCAGGTTTGCTGGCTTGGCGTTTGGCGTATTCCTGAAACATGTAAACACCATTTACGAATGCAATAAGCACCAACGTATAATTCATGAAACAAAATGTCCCTCCTCCCTTCCACTCAGAAGCTTACCTTTACCGAGGCTCCTTATGTCACTGTTTACAATCTCTGTACAAGGTGTCTTTATAACACCTACTAACAGGCTGCATTGCCTCTGAAAACACCCTTTAATGTTTTTGCCTATTATTAATGGTAACTTGAATATTGTCATTATTTGTGCCTCTAAACCACTTCATGCAGATAATGCTGTCATTTTTGTACAATGAACAGTTCTAAACTTTGCGTCAACCTTTGTCTGCTGAAGCTGACACCTAACTGCAGAACAGAACAGGAAAAAGAAATTTGAACTTTCAGAGAAGAGAAACTTCTTTCACTAGAGATTTGCACCTCCTAGGGAAGCAATGACTGCTCGGCCTGCTTCACCCCCTACCACTCTGCTAGCCATACTTCTGGAATTCCTTTTCCATGTATTCATTGTTTTGTAATGCAACAGAGTATCTCATGATATGTGTGAGAAAGGAAGAAAACTGTATACAGATCATCCCTTACAGAGATCTGTTAGAAACCACAGATTGAGTGACACTGAAAACAGGGTTGGCTGTGGGGATGAGGGGAAAAAAATTGGTGATTCTGTCAAACAGCTATTATGTCAGGTTACTTCCTTAATGATGAATCAGATTTTAGCAGAGCTCTTCACACTGATATCCTGTGAACAATATGAACCATGTCTGCTATTGATCTAAGTAAGGACTGAATATGAAATTTGTAGCACTGGTAGCAGTAGCAGCTGGGGGAAAGGAATAAAGTGATCTATTGTACCAACCTGGAGCACTTTATAATAGTAGCAGTAAAACCTGTGAGGCTGAAGTAATTCTCTTGCCATTAATTGTCCTTCTTTAGCAATTTTTCTTGCTTCTTCATCATTTTCCTGGACAATTCAGACAGAACAAATGAATAACAGAGCAGTCAGTGCAGTCAGCCTGGTTGGCATTAGGAGTTTTATTAAATGGGCTATTCAAATCTGCAGTTTTATGTGCAATTACTGGTAGAATGCAAAGGCATGCTTTACATTGCAGATTTATTTAAAAATACTGGATTGCATTTATGGCCACAACTGATACCTAAGGGCTATCAATAACAACTTTCATGAATAACTGTACAATTTTGAAAACTCAGTTATTACTGCTCCACTGTTTTGTCCAAGCCACAAGCCTCTTCAAAATCAGGTCTGACATCTCTCAGATATACTTAGTTTTACGAAGACAAACCCACAGCTGTTGTACTGTCCTGTGCAATGGTATTCAATGTCTTCCCTTTAAAAATAACTGCTTGAATTCATGTATTTATTCTTGAGTTTCTTAGAATCATAGAATCAATTGGGTTGGAAAAGACCTCCGAGATCATCAAGTCCAACCCTTGGTCCAACTCCAGTCCATTTACCAGATCATGGCACTCAGTGCCACGGCCAATCTCAGTTTAAAAACCTCCAGGGATGGTGAATCCACCACCTCTCTGGGCAGCCCATTCCAATGCCTGAGCACTCTCTCTGGAAAGAATTTTTTTCTGATCTCCAACTTCAATTTCCCCTGGCAGAGCTTGAGCCCGTGCCCCCTTGTCCTATTGCTGAGTGCCTGGGAGAAGAGACCAACCCCCACCTGGCTAGAACTTCCCTTCAGGTAGTTCTAGACAGTGATGAGGTCACCTCTGAGCCTCCTCTTCTCCAGGCTAAACAAGGTTGATATTCCAGCTTTTATTATTCTCCCTTGATTCCTTATGAAGAACTACAGTACTCTCAAGAACAAAAACCTCTGTGTTTTTTAAACTAACAGCACTTTAACTGAAAGCACAAATGGTGTGTCCAATCACACCATTTTATCTTACAGGATACTAGCCTCTCATTCTGAGCATGCTACAGAGCAGCAACTTCTTGTACATTCAAACAGAACATGCAGTAACTTCTGCTCTAGTCAGGGCCTAAAAAAAGCTACAGCATTAATTAAGTAGTACCTAAAATTCTGTTTGTTTCTTTGGCAATTACCTTAGTCTGTATACTATGGCTCTGACTCATGAACACTTCTGCACATACCTAAAATTAACTCTTATGTATTGCCCCAAATAGAGATGGTTACTTCAATTAAGGCCTTCCAACCTAATACTAACAACAAAATGTACTTCCTTTATCCCAGGATCTTGATAGAGTCCATGAAAAATATGTATGTGATAATACACAAGAAGGTAATATTAACATAAATTCTAGTCATGTTTGTTTATTACTTTGAACATGAATTACTAACGGAACTTACCTTAGCCCATTTTATTTTCTCTAGTAAGTCCTCTAAGTTTCTCTTAACTGGAACATAATGTTTCCAAGGCTTTAATCCAATATAAAAGTGTTCATAGTACTTGGAATCTTGCTTCAATATTAGGCTGTCACCCAGCAACAGGTATGGAAACCTGTAAGCTGCTACAGTGCCATCTACGTTCACTTGGTATTTGTACTACAACATGAACAGGAAAAAAAAGGTGAAAGGTTTTCTATTAGAATGGGAACACAGACTATATAAAATACTATTTTAACTGGCAATAAGTAATTATATTTTAGTGTCAAGCAGGTGTAATTTCATGGTGTTTTGGGTAAGATAAAGGAAGAAGAATGTTTTCAGCAACAGATTGACAGTCAAGAACCTTTGGGTCACAGGAACTGCCTCACTGGTATTCTACTGAAGTGTCCTAGAATAGAGCAAGGGATACACTGGGGAAGGAAATAAAACTAATATATACTTAAATTAAAAAAGAATAAATTTATTCTAACTTAAAATTACATTACTATATAGAATAATCTGAAACATGCATTTTATATAAAATAATCTGAAATATTATACTAAAAGCCACATGAAAACACTGCTCTAGCAGATGTTCTTGGCAGTTACAGCATTCCTGATATATCACTGTCTGGAACAGAACTTTAACTGTATGTATTATAATGGCTTTATACAGGACTCTGTCCTGTTTACTTTTTATACCTCGGAGGTCATGGAATTTCTGTGCCAAAGCGCAACAAAAACACTCATCTATGTTTCTAACTTGTTACTCTGAGGTTTCTTCCTGATATCCATAATGCACTTGCAGTGGGTACAAGTTGTGTCCACTGTTTTCTTATCTACCCCAAATAACAGAAACCCTGATGGCAAGAAAACCAATTTCTCAATCTGTTAAAAAATAACTTTCTTAACAAAAATGACTTTCTTAACAAGTGTGCCACACAAGATGTTGGTTACAGGTGGTTTATCTACTTCACATGGAAAGGTGTTCCCAGTGTAGTATAATTGTTTTGTTTACTGAATGGAATCAACAAAGGTAAGTCTTTTCAGCTGGTAAGAACTTGACAGCAAACTGTAATTTGCTTGCTACCTTAAAGAAGTCAAAGAAGCCCATCAGCTGAACCTTTCCCAGCTCTTTTTCTTTTTCTCTGAAGAAGAAATATCCTGTTATTCCAGCATCTAGTAGTTCTGGATTTTCCTTGGATAACTTGACAAGGTGGAGACGTTCTTCCCGGCTGTCTCGGCCTCTAAACAAAGCTTGCTCAGTTTTGTTTTCCCAGAGTGGGCCTATGAGCATCAAGCAGAAAGGTAAAAGCAAAACAGCAATGAAATGTTCATTGCACATTTAGTGCAAATGAGGAACTTGGTAGGATGGCAATGTTACACTCAGAGACATGGTAAAACAGGCATGGTTTCTCACAGTGAATCCACAATCACTTCTTAATCACAGGGTTAACTCACAGTTGTGGATTGAATTTTGGAATGAGAAACTGAGGCACTTATAAAAGGAAAAATCAGAGAATTGCTTTTCTACTCAACAATTTTATATTTAAATAACTTCAAATATCTTGAAAGCTATATAAGGGATTGTAATAAAATGTAGAAGTAAAATACGAATAATTAAAGTAATTCTTTGTCCATAAAGCCAGCCACAATAACCAAACTTCTTTAGCAAAACCCACTTGTTACCCAGCAATTTAGTCAGGTGCTTCAGGAATCCCTTAGTGTTGCCTTAATAAGTAAAATAAATGACTGTGTTGTGTCCTCTAGATACTGAGCAAGAGCCTGAAAGACTTAATCTCTCCTTACTGCCTGCTTTTAAAAATATTAAATATGTTCTTCCACACCCTTCTGCTGAAAAATTCCTTAAAGAACCTACTAAGTGGAGTAGTCTCTTATTGTCTCCTAATGGGAAAAGTAGCTTTACCAAATCAGTAAATACAGAATGCCTTGAATTGATTATTTCATTAAAATATTTAAAAACTAATAAAGAGAAGCTGAAACTAATTAAATAAAAAGAAGTAACTTCTCACTCAAATTTTACTCCTTAAGCATTGCATATGCCATTTCTCTGATCCTTAAGTATTCATTAGTTCATTAACTTCCTGGGGGAGAGGGAGACCCGTTAGGAAAACTGACTTTCTTTCAAAGCTAAAAAACAATTCAGAAGATCCCGCTCTGAGGTACTATTTTTATACAGACAATATTTTCTCATTTGAAAGAGGCTGTGCCATAGTATCAGCTTATTCTTTCAGGACCCAAATTCATATTTTTGCAAACAGAACACTGGGCCATAGCACTATCAGGAAAAGGATTACTACTTGATTAGAAGGAACATATTTGAGTGCTTCACTGAGGAGAAAGGCCTTTTAATTATGTTTACTTTTCTTTTGACAGGTCACAGTAGGTATTTTCTGGATACTTTTAAGTTAAAATTCATCATTATTGAAAACTGTACTGCTTTGATTTTGGTTCTAAAACGCTATTATACACCTCCTTACTGGCAGTGTTCAAAGTGTCATGATGTGTAAAGACTAATCTGCTTGCATTAAGAGATGTCCTAGGGCACTTGTGGACTGAAGACTTTAACACATTATCTGAACACAACTTGCCTCTTTGAGGGAAATTACGGATTCTTTTTTTAAATCCACGATCTCTGATTTACCTGTATTTCCTTGAATGGAAAGCAGATCATTTGTGACTCCACGCAGGGTTTCAAGAGTCGAGTGGGTTACATCATATGTTGGAAGGACTATATCTCTTGAATCCACAGAGCCACACCATGAGATGACAGGTATGGGGCCAGGGGTATCATTAGCTTTCCGATACTCAACTGGCCAGTCTCCAACATTAACATAAAATTCCACATCAGGAAGACGAACCTAAACGTAGACAAGATAATACAGACAGGACAAGACAAGACAGGATAATAACACAAAGAGAGAAGCTGTTTGTCAGTCTTGCATATATTCCTCAGTTCTCTTATGTCATGCAGATTCAACAAGCCTACTGGACAGTTCATAGATTTAGCAATGCTTAAAGGTATGAATTTCAAGTTTCTGCCCTGAAAGCAAGTATGAAAGGAGCGCTCAGAGGCCAGGAAATGGCTCACAGTCAGGCCTTAGACCCTGCAGCTTCCCCAGCACTTTCATCACCGCCAAAGCCAGACCCCACACATTACCCTCAAGATACACTGTTGTCTTGATAGAGAAAAACAAAAATCTTACTTCAGGAATTGTATCAGGAAAATACAACAACAAATGTGGTGTTGCCATATTTAAATATGTTTAGCCTGGAGAAGAGATGACTGAGATGGGATAATAGCAACACTTACAAATAATCTTAAGGGCAGGTGTCAAGAGAGAGACTCTTTCCAGTGGCGCACAGAGAGAGGACAAGGGCAAACAGGCACATACTGAAACACAGAGGTTCCATCTGAATATGAGGAAAAACTTCTTACTTGTGAGGGTGACAGAGCACTGGAACAGGCTGCCCAGAGAGGCTGTGGAGTCTCCTTGCCTGCAGATATTCAAAATTAGCCTAGACCTCTAGGTGATCCTGTGCAACCTGTTCTGGGTGAACCTGCTTTGGCAAGAGAGCTGGACTAGACGATCTCCAGAGATCCCTTCCCATCCCAACCATTCTGTGATTCTGTGATTCTGGATAATGCCTTAATAGTCTTATATGATCAAAACTGATACCTTTCTTGCCAGTGACAGGAACATTTCATCCGAGAACATTTTGAAGTCTGTGTACTTCCCTAAGGAGCGACGGTAGATATGATTATCGAGAATAGTGTAATGAACAATAGCACCTCTTGACTGACTGAACTTTGCTGGGATTTCCTTAAGCATTCGCTGAAGGTCAATGGTGGGAAAAGAAATGAAGTCTTTTGTAATCTGAGCTTCTTGAGAAGGGCAAGACATAATGTTCTGCCAGACCTCAGGGTCTTCTTCCGGACAGTCACAATATTCATGATAAACTGGTCCTGGGGAAAACAAAATACTGAGAGTCTGTACTTGTGATTCTGCAACAATCATAATTCCCTGAACACATTGGCATAAAGATGTAGACATTACAGTGACTTGGCATTTTTTATTCCATGTTTTCTAAAGTTTTCCTGGGAAATCACCCTCCCTGTAATTTCTGGAACTTAGCAGTGTAACTAAGAAAACAGCAACATACTTCTCTTTTCAGAAATACTAGATTTTGTGTTATCCAGGATGAAATTGATCTGCAAAATTAAGCTCCATTATTGTGAACCTGACAAGGACACAGAGGATTCACAACTGTTCTAACTAACTGTGTACAACTACCGCTGCTCAGGTATTGCAGCTTCAATTATAATCTAACTCAGAACTTTGAAACATGACATTAAATTAAAAGTTGCCCTTACCTTTTAAAATATAAGGAGATTGAGCTACATGCTGATCACCATAAAGTATCTCAATTTTTAAGCCTTTTGTGACACTCCCATACATCCGATACCGCATAAGAAATGTACCATCATTTCTATCCAAAGGCAAAGGAGTGTAAATTCTGGTGACTTCTTTTGGAGAAAGTGCTTTAATTACCACTTTAAACTGTGTTCTTCCTGAAAAGAGGAAAATAAAACCAGATAAAAGCACTTTAAGCTATCAGAATCACATTTATTAAATAAAGGTGAGAGCAAACTCTTCTGGATTAACATCATGGAATTGATTTTAGTTTTTCACTAGAGTTTAATTATAACAAGTAGGTAGAATTAATTTTCAGTGATGAAAGATCATCCTGCCAAATTTTCTTGATCATCACATACCTATAAATGGAAAACCTGCAAGTGGAGTTAAAAAGTTAAATATGTGATTACAAGACAGAAGGAAAGGCTGACAGTATTTTGAAGCTAAGATTACGTTTACTCCTAAATTTTCATGTTAGTACTCTGAGGAAAAATAATTTCCTCTAGATTAAGAAAGAGAGGAAACCAAGTTAAAGTAACATGAGAAAAAGAATACTTGCCAGCTTATGGAAAGGCAGGTGCAGCATGCAGGAGTCAGATACAAATGGTTCAGCTTGGACTGCTGCTGACTGTCTTGCACATTTAAAGTCCCAGCTACTGAAAAGCAGGGATAACAGATTGACAGTAGAGATGTTCCCTGGACATCTGCCTGATCTGTGCTTAAAGATCACCAGCATTTCATCATTAATGCACTACAACTTTTTAAGTGGAATATTTTATGGACAACATGAATACATGTAAACATAAGCCTGTTATATTTCCTTATTTCTGCCACAAGTGGTCATCAGCAACTTTATTCTTAAAAAAAAAATAGGACAGATTATCCAGAAAATGTTACAGTCTAAGCATTATGAACAAATATAATGAAAGTTAGCACCAAGCAGGATACAGAAATAAATGAAACTGAAAAAATCCAGATAAAATCAAGATGCAACTAAAATTCAGATGTGCCCCAACAGCACTAAATGACTGAGATGCTACAGTTAATTTTATGCTTTGCATCCACAAATGAATGCACTGCTGTGGTAAATACAGCAGTCTTTTAGCAATCAATCATGTCTTCCTCAGGGCACTGGATCTTGAAATTGTCTTCAAGTCAACTACTGTGCCAGAGTCTCTGCATTAAATGACTCTCCCAAAGGAATGGAGATCTGTGCCCCTAAATGTCACTGCTAGTCACAACCACCTTTTTCAACTTCCTTAAAAATAGCTGACTTTAACCAAGTATCCTCCCACTATAACTACCCCCCAGCATTACTTGGATGAAGAAGCCTTCAAATCCACAGCATGTCATGAGTCAGGATCACAGAGAAAATTTCCTGGTATCATGTCTTTGTCTCCTTCTACTCATTTTATAGAACAGCATTTTCACTGGATATAGAGATTTCCTACCAGAGAAAACCAAGGTTTCAGTTGTCATAAAAATGACTGAATATTGAGAAATCACAAGTCAAATACTACTGAATTTTAACTCCTTGTCCTCACCTACAGGAAGTATTTACATGGATATTTTTCCCTGCTGGTTATGTTCTTAGCACTCTAAAGACATGAGTTGCTCCAGAACTACCCAAAGGATATGTTAGTTTTAGTTGGTGGCACTGGAGGTGCAGGAAGCATTTGATAAGGGAAGTGACCTGATAACAAAGCTCTCCAGGAAAAATCTAACCCCACTGAAAGTGAGGGGGGAGAAAAGGGAGACTGAATATTTAATGTAAGTACAAATCATTCTCTGGAGGCAACAGGATTTTTGTTTATGATTTACAACATTCAATGTGTAGTGGGGCCAAGGCCTTTAAGTTCTACTGCAGTATTAAACTATAACAGCTTTTTGCTGATTTTTTGTTTAATTGGAGGAAGGTTACCTTGTTACTTTCACTCATGTTTTTTTGTTTCTCTCAGTCCAAAGGAATGATACAAGAAAAATGTGTCCTTTTTGAATCATCACTGCTAGTACTTCTATGCTACCCTGAAAACATATCTGGGACAGCATTTTAAGTAAAAAAATAATTTCCTAATACCGAAGAAAGACTAAAATACGGACAACAGTCAAAATGGGATACTTTAAAAAATCCAGAGGACACTTGCTTCATGCATTTTCTTTCTCTTGGAGAAAAATTGAGTCAATAAAGAGTCATATGAATGAATAGCATATAATTTAACAGAGTCAGATGCCAGAACATATAGCCAGGAACAAAGAAATACAGGTCATGGCACTCAGCAATAGGACAAGGGGGCACGGGCTCAAGCTCTGCCAGGGGAAATTTAAGTTGGAGATCAGAAAAAAATTCTTCACAGAGAGAGTAATCAGGCATTGGAATGGGCTGCCCAGAGAGGTGGTGGATTCCCCATCCCTGGAGGTTTTTAAACGCAGATTGGATGTGGCACTGAGTGCCATGATCTGGTAAATGGAGTGGAGTTGGACCAAGGGTTGGACTTGATGATCTCAGAGGTCTTTTCCAACCCGATCAATTCTATGATTCTATGATTCTATGAAGTTGTGTGTGATCCTCACAAAACCCCAGGCATCATGGTCAATCAGAGACCTGAGGGAGGTCCTGCAGTGCCCAGAGCCAAAGGAGAGTATAACAGAGAGGCACTAACTCTTTAGCAACACAGGAATGAGCTAGAAGAAGTGTGCCATTGCTCTTTGAAAGTATTTTGTAAAACCTGCAAGAATACTTGGGAGGCCTTAAAAATATTTGTTAGCAGAGTACGTAGATCATCTAAAGAACAGTTAAGAGCTAACTTTATCAGGGTCAATCGTATACAAAGACAAGGTTGGCAGTTGTTAAACTTGAGGGAAAACCTACCAGGAAAGAAGTATGAAGGGATCCAAGTATCCAAAATAAAAAAACTAAGCAGTTTATACTAAAAGAAAATTCTGTATTTTCAGCAGTGACTTTTTAATCTTTGGAATAATTTTTCTAGGGAAACAGTGAATTCTGCATCATTTGACATCTTTCTACAAAGATGAGTCAAAAAGTTACAGCCTTTAGGTTGAAATTACAGTGTGATGTGCAATGGTCCATGTCAACTCTGGTGAACAGACTTGACACCCAAATCTCAATTTAAAATCTAATTATACTATACAAGGTTCATAATGGATTTCAGTAAGTGCTGACCTATTTGACCGACATTCTAAACTTCACAAACAACAATTTAATAGATCTGCACAAATTTTACAAATGTGAAGTCTTAACTGCAGCTCTTCTGCTCTGCCTGCAGTGCTCCTGTTTGTGCAATGGAGGTGATAATGCACATTTGTTTTGCTATCCCGACAGAAATATTTTGAGATGTATTTCATTTACATTGGAAAGCAGTGCCTGAAAAAAATTGCCAATTGCAATTCTTGCTGACATTTTACAGATAGAATTTTAATATTTAAAATCATTTGAGAATGGAAGTTTGTAGCATGTGTCCATATGAATACATTACACAGTGTTCATGCACTGGAATATGGTCAATTGTATTGCTAAATTGTTAAAGGATCCTCAGCACTCTCCTAAATAATTCTTGGCATGGCTCAGCAGTCAGCATAGGCTGAGCCAACAGCTCTTCCCTGTCAGCAGCACACATGCTCTGTCTTGTTTTGGAGCCTACAGTATGTCATGGTATGAATGGAGACCACTCCATGCCAGATGGCATTGGGACCTGGAAACTTTCCTGGGACATTGAATTTATCGACATAAATACTAACCCACACAAATGCACTGAGGTCAAAACTAGGTTCTCAGTACCCATGTCCCACCAGTTTATCTTGGAGGCTTTAAACCAGCATGAGAATGCAATCGAGCTTCACACCTTTTCACCTTTAGCAACCTGTTTGAACCCAAGGCTCTCCCCGTGAAGCTGAGATCAGCCTCCACCTTGCTGGCAGAGAGCATGCAGTTGGATTCTTGAGTGTAATTACAAAACTGCACTGAAATGCAGCACCAAGCTGTAACAGCAGCTGGAGAAAGTCCAGAGTTGAAGTACCGGGATTCTGTCAGACTGAAGACATAACCTGCATAATATATGTCTATTCTCCAATTTCACAAGTGGTAACCTTCAAACTACAAAACATGAAGAAGCCATGCATACTTGGCAGATACCCTCTTATACCATCTAAATGATCAGTAAATAATACAGAACAAAATAAGTAGCTTCTACCCTATACAAATTAGCAACACAGGACTTCCACTGGGGCTATCTCAGAGTTATCTTCGTTATGGAATCCATGATGCAGAAGTTATTTTTATTCTAAATTTATTAATATAGAGCTTGTGGAGAGTTAACTTGAAGCATCAAGCTGCTAACTGGCAGCCTGCGAGAACAAACTCAATTCCCACTCTCGGAAGTGTCATGCGACGGCTTGTGCTTGTTCTGAGTAAACAGCAGAAGAAAATTACTCCTTAACGGAGCAGCAGCAGGATAACGGAGCCCAGAGGGCCTTGCTGATCGAGACAGAAATTTTAAGCAACTCGTGTGTGTGCCGCCGTAAAGATAATTGCGGTACCACTTCCCAGCAGGGTACTGTGATTTTACACCCATTCGCTCCAGGAGCACTGGTTTATTTTGAGCTTGCTGTTTCGCTGCTGTAAATCCCATACTGTGTAGAGGAGGCTAAGGGTGAAAGGAAGAGGCACTGAGCTGCACCAGGAGAAAGGCGAGGTCTGACCATGTGCGTGTCCCGGGGGATGCGGGACGGGGCGCAGGGGCAGCCCGTGACCAGCGACGGCACAGCGAGCGCTCGAAGTGGAGAAGGAAGGAAGAGGGGAAGGGAAAGGCAGTTTCATCCAGGTCCTTCGGGGAAATCGCAGCCCTCCGCAATCCCGCGCCCCTGCCCGCCCCGAGCACACACACGGTACCTGGCGGGGAGCGGGAGAAGTTGTGTCCGGCCGCGCTGACGGCCTGGATGTAGAAGTACCGCACGGGCAGGGTGAGCCCCGCGTCCAGCCCGGGGCCCCACACCAGGCTCCGCTCGGCGCTAACGTGGTCCGCCGGATCGGCCGCCCGCAGCAGCGGCCATGCGGTGCCTAGCAGCAGCACCAGCAGCGGCCAGCCCCGGGCCCTCATCGCCCCGCGGTCCTCCGTCACCCGCCGGGTCCCCGCTGGCCCGCCGCCCCCCCACTGCCCTCGGCCGCCAAGCTACGCCGCGCTGGCCACGCCCGCTCGGAGCGGGGTCCGGCGCCTCTCCCCGCCCCGCGGGGCGGCCCGACGGGGCCGGGGCCGGGTACAGCCGGAGGGAGGCGCGGGAAGAGCCGGGCTTCCCCCCTGAATCCGGCACCGCCTTTCCTCCTTCTCCTCCGCCTCCCGCCGCTGCCCGGGAGGCGATGCAGGACACGGGCACGGGCCGTCCCGCGATGCAGCCCGGGGAGGTCGGGGGGTGAGAACTTCCCCCGGCAGAACCCGTGTGCGCTGGGCCGTGCGCTGCCCGCGGGGCTGAGCCATCCCGCACAGGGGCCGGCCCCCGGGGCTGAGCCATCCCGCGCAGTGACTGACCCCCGGGGCTGAGCCATCCTGCGCAGTGACCGACCCCCGGGGCTCTGCCATCCCGCACAGGGACCGGTCCCCGGGGCTGAGCCATCCCGCACGGAACGCCGCGGAAGTCCCGGGCGCGGGGCCGGATTCGGGGCCGGACACTTGGGATTAAAGCCGATGTGAGAGGAGGAGCGGGACTCGGCCCCGCTGCTTTGCGGGAGGCTGCGCTGCGCCCAGCGCTTGCCTGTCCCGAGAGGTTTTCCTTCCCTGACCGTGGGCCCTGTGTGGGACACGCTGAAAAGCAGATGATTAGTTGTGTGTGTCATTTCCCTCTGAAACAACACGCTGCTTGTGGTTAGGATAGCATGCAGCCGCTAATCGAATTCAAATCGGGAATTCAAAGAGGGAAAAATCATCTTTCTCTAAAGCTTATTGTTACTGCCTGTGTCAGCTTACGTACAGAGATTGCTGTAAAAGGACAAGAAAAAAACCCATGACATAATTTAAAATTCGTCCTTGGCATTTCTAGGATTTCCCACAGCGACTGTATTTAAGGTTAAGGACAGAGCAGGGACCCCATTGGGACGCACTGGCATGTTGCTGACCCAGCACAGCTCAAGTAGATATCCAAGCACAGTGCTCCTGAGGCTTGTGGGTGAGATGTTGCTGGTGGCACTCCTTAGTGCAGTAATGCGTGGTGATGGAGAAAGAGGCATCACTGCAGTATTCTCTAGAAAATGTAACAACAAAGTAATTTTATGGATTTGAAATGTTGGGATACAAGTACAGATGGAAAAACTCCAACCCTTGTCTCCTAAGGTTGTTTTATCATTTTTACTAGGAGCACCTGCTGCTACTAGAAAGAAATATTTCGGGATGCCAGGAAATGGGAGGTCTTGCAAGGCTGTAGGAGAATTAAATCAAGCTTCTGGGCAAGCCTGGATTTTCACATGCAAAGCAATGAGAGCACAAATGAATGCTGCCTGTTTTTGAATAACATGAACTTCAAGTCTCTGTGCATACAGACCATGAAAAACAGGTTCCTTGAAAGGGGAATTATCAAGTCTGGTTTCCTCCTTGCTTTTGTCTTGAGTCTCCTCAACTCCCTTCGGATAGCCACAGATCTCCACCAAAATACCACGTGTGATAGTCCCAACAGGCAAGAGAAAACTTGTGTAGTGTTAAAATGGAGTTACGTATGTACTTCTTAGCCAAATAGTACAGCACTAGCTGTGGCTGTCAGTGCAGAGATCAGTGAGGGCAGCTTTCCTCTTCCTCTTGAGAAGAGCACACTTGGGAAGGTGGCTGGGAACAGTCAGTGTCAATTGACCAAGGGCCAATCATGCCTTGCAGACCCAATTGCCTTTGGCAATAAACTGGCTCTACAGATGAATGGCTTGATGAAGGGTGGGGAATGGATTGAGAGCAGCCCTGTGGAGAAGGACCTGGAGATATTGGTGGATGAGAGGCTGGACATGAGCTGGCTGTATGTGTTTGCAGCCCAGAAAGCCAATTGCATCCTGGGCTGTATCAAAAGCAATGTGGACTGTGGGTCAAGGGAGGGCATTCTGCCCCTTCTCTTCTCTGGTGAGACCCCACCTGGAGTGCTGTCCAGCTCTGGGGTCCTCAGCATAGGAAGGACATGGACCTGTTAAAGCAAGTCAAGAGGAGGCCACAAAGATGATCAGAGGGATGAAGCACCTCTCCTATGAGTACAGGCTGAGAAGGCTGGGGTTGTTCAGCCTGAAGAAAAGGCACCAGGGAGACCTTATTGCAGTACCTAAAGGGGGCCTACAGGAAGGCTGGAGAGGGAACTTTTATCAAGGACATGTAATGAGGAAATGTCTTCAAACTGAAAGTGAGTAGGTTTAGATTAGATGTTATGAAGAAATTCTTCACTATGAGGAAGGTGAGACACTGGCACCAGCTGATCAGAGAAGTTGTGGATCCCCCAACCCTGCATTCCAAATCAGGTTGGATAGTGCTTTGAGTAACCTGGTCTAGTGAAAGATGTTCCCTGCCTATGGCAGAGGGATTGGACCTAGATGATCTTGAAGGTTGCTTCCAACCCAAGCCATGCTATGATTCTATGAGGAGAGTGCAGGGAATGTAATTTACCTTGGATCTAGCATAGATGTCACTATCACCCACAATGCTCTTGTATCCAAGTTAGGATGTTATAGTCTGGATGGGGAAAAAACAGATGGGTAAAAACCCACCATGATGGTTTCCTGGGCTTTGAGAAGGCTGGTTAATGGGTTGTCACTACCCAGCAGCTGGTAGCAATGGAAGTACTGCAGGGACCTGACCTGCGATGAAGTGATGGAGAAGCTCAGCAGCATGGCTGTCAGCAGGACATCACCCTGCCTTGCATGAGGCAAACAGCATCTAGGGCAGCTGAGAGGCCACATCAGCCAGCAGGGTGTGGGGACAGGCCAGGGCTCAGGTCAGTCAGGGACATCAATCTGCAGATCAGGATCAGTCCCTGTGAGGGGAACTGAGGTCAGACACAGCTCTGGCACAGCTGCCTGGGGCTGGGCATGTCAGCCTGCAGGTGGGGCCCACGGCTGGCCAGGCAGACAGTGAGCAGATCAAGACCAATGACCTACAGCATCAGTGGGGCAGCGACTGGTGGCTCCAGGCTGGGCTGAAATGGTGTCCTGAGACATGAGCAGAGGGGACAGAGCCCTGAGGAGTGGGGGAGTCAAGGCCTGTTGGTGCTTTTGGTCTCCTGTCCCTGGGAAGGAGCCACCCCTGTGCTGGTATGGGTTGGGACCAATTGCTGGAGCAGCTCTGAGGGAACAGCCGTGGGGGTCCTGGTGGGCAGTGAGAGGGACATGAGCCATCAGTGAGTCCTGGCAACAACAATCGCCAACAGCAGCCTGGGCTGTATGAATAGAGGCAGAGCCAGAGGTCGAGAGGAGTCATTATCCTCCTCCACTCAGTACTTCTTAGACCACATCTAGATCCTGTATGCAGTTTTGGGCTCCCCAATACAAGACATCAATAAATTGGATCAAATTCAGGGAAGGCCACTGAGATGGTAGGACTGGAACACCTGCTCTGTGAGGAGAGGCTGGGAGAGCTGGGCTTGTTAAGTCTGTTAAGAGATAACTTCAGTGAGGGGATGGACCTTACAGAAGCAGCCAGTGCTCCCAGGGAGATCATGAGATGGTGCCTGGCAGAAGAATGAGAGACAACTGGCATGAGTGGAAAGAAGAGATGGTCAACCTGTAACATGTCCATATTACAGGCTGTCCAGAGAGGCTGTCCAGTCTCCAGCCTCAGAGATTTTCAAGCCTCAACTGGATGAAGCCTTGAGCAGCCTGCCCTGACCTCAAAACCAATCTCCTGTAAAGAAGAGGTAGGACCAGAGACCTCCTGAGGTCACTCCCACCCTGAATTACCCTTTGATGAAACCATGAGATTTCTGTCCCTTTTTTCAAATGTCATCAAGATGGTAGAATGCTCAAAGATCATCTGGGGACAGCTAGGTGGACAGTGGTCTAGACGGAACCACCACCTAAGTTCATAAACCGTGTTTCCTTCTGAAATCAGGGCTGAGGGGCTGTGCCACTGAGCTCACATACCACATATACTGGCTGTAGTAATTAAGGTTGAAAGACTGTGATGAGTCTCACACATCATCACACTGCACGTGGCAGCCAGATTTCACCAAAGCCTAAATTACAGCTGAAGGGATTTTCACGTGGAGCTTCTCACCTGGTAAAACTGCTCATCAAACACTATCCTTGGCCACTACATGGAGTATTGGCTCCTCAAGGTAAGTTGTAGGCATATGGCTCAAGAAGGGCCTAATATTTCTACTGTAACGATTCTATCACTGATGGAAAACTGTTTCTGTGCTGGAGACTCATCAGCTGGTGGGACAGGAGAAGGAGACACATCCTTCCTCTGCAGGAGGCAGACTGAGCCACGCAGCTGACATGATCACTGGCTACAGCTGCGAGATGGACCAAGGCTGGCTGCCCCATTCCAAATCCATGACACTTCTGGCCATCAGCACCCTGGCAACTATACTAAGATACTGTTCAAATAGTCTGTGGTGTTCACAGTAAATGAAAAACAAATACAGTACCAATAAGTTGTTTTCCTTTGAATGCAGAATTTATTTCAAACAGTTTTAAATATGAAAATCCTATAAATTATGAATATTTATAGAATGTATTTTTTCCAAAGAAAAAGCATGGAAGAGTGAAGGTGTCAAAATGTGGCTCTGCCAAACTGAATGGAACTGATTGCTATTCAAAGGGTACTTCTCCCTGTTTTCATGCAATTGACTGCTAAAACAGAATACTGTTATTCAGTGTAAATTCTAGTTTGCAGATTCTCAACAGGCTGCAGTCTTCCACAACAGATTTACAAGCAGTTTTTACTTGCTTACATTAAATCAAGCCACTTGATCTCCTGTACATACACAACACAGCAAATGAAAAAAAAAATATTTTTCCCCAGCAAGGTGAGAACTTAATCCAACTCCTGTTGAACAGGTAGAAAATAATTAAAAATAAAAATGTTCTAAACAATTCACCTCTAATCAAGAAAAACTGTATACCCATATGCTTCTCTTGTAAACATTTCTTTTATTATTCTTTACCTTATGTAGGATTTTTGGATTAATGCATTTAGCAGAACTATACAGCAGCAGAAATTCTGCATGGATATTCAGCTGGTTTTATTGTTTTCCTCTACAGAATCCTGTACATAGAGAATAGAGCCATTTACAGAAAAACATAATTTCTCATTAAAATACCACATTTTACAAGACTGCAATTATACAAGTGTCCATTTCCTTCCAGCATTGCCTATGTCAGTATACTCTTGCATCCTTCTGGAACAGGCATGTCATAGAGATCAATTCTGACTATAAATACATAGTTTATATTATTGTCCTTCTATGTACAACAAAAGACAAATTACCTCAGCATAAAGTAATAATACTTATATATCAGTACAGATTTGAACTACAGACCCACTTCTTTAACGAAGTTTACAGTATAAAAATGATACCTGTTACCTACTACATATTTTTGTCTTTCAGTTTCTTGTAGTCAGTGATACAAGCATTGCTCATTTTGTGTAAAATATATTATTTTAAAATACCAATATATCGTCCTTCCAGTTACAAAAATATAATTATGTCTGTCCTACAGAACTTTCATTGAATCAAAAAGTGTATAAAAATATGGATCATCTTTTCAGACCATATGTGAAATTAGAAATGAAGTAGAAGTAAATGTCTAATTATCTAAAAATACCATGTTCTGGCTCAATGAGAAACTTCTGATTTTCCATAAAAATATATGAAAGTTTAGTTAGCAATTTAATGGCCAAGGACAAGTTTTTCAGTGCTGTGCCCTGTGCTGAGCTGTTTCTCCTGCATTAGGAGCACTTCTGCAACTCACATTGCTCACTGCTCTTGTAATGCTGAAAAGTCTTAGTGTGGAATCCACCTCAGCTGCACAGCAGAACAAACATCACCAAGGACATTGCTGCTATGCTTCCCAGGAATTCAGAAAAAGAACATTCATACAGAATATGCTGTAAAAACTTAAAAGGTTTCATTTTGTGAGGGTGTTTGTTCAGATTAGCATTATCCTGCTTGATCTGGTAAATGAGGAAAATCAGAGAAAAATCAATTTATCAGCAAAGTAACTTCTTGGCTTTCTATTAAGTTTTGTAAGAAAAAGTAGCTCAAACTAGGATTTATCCATTCCAGCATGCATAGCTGGCAAGAGTCTAACCACTGCTTGCTGACTCAGAGGAAAGCCATCCCTGGACTTACACTGCCCAAAGCTCCACAGCTGTTTACCTTCTATTATTTTGGGAAGGGATTTTTTAACATTCTTTTCCCCTGCTAGGAGCAACAATGGTAATATAAAAGTCAAATGCTCAGCTAATGTAACATACTAAATCCTTTGAAACTAATGAAGTTGTACCAATTTAGAGCAGCACAAGAATGGGCTCAAAGTATTTGGTGTGTTTTTGCCTGCCCAGAAAGTGCCACGCTATTGTGCCATCTTAGTACCGTGATCCCTTCATAGCTCTGATTCTTTATCTACCTCATCTAGGTAGTATTCATCATCAGTGGTGGTATCACTGTCTGAGTCTGAATAAGCGGCTGAGTCTTCCCCATAGATATCAGTCAGCTCTCGGGGCGATGAAGCAGCTGATGACATTTTGCTCCCAGCAGAACTTGAGCTCAAAAGCTCAGCCCTGTTCATAGAAGAGGCCTCTCTATCTCTGAAAGCACCAGGGTTATTAAGAAGACAAGGTCTCCATAATCGCCCTTCTGTGAGTGACCTCTTGATGTTTTCCAGGAAAGCCAATTGTTGTTCTTTGCCAAATATACCAAATTCAACAGACGGATACATCAAATTTCTAGTGCTGTAACATTTTTTTTCATCTGATGCCCAGTTTTCATTTTCATCACAAGACAATAGCTCTGAGTAAGATTTAAATCTCTTCCCATGTATGCCATCTTTTGGTAGAATATTGCTTCCTGAGGCAGAGGTCTCAAGGGAATCTCGAGCACAAATACTCTCAGAAAGGTGACGCTCACGCTGACTTTTCACATGACTTTTGCACAACTGATAACTATTGAGGTTTGCATTTTCTAAGGTAGCAAACTGAGAGGTATTTTGGCACTGACCAAGCACTGTTTGGGAAGTCAGGTTTTGCTCTGGACTTGTGTCTGCCTGCAAGCAGCTATTTACATAGGTGTTTGAGTTTTTGTCACTTAAAAGTGGCAAGGGAGGAGTGCAGGCACGACGGCTGGTTCTTCCTTTCTCATTGTCCTGTGAGTCTGATGTAGTAGCACTGGGCAAGATGGGCTGGCTTTTGCTTTCTAACCTGAGATCAAGTGTTTGGGAATTCTTATTTCTTGTGGTTACTGCTTTATCTGGAAATAGGGCTGTGAGTCTTGCCCTATTTTCCACTTTTGCAGTAGTTTTTTTGGGACTGATGGCTTCCTTCAGTGTGTATGAGCTTGTAAAAGACCTCTGGCTGGTGTTACTAACAAGCAAAGAAGGATCATTATCATTTTCAGTCTTCTTACTCTCAGCTGGTTTTGGTCTTGGCGTATTCTTATCAGGGTCCAGACTGTGATTCTGATTTTCATCATCCAACTGCAGGAATGGCTGGTGAGAATCCTTTGAAATCAGCGAGTCAAGGGACATGTTCACCTCTAAAGAAGTGGCATTTCCATTGTTCTGTGAAAAAATGTTACTTATGTGCGGTTTGGGGGGTAAATTTTTACTTGAAAATTTTCGACTTGTTTTGTAAACAGCTGCCAGTTTATTTTTAATTGAAGGTCTGTTTTTCCTTTTTTCTATATCTTTGACTTTGTCTCTTGTGAAATCAGAGAGCAGCTTGTTCTCATCTTCTGCATTCCGTGTTATCTTCTGATCTTGTGTAACCCTGAGGACTTTATCTTTAATGTTCAGACAGCCTTCACTGTGCCTTTCTGATTCCTGCAAACCACTATAAACTTTATCCATCTGAATACTCTGTGAGTTTTGCTCTTTTTTAATTTTTGAATTCTTTACCTCATCTGTATCTGTGCTACTCACTTTGTCTAGCTGAAGTAATGGATCAGCACTGGAAGCTGTGCTTACCTCAGTTGTTTTGCTCTGAGGTTCTGAAAACACTTTGCTACAAGAGTTTAAATAATTTGCATTTTTTCTTGAGCTGTCAGCCCTTAATTGCAGTCCACTACCTTTGCTATTACACAGAGGGGTGTTTTGGTGTAGGCAATTTACTCTCTGTTTGACTTTGGGACTATCCCTGTATGTATTTTCCACAGGAGCATGCTCTGTCTTACAACTCCTTCCAAGGGAACTCTTCTCTCCTGAGCGGAGGAGTAAACTGTTCAGATTTTTCTTGGTGTTCACTTTAGGAGGCTGACAGCAGCTTTCAGCATTTCCCTTCTGTATAGTGATTTTATTTGTTGAAGTAGAATACAAAGGATTCTCTAAACGTCTGCCTGGCTTGGGAGGGGTTGATAAAGTGGACATCAGTGGTGTGGCTCTTTGTAAAATTTCCTTCTTTTCTTTTAGACACATTTTTGCATTTTGGCTGTCTGAAGCATCAGAAATGGCCTTACCTGACTTAGCCACTATTGCAGTGGATTGTGGACCACCAAAAGAAATTTCTTTTGTCACTGTGTCAGAAAGCACATTTTCTGCTAAGGAAAGATCTGCTGAATTATCTTTCCTGCTATGTACCACACTCCCTGACTCCTTACAGCTAGGGGATAAGTGGGAATTCTCTTCTTCACTATCAACAGAAGTTCTTAAGATCTGAGGTGTGACCAGAGCTGAGGGTACTTGATCTGAAGAATATGAAGGTTCTTCTTTTTCTGAAGTAGGGGGGGGGGAAATATTTGCTAAACTCAGATGATCTTCATTTTTCTTGTTTTGTATTCTTGGAGACTGAGCATTTTCTTTGGGACAAGGTAAATCTGCATCCTCTGTATTATCTCTAAAGAGGCTACAAAATGTTTTTGAATGCCTCCTTGGTAAGGTGTAATAAATTGAAACTAGTTCATGATACTTAACATGATCTTCATCAACACAAACTGTAAATGTGCTTGTGGTTTTATATTTCTGCAAAAAATTTCCCCCTTCCTTATAATCTGAAAACACAGAGGATTCTCTTCTGCTTAGATGTCTACATCTGTCTGTCAGGTGAACGGATGTACTGCTTAGTGAATCATTAACACTTTTGGTTAAAGATCTGGGGTAATCTTTGTTACTTCCAGCAGCATTTAATGATGCTGATGTTGAAAAAGAACGTTTTGAGTCTAAACAAGACACATCTCTTTGATTAGAATAAAAGGCGTCAGCTCTACACGGAGTTTCAGACCTTAAACAATCATATGTTGTTCTGTTTTCTCTAGGTAAAGAGATGGGCATATCTGACATAATACTACCAGCAATGCTAGCTGATTTTCTAGGCAAAGTGTAATAAATAACAAGGGGATCAGGAGATTTGGAGCTGTTCCTGCCAGAGGAGCCAGTAATACTGCAGCTACTGGTATGTCTCAGCAAGCTCTCTTGCTTGTGAAGCCTTTCGATACAAGATGAATTACTCCTTATTTCTCCACTTCCATTTTCAAGGCAAAAATAACTTGAACTATTTTCAGAGGTATTGGGTTCTCCATCATAGTTACGCATATACATATTTTCAAAATTTCCATTTTGTGGAGCACTAGTAGCGAATTGTCCATTACAGTCCTTAGGAACTAAAGTGCTTGCATTTTGCAGTGTTTTCTGTGAAATCTGTTTGCTAACACCTATTCTGCTGACTTGAGCTGTTTTCCCCCCTTCTGCTTCAGAGTCAGTAACTGTGCAATTTACTGAAGAGCTAGTTGGTGTTCTTAAGCATTTAGAATTGTCTTTATGAGAAAGTGCTTGTGGAGAGCTTTGTGAGGAGATGGATGACCATTCAGGAGGACAGGACAACCTACCTTGACAGTTTGCTAATTTTTCAGTGGATGGAGCAGAAGCAACATTCAGCAGTGAGGACTGTCTCTTTGGAGCATCTTGGTTAATGGCTTCTGCACTCTGATTATCCTGTTTGATGTTCTCTCTTTGTGCTGCATGATGCAGACTATGTTCCCATTCTTTTTGACTTGTAAGAAAATGTTCCTTTCTCCTCTCATCAGCTGGCAAAATACGGGAAGGCTGACTAAACACACTGTTGGGTGGGCAATTATTTTCCTTCATTTGTACATTTCTTTTATCACCGTTTGACATATAAATTTTCTCAGTATCTCCTCTGGCAGTGACTTGGGGTTGTCTCTTTGATGTGATCGTGTTAAAGAGAGATACATCTCTTTGCCATATGGCAGAAGTAGGGCTGTTAGAGGAAAAACTCTGGGTGTTGATGTAGCTTGTATCTGCTTGTTGAGGAACTGACTGTAGTGGCATGTCTTCATCTGGCCGTTTCATACCTTCAGCCTTTCCTGGTTGTGTAAAGTCTGCCTTAGTACTCCTTTGTGTTATGACGGCTGAATTCCTGTTCAGTCCTGCAGGTTTTGTTTGGTTCTTTGATTGAGGAAAGACTGACTCATCACTTCTGATACTAGATGAAGAAACTGAAGAGTTACAACTTAGCCAAGGCTGACAGCCCTCGGTGAATTCTGAAAAAGTTCTGTTTGCATTTCTTGTTATCCTTTTGATACTTGTATTTTCTGAAGAGTACAAGTGAAAATCGTTCTCCAGGCGCTGTGAACCAAATTTAGCATTCTTAGTATGTGGCCACTGCTGGTCATTTAAATTAGCCATAAACACTTCAAAGCTGGCATCAGGAGAAATAAACGCTTCATCATTGTAACACTGAGGAGTATCAGCCCAAGAAGGATAGCAGTCTTTTTTTCCATAAGAATTTTTTTTGTTTCCATAAAATTTGCCATGAGAAGAGACATCTCTATAGTAGGATCTAGAGAGATTATTTTCTGATTTGTATAAAGGATAATTTTCCCAGTTATCAAAGGGCAATGGAGAGGTAGCTTCATCAGGGCAACTAACTCTGCTAAAGCAATTACCGCCTGAAAAAGATCTTCTGTAGTGGTGTTTTGGGTGGTAACATGTGTATTTCTTTGTTTCTTGCAAAGAGCTGGGATATCTACCATGGTCTGTAGCATGAAACTCCATCAGTGATTGAGTTCTAAACATTTTTTCTGGAGTCGATGTTTGTCCAGGTGAGTCTGGTGTGTTGTTCCACACAATAGAAGACAGAGGAATTCTCTTTGGGTTCTGTCGACCAAACCTTGGTACAAAACCATTCTTGCTCTCCCTTGCCAATGAATGCTGTAAACTGGATGCTGACAGCTGGTCAGAAGATACTGAGGATGGACATCTCCGAAGGGAACATACAGAGTAACTTCTGCCAGCTGTATCCCTGTTCACACAGCTCTTATGCCTGAATCCGCTGTTCTGCATTACGGAAGGGGGATATAAGCTCCCTTCTGAAGACCGTCCAAAAGAGACGGCAGACAGCCTCCTGCGGTACAGACAGGGGTTTCCGTCGAGTGGATCACCATACTTGCAATCTTCTGGAAAAGCTGTCTGGTGCCAATTTATATATGCACTGTGTAATTTCCTCGGTCTGATGAAGAGCTTGTGTTCATCTTTGGCCCTTAGTGTTCTCAGTCCATCTGGGAAAAATGTGCTAGGTATGTCAGTCCAGTCATTCCTCTGTTGCCCCCTACTAGCAATCGGCCTCTTCGAAGTAGGGAAAGCACTGGATTGGACATTTGATGCACTGCTCGTAGAACCTGTCCTGTCCAAAGGGTCCTGGGCTTGTTCCTGGGCCAGTTGGTCATCCAGATCGTTTAGAACTGCACAGGGAAAAAAAAAGATACTTTGTTGTGTTTTCTTTAATTATCTTCTGGCTATGTATGTTAAAAAGTGTCATGTACTACACTAATAATCAGAACTGGTTTTAAGAGGACTCAGCTTCTCAGCATTCAAAACCCTTCCCAAACCACACATTCTTCTTCCATAGGACCTTTCAGCAGTCACCCATTATGACTACAAGGAAAAAAATGCGCTCCTCCATGACTGATCTTAAAACTGTTCATTGTGTACTTATTAGTGTTTATGCTATTTAAAAGAAAAACAAAACAATTTGAAGTCTGAATTCTTACTCGTGTGCTATATATATGTGTGTGTATGTAAACATTCCAAATCTAGTTTGTAAGCAAAAAAATTCCTGAAAAGAATTCACTGGGCAAACATGGACCTTTCTGTGTGTTCACAAACCTCAGCTATGATGTAACTGTAAGAAAACAAACAATCCTGCAAAGCATCAAACAAGTATATTCAGTAGTCTGGCATGTCCACTGTTTGTTTCTTTTATAAAAGAAATTCTCTGCCAAGTTGTATTTTATTACTCTAAAATGAACACCAAAATGGCATTTTCTGGATAAAAAAAGGATAATTAAATAGTTACGAACCAGTGATTCAATCTAGGAACAAGTATGTATTTATATACATATATAGACAACCTCGTGACCTGAAATTAAACACTATACAGCTCAATTAACCGAGATACTCAGTCAGAAGACTGACTGCAATGTATTAAAAGTATTTTTATTATCAAAACCAATTATGCCTTCCCTAAGTGTATTCATTTTGTATTTTGAAAATAACACAAATATGACTGTTCTGTTATAAAATTTCCTAACCCACTTAAATAAATAAGCCTGACTTATCAGTCATTACAGATCTGTGCTAATAGTGCAGAGTCATTAAGAAAGCATTGCTAGGTATGTATAGTCAGAATAAAAGGTGATCCAAAGGTACTAAAATTTTCCATTTTTCTAAGTTTCTATTTCTATTCAGCACACAAAATGCAAGGCTCCTGAGAAACTCAGCTTAGAACAAGACAAAAGCTGAGTTGTTTGTGAGTCCTCCATTTGGACTGTGTACAAGCTGTGTACAGCTTTCCTCTGTCAGTGGGCGAGTGTGCAGTTACGACAGACACACAGAGTGGTGCTGGGCTGAGTTTCAGAAGAACCACTGTCCACCATGCAGTGCTCTCCTCTTCCAGCACCACCACCTCACCCACTGCTTCCCAATCACGCTTTCAGTCTGTGATCTGCTGTAATTGTGGATAGTAGAAAGTAATATGCGTGGACATTTCTTTGCATAGATCTGAGAAAATCTGGAAAGTTTATGGAAAAACATTTCTGTACTCCCATAGGCTGAGTCTGATCTTGCCTCGCTTCCCAGTGTGAGAAAAAAAACAACAACCAAAAAGAACTCTTGACTGGGGCTATAAGGGTCCAAGAAAACTAACTGAATGCCACAATGCCTCTTGCTTCTGTAGTTTGAGGCTTTACAGTTTATAAAACCAGGCCCAGTAATTCACCATTATCAAAATTATGCATGCAGGGAACTGGGAAGTAATTCTTCTCACATAACCACATCTGCATCTAAATGATGCAGTAGGGGCACCTGACAGAAATAACAGAGAGAACTGAACACTTTTACATGTGATTCTTAACTGTATCAGTATGAGATGAAATACATTCTAAGAGTGATCAGTGACACCTCTTGAAGTCAGTGTCACGGTAGACATTCTGCTGTCAAACAAAATCAGCAAAAAGTAGCCACTTTGCTAGAAAGTAATGAGCCATATCTTTACAGCCTATGCTTTTGCAGAAAATTCTCAAACCAGTCACCACAGTCACTTCTGGTAACAGTAGTATCAGAACAAAGTAAGGACACACACTTACCACTGAAAAACTCCTTCTCTAGCTGTTCATTCCATTCCTGTATACTTTTCTCCATCATTTCAGTTTGGTTTGTATCAAAAGAATGACCACTCATTTCAGCTGACATTGGAGAATTACACATTTCAGCCTGTTAAAAATTGTAAGTTAACATGGTTTTATTTCAACATATGGGTTCAGATTATGTTTCACATGTCACATCACGAATCGTGTCACAAGACCCAGAGGTCAGCAAACTCTTTGTGGATCTATTAAATACTGTATTATTAAAATACACAACTGAAGATTGAAAAGTTGCATGCATTTTAGAGACTTTTACACATGTAATAAGGAGAATTACTCATCTTGTCCTCATACTGTAGCATATTTTGGATACGTGAGTTATAACTGCCTTATAATAAGGGCATAGTTTACTTATTTTATCCATATGCATCCTTATTGCATTGTATCTCCTTAAGGCATTGTATCTCTTAGTTTTTCTCAATCTGTTCTTCCTTGACCAGCGTATTTTAAAATTCACACACTGACTTCCCAACAGATATTTAATAATTTAACCCTACAGCCAATTTTCTTATTGCAAGACAGCAGTTAATAGTAAAAGTGGGTAAAATGTCTTCCTATTCCCCATCTGTGTTTGGTTTACATGTTAAGCTGGAGAGATTCTATCCCACCCATATTTCCCTCAGCTCACAGTCTCAGATGGTAGAAGAGCAGACAACTGCTGAACTGCTGATTTATTTTAGCTGAGAGTCTTTTGCCTTTGTAAAAAACCCACCTTGCTAATTTTTTGTTCTCAATATTCATAATACTTTACTTGTCTAGCTATAATACAGATTTATATAATATGTTTATATAAAAGGCAGGATTCTCTGATAAGATCTTTGTTCTGTCATATATTATTATAGATTATCCCTTTGTTTTGAAATATGAGCAAAGGGAGGTGGCCAATTTGCCTCCTCCGTGCCTTTGATTATATACTGTACAACTTTTAGTCCCCTCTGTGGTTATACCACTCAAGTGAAGAGAAGGAAAGACATGTCAGTAATATAATAACGTGAGTAAGTAATTCAAATAGAAAATATCATCATTGGAAGAAAGTCTGCTATTTCAATAGCATGTACTTAGATTATATCAGAAATAAATCTCTTGTTTCATCCTTAAAACAAGCTTGTGCTTACAAAATGGAACATTCACCCCAAAATAATTTCCTACTGTCAGAATTTACATTTGCATGGCAACTGTGTGCACGGCTCTAGCTTACTGCATGGCCAAGTCAGCTATTCTTTCTCAACATTGTACAATGAAGTGAAGTAAGCACACTAGATTATTTATTCAGTGTGAGTTTTGATCTATTTGGATTTTGCCTACAGTTGCCAAGATATGTGAGGGTCTTGGCCTAGGAAATGATCCATGTAATTATTCTGTCATTATGAGAGAACTGAAATCTGTCAGAGCTAGACTTAGGGTTTACCTGTGAAAGCTTCGGACTTGTCCAGTTAAAGGGCAAGCTCATTCTACTACATTCGACAACTTCACAATACAGACATTTTACTCAGCATTTAAAACAAGAGCTGCAAGGACACTATTTAAACAGAAGTTGTATCAACAGCATAAATCAATGTTTTTGAAACACTGTTGACAATAAACTCATAAGCTACTTACCGTTGCCATTTCTTCCACTTTCGAGGATGGGTGAGCAGAACTGTCATATCTGTAGGCAGGAGGATGTAAATGTTGGCTTTCAAAAGGAACGTGACGTAATTTTATCACGTAGTAAATATCCAGCAGTTTCTCATTTTAACAACTAGTGAGAGGCATCTGAAGAAAACCTGCTCTACAAAGAATTCATCCTTCTCTCCCAGCCCCTCCCACAAAATCCTGCTCAAAAAAAAAAATGCTGAGAAAATGTACCATTCAGTTTGGCCCTGTCAGCTTGCGAAAGTCATAGCTGCACAGCCAGAAATGAACTCAACCTACTGACATCTGAATGGCTGCAACAGCCATAAAGTAGTTGTTTCAATCCAGCATTATGATAAGATAGCATTATTTCTTTTTCCAAACAACAATAATTTAGTAGGCACTACTCATAGGTGGAGTTATATAGTTGTAAACCTGTAAGTAGTTTGCATCTGCAATTCTATTGTTTTTCTCTTCCTTTTCACTCTGCTCAGATGCAGAACTGTGCATTGTCCCCGCAAAGGAGGAGAGACAGACAGCAGATTGTTTTTGGTGTGAACTTTGGAACTTGTTGCTACTTACCCAAACCAGCCTTTATTTACCAATTTTTAACGCATGGTCGTAGGCTTGTCTGCTGTGTATATAAGGTATATAAGAGTGCAAAAGCTTGGCAGAGAACTGGCTAGAGCATCTATGAGTAATGCAGTGGTTAGAACAAGACAAGAAGCCCTGAACATAAAAAGTACTCTGTTCTACAGCGTGACTTGAAGACATACAAATACCAAATAAACAAAAGAAAGAACAGGACTTGACTTCACTGAGTCTGTTTAAGTCTGCAGATCCTTATTTTACAACTAAACAAACCCTTCAAAAGCCCTGAAGGAAATGTTGCTCAGCCTGTGCTTATTGCCAGTTCTTCCTTGTCTCAGAAACAGTTTTTTCCCAGGAAGCTAATTCTTGAGAGAAAGTGAAAGATGGTTCTGCTCAGTCCTGTTTGTCTCAAAGTCTTTTTGAATGACCTTGTTCTTAGGCTCTTAAAATCTTCTTGTGCTCAGGTAGACTACTTTATTGTGCTTCAACAGCAAGTATAAACCGGCTTGTTGGCAAGTTCTTTGTGGCCCAGCCTTTCCTCCTGAAGTGCTTTGTCATTTGTTTGCAATGTGCTTGCAGGCAGGGAAGAACAGTTGAAAGGTGCAATTTGTTTTTGCTTCTCTAATTGTGAACTGTAAAACCCGGATACCTCTCTGACATGGGGTCCAACTGAAAGCAAACAAACCTGTTGACTTCAGTGGGCTTAGGATCTGGGGATACAGTCTGAATCTGAAATTCCTAAATTTTCCTTCTAGCACTGAATAAGAACAGCCATTAATTCAGTGGGTTACCTTTCCCTGTGAATGAAGTTTACAGAACCAGAACTCAGAAATGTATGTAGCTCTTTCTTTAATCTTTAATCTTAAATAAAGTTCTATATGTTTTAATGCTTCTACAACAAATTAAGAATGAAACTTACATTTCAGAGTTTTTACAGTGATTTCCTGCAAACCAAGTTCATTGAAATCCCCTGGCTTAGTGAGTTACCTTAATTTTACTTATATGCATAACAAAAATGTAAAAGCTTTGTTAGAAGCTTTCTTCTTCAGCTTTATTGTGCAAAGCCTCTCTACAGCTCTCCCCACTTGGTGTTTTGTTAATTGCTCCTTGCAATGAAGCTACATGAAGTAGACATGTCAGTTAGAAATGTCTTATGATAGTCTAAGCAAAAATTAAATTTTCATTTGCACCTCTGGCACTGTTATAAATTCATCTCTGTCTTTGTTGTCACTGTTGTTTCAGAAGTAACTGGTCATTGCATCCTGCTTTATTTTTCTCCCTGCTAACTTATACACACAAAGTTATTTTAATCTTTTCCCTATGCCAACCCCTCCAATTCCCAAACTTCCTCATTTTTTCTGAAATGCTCTTTTTTTACCATTTCAAAACTAAAGTTTTTCTTATTTCCAGAGAAATGTTGCTTAATTTTAGGAAAAGTAATTCAGTTTCTTTTTTTAGTTAAGGGTATTGGGCAATGTTTACATTATTTTGTACACACATGCATGCAAATATTTTCTATTACTCACAAACAGAGGTTGTTAAATTAATGTTCAAATTAAAAAATATTTGCCAACAGAAAAATAATACTCACAGTGGAAAACAAGAAATTGTAATTTATACTTTTTCACTTCTATATATACTTGTCTTTTTAATGACAACCAAGTATAAGATTAAAAGTAAAAGAAAATGTACACTAGTGGTAACAATAATAAAAAATCCATGAATTAAAATCTGCTGCTATTTAATATTCTCACTTAAGCACCTGTCTTCCGTGGGCTACCTCCAAGTTGTCTAATATCAGTGTAATCTGTTTTCTTCTATACTATTCTTATCAGTACTATGTAAGAAGTCAACCAAACAACAAACTCGTAACTCACATATGCTGAAGACACAATTAAACAGCATTTTGTTTCCAGGATGAATCACACTTACATATCAGAAAATAAATACGGATGAATTCAAGAATACCAAACACCTTTGAAACAAAAGTCATCGACCATTTCCCTGCCTTCAGACTACAGTTACAAACCTTTTATTAGCATCTTCTGTGTCTCCATGTAAGCACACTCTTTCTTGCAGCATCCATAATTTACTCTCACAGTAAAACACCACTGCAGCCGACGAAACTGTGTCTCCGGTACAGAAAGGACCCTCTAACCAACCATTAATACTTAGCCATTTAAAAGCTTCTGCCAGTTAGACTTACTTACAGGATTTACAGCGCTGCGTCCCACTGTATTTCACTAGCACTCCAAAGTAACTCTGCCCGGTGAGAGGCAGATTATTTCAGTGCTTTGCCTATGCATAAAGCAAACCACATGCCACGGCAACACCTAGAAGAGGGTGGGGGAAGTTTCCGACAGGGAGGCGTGACTAGAAAATGTAGCAATCAGCTCAGTTACACGTCAGGATTGACTTGTTTATTTTTCAAGTTGTTCTTGGTCAGAAATCAAAGGCATCTGAGCCTGAGATACGACAGATTTTCTGTGGAAAAGCCAGACAAAAGCTGATCTAATGAGTAGGCACAGTTTGGTTTTTTTTCCTTCTCAATTTAAGAAATCTTTCAGTGCTTAGATTCTACAGCAAAGCCTGGACCTTCATGTGTGCATTGCCTACTTTACTGTGCACCAGGATAAAGCACCTTGAAATCTGACTCTCAGTTACACAAGTGCCCCTTTATTCTGCAGGGAGGGCTGTGGCCCAGTTGGTGTGTCCCATCACAAGGGGCATTATGTGTCAGAAGGAAGAGGAAGGAGCAGATGATGTGTATGGAGCAGTATTAAAACTGCAATTTTTTTTTCCTGTGCTGTATTGTTATGTAAAAGAACTGTTACCAGTGAACATCCACAAAGGCAACCTCATAGCCTCTATTAAAACCTCGCCTTAAATCTCCTGCTTTGATACAAACACTCCATAATGGCAAGCTGCTGTGTTACAAAACCTACATATCAGACTAATCATAGTTTCTTTAGAAGCTTGCATTCCTTGTCATTGTTTATTACATCTGTTCCTTGTGTTAGCATCATGCCACCTGGGAGCCCCAGGCATTGACCAGAATACCAGCCTGAGACTCACAAACGGAGTGAAAAAACAGTTCTTTGTACCAAAGATCTTAAGATTTCGCAGCACAACACAGTGCACCTCTACCTACAATTGCCAGTCTCAAGACACAAAAATAGTAAGACTTCATTCAGATGTTGCAGACATACAGAACCATACAGGACAAAAGTTACGAGAGAACTGTCAGCCTAAGTAGCCTGACTGTAGCTTACTCCTGACTCGGTTCCCTCTGAACAGCAGCTTTCACCCTGTGGTTGGCAAAGGAGAAGGATGCTCTTCAAACAGTAGTTCCAGAGCTGCATATGAGACCATCTTTGACCCAGATCCAGCTGAAACCAAAGCACTGACGAAGCACAGGAGACAAAAGCGCTGAGAGCTGCCCTGTTAGCCTGGCTGGACCTAAAGCTGCAGGCCTGCCTCTAACTGCCTCTGGGCTAGAAACGGTGGGAACCGATGCAGCAGAGCTGCCTGGGGCCAGTACTCTCTGCCATGTCTTGGGAAAGCTATACTTTCCTATGTATCACAGCCACAGGGCAGCAGATCCCCATGTGCCTTACACATTGTCCTCTTGAGAGGGAATTGAATAGGATGCAGCCACTGCTAAGTCTAGGGGCTATCACATACTTCACACTGTTAAGCAAAACTTGAGCAAAATAGATTTAGCCATGAGACTTTACCTATTACTTGCTACTTAGACCTCATTTGTCAGAAAAAAAACCCAGATAATCTCTCATTACATGGCAAAGTACAATCCCAGTCTTCTCAGTGAGGTGAAAGGCAAGAGACTAGAAAAATAATTTCACAAAGCAAAACACAAAACAATTCACAGACTTTTTTAAAGCTGGAAATAATGTATGTTCTGACTATAGCTCACCGTGGTTGCTTCTGAGTCTGGGTTTTCCTCGATTTTCTAAAGGAAGCAAGCCAGGCAAAAGGTGATCTGAACCCCAGAAAAGAGGCTGAAGTGTTCTTTTGTGCTTGAGAATTTGTGCGGGATGACATTTTTAATTCTTTATGATCTAAAAACATGATAAAAAACAGATTTATTTCTTACTAAATACAGTATTAAACTATATAAAAATGTTATGTCTTCATAAACAATTTTCTTTTGCTTACCTTTTATGCCAGGAAAATCCAGTTTTATAGACATTTTGGGAGAGACTATGTGACATGCTGGTTTATAATGACTAACTAGAAGACAGAAAAAGGTAAACAGATCTAAAGTTTCAAAAAGTATTATTGGCTTTGGGTGATGCACATGAGATATATGAAGCTGATTTTCAGAAAGTAATCAGCATTCAACCATTTGAAAACAACAGCTGTTTTAAAACACAGGCAAATTAGACATTTGACAATCAAGGTACCTACAATCATTAGTCGCTTTCTTTTCACATTTATAAGAAATACAAGTGTGACAACCCAGAATATACAGTGGCTTAATAGACTATAACATAACTACATAACAGTGATTCAGACTAAGCTGTCTTCTGTATCATACAAGGATATAAGGAAACAAGACTTCACTCAGGAATAAGGCACTGCATTTTTTTTCCATTTAAAACAATGGATGCCTGAAACAATACAACAGCCTGAAAATGGCTTATCCGATGATTGCAGAAGAAAGCAAACCCAGAAACTAGAGAAAAGTGTCACTCAAAACAACAGCAAGGGGAAGCATTTTGGACCTAGTCCCAAATGAAGTGAGTAATTCATGTAATGTGATTCAAGTTCTGTGTGCAATACATGGCTTTCACTTCAGGGTCAGTCACTGTGTATTTGAAAATGCCACATTCTTTACCCCTTTCAGAGCCTAACCTCTTCGTGGCATTGACTTGACAATGCAGGTGACATCAGGAGAGTCTTAACAGCACTCTGCTGTAGCCAGGATGGTCTAGGGATGTAGACAGAGCAAGGCTTGCAGGTAGAAGTAGTGCCTTTTATTTAGCCAACTTACACAGTTGGAAATACCAGACAAGCCTCTGAGGCACACAACCCCTTCTTCAGATCTGTAATAAAAACAGGAGCTTTCAAAGTTAAATACCAGAGAACAATTACACAGAGTTTAGTTAGCTAATGCATCAATTACACCACCTCTGAAAGAGAAAACTAGTAGATAGCTGTGGACTGGAGGGGATATTGGGGAAAAACGATCAGGAAAGACAGATTTGTTCTGTGTAGGTCCATATTATTAGGAAAATTTTTAGGGTTTCACTTTTCTTTTGAAATACATGACTTTGCTTCCAGTTGATACGAAGCACAAATGGGAAGAGCTCAACGAAAAACGTGCAGAAATGTGAATGGAATAAAAGTATATATTATGCATGAAAACTATCTGGATGGAAGATGAAAGACAGAATACCATGCTTGGTATAGAGACAAAGTGTTTCTCAAGCATGTTTATTTTGGATGGGCATTAGAACCTGTGAAATGAGATCTCCAGAAGTTGCTTCCTGGTCAGACCAACTTTCCAGGCTTTGACATTTGCCCAGATAATCAGCACTGGCAAGCCTTTAGTCCACTGTTACTATGAAAAATTTTCTACTGGTACATTCAAACCTCTCTCACCCAAATCCATCTATTTATTCCAAGTGTTATTCAGGTGCTTTCAGTTTTCTAAGAAAACTACGTTAAAACTGAAAAGATTTTAGTGCTGGTTTTGGCTGGGATAGGTAATTTTTTCCATAGTAACTTGCATGGGGCTATGTTCTGAATTTGTGCTGGGAACAGTGTTGATAATATTCATGGATTTCATTCCTCTTGAGCAGGGCTTACACAGTCAAGGCCTTTATGCTTCTTGCATCACCCCACCAGAGAGTAGGCTCAGGGTGCATAAGGAGTTGGAAGGGGACACACCTGGGACAGCTGACCCCAACTGACCCAAGGGACATTCCAGACCATATGACATAATGCTCAGCATATAAATCTGAGGGGAGAAGAAAGAAGAGAAGACACTCAGAGTGATGGTGTTTGTCTTTCCAAGTAACCATTGTGTGTGATGCACCCCTGCTTTCCTGGGCATCACTGAACATCTGCCAGCCCACAGGAATCAGTGAATTAATTCTTTGGCTTGCTTTGCTCACGTGCATGGATTTTGTTTTACCTGTTAAACTATCTTTATCTTAGTTGATGAGTTCTCTCACCTTCAGGCTGCCACCCATTCTGAAGGGGGGGTGGGTGCAGGAGTGAGGGAGCGAGCAGCTGGGTGGTGCTTAGTTGTTGGCTGGGGTTAAACCATGACAGTCCTTTATGATGGCCAGTGTGGGGCTTGAAGGATTTGAGAGATTTCAATGGGATGTGGTAGACTGCAGTTACAGCTATTCTTGCTGTTTAGCTATTAATTGCCAGGCTCCTGTGCTTGCCACAGGGCTCCCATGCCTGACTGTGTATTAGAGCCTGGTGCTTGTTAGTGGAATGGTAATGTGCCATGGTGTACCTCTGAAGGGATTGCGGCCCAAGAGTAAGTCCATACTGGACAAGCTACACCTCAAAGCATCTGTGGCTGCTGGAGAACCTCAAAGCATGTGGCCATGGGTAAGACCATGACAGAGCAGGTACTCCCCTGCAGGGACTGCAGCCAAAGGTAAGGCCATTTTGGAGGTCTATCTCTGAAGTCATTGTGGCCTATGGAGGAGGTCTCGTTGGAAAAAGTGCACCTGAAATGGACTGTGGCTGTGGATAAGTCCATGCTGCAGCAAGGAGAGACTGTGGCTCCACTTGGAGCAGGTACACCCCTGAGGGACTAGAGTATGTGGGTAAGTCCAAGCCAGGGCAGGCGCAAGGGGAAGAGTTCAGTGCAATGCTAAGCTAGAAGGTCTGGTCCAAAGGTGGTCCATCTCCAGGGGTGGAGATGGTAATGAAAACACCTTTAGACTGTTGTAAGCTGAGATTTGAGTTGTGTGTTATGGGAATTACAACAGCAGGAGCCCCTTGTTGCTAGCCAGACTGGGAGCAGGGAGAGGGTTCTTTGCAATGTTAAAGCCTATAACTGGGCCCAAAGGTACCAGGGATGGAGACTGTAAGCCCATGATTTGAGCTGCATATTATAGGAATTACTATCAGCAGGAACCACCCAAACCAGTGCAGGACAAGCCTTGCAAGGAGCAGTGCAAGTGCAGCAGTGACCCAGCCTGAGCTGGATTTGGTGCCCAGTAACGCCATGCAACACACCACCTGCCCTGTCCTGAGCAACCATCCCAACAGATGGAGCCCAAAGTCATGGACTAAATTAACTCAGTGGACATTTTGTGGGTGTTTGTGGACATTTTATGGACATTTTACAGATGTTTTACAGGGGTGGTCCATAGACTAAGGGAATGATACCTGTGTATAATATCAAATGGGAAGGCATCAGGGTGGATAATGAGGATGTATTAGATAGTGTAGGAGCTGGGCATGCTGTAAATGGCATGGAATAAGGAGTAGAGAATGTGCTGGCTTTGTTTGGGATAGGTAATTTTTTCCGTAGTTGCTTGCATGGGGCTATGTTCTGGATTGGTGCTGAGAACAGTGTTGATAATTCAGGGATATTTTCATTACTTATGAGCAAGGCTTTCACAGAGCCAAGGCCTTTTCTGCCCACAGAGTGGCCAGGGGTTGCACAAGGAGTTGGGAGGGGACACAGCTGGGACAGCTGAGCCCAGCTGATTCAAGGGATATTCCAGACCATTCGGTGTTATGCTCAGCAATAAAATCTGGAGGAAGAAGAAGGAAGTGGGGCACATTCAGCATGATGTCATTTGTCTCCTCAAGTCACCATTACATGTGATGGAGCCCTGCTTTCCTGGAGATGGCTGAACAACTGCCTGGCCATGGAGAGTGGTGAATGAATTCCTTGCTTTGCTTATGTGCATGGATTTTGATTTACCCATTCAATTGTCTTTATCTCAATCCGCTTTCAGCCTTCCAATTCTCTCCCCCATCCCACTGTGGGGGAGTAAGTGATCAGCTGTGTAGTGCTTAGCTGCCAGCTGGGGTTAAATCACAGTATTTTTGTACAAAGCAAACATCACTGCTTTGACTGGGAAAGCATCACTATAGTTACTATAATTACACCAACTTCATCTTTATTAAGAAAGAAATTTTTTCCAGCGAGGACAACTAATTACTGAAACAGCCTCCCCAGGGACGTGATGGAGTCCCCATCACTGGAGGTTTACAATATGTGACTGCAAAGGGTTCTAAATAATCTCATCCAGGCTCCCTTTCCAACCTAATGACCTTCAGATGTCCTTCCAACTTGATTCTACTGTGATTCTAACTATGGCATAACAGTATCAAGCATTTTCTGTTGTGACTCCCAGCTGTGATTTTAACAGAATCTGCTTGAAGAAACATAGTCATTTTGAAAACATATCTTTGGTAAAACTATGATATGAGAAGAAACTCAATGCAGTTTCAGAAACTTGTTAGCTGTTACACTCTGAAATGCTATAAGGCATTGGTTTGGTGACTGTTATTATATAGATAAGAAAATAGAAAAAATGCAACTCACTGATATTTTTGCTCTTCCTTAGCTGATGCTCTAATGGTGGTTTTAACATTCTATTGACATCAACGTAATTCTGAAATTTTTTCCGTTTTATTTCTTCAAACCATTCTCCAGTCACTCCCTGCAGTCCTTTTTCAGACTTCTTTCTCTTCAGAAGTTTGCTGGAAAGGGAAAAAATAGTTTAAGTAATTTTAAATATTACAGGCACATCATTAGGAACTCTACCTGTTGTTCTTTTAAACATTTACAGTATATTTCTATATACAATGACTTTTTAAAAAATACAGTGGGACATGATACGTTCACAGCAATCACATAAAAGTTTTTGTGACAGCACAGTTCTCCATCTTAACAAATAAGACTATGTGACCAGGTTATGGGGATGAACTCATATGCTTGAATTATTCTGTGCCTTGAAGAAGTGCATCCTTTTTCCTTGCAAAAATAAGGTAATAATTTGTAAGCATTGTAAAACTAATTTAAAGTAATGTTAAGTTCAGCCAATAATCAAATTAGAACAAATAACACCCTAACAAAGCAATTTTTGAAATGTTTATTCACTCATTTAAGTAGAAGCAATAACAAGATTATTTTTATTTTCAAGAGAAAGATCACTGACGCGCTGACAGTGAGGTGTTCACTACACATTTTCTGTGCAAACGAGAACAATAAATTGTGAATTCAGCTAGTAGATATTCATGCAACATGTTGAACAAGTTTATCACATTTTCCTCTTTCCTTGCTGCATAGTGATTCTGTCTGTGTTTAATATGTATGGGGCAACTAACAATGAGTATTAATGTTCTGCCACACTGAGGTGAAGCCTGCACAGGCTACTCACCTGTGGCTGCAGCTAAAGAAGTTATTTAGTAGTAAGTTTGGGTTTGAGACCAAGAGGTCAGGGGAATGAATTGTTTAGCTGGATATAAAAGAATAAGGTACAGTTGCAAAGGTGTGGGAATAGTGCAGTGGACATGTAAAGTTACTTGTTTTCAAATTGCATTAGACAATTGCCTAAAGTATAGATGCAAATGCGGCAAATCCACACCCCAACTGATTCTGACAGCAACAAAACAAGATTTTGTGCACAGCCTGGAGATGTAATACCAGTGCTTGGGCAAGGCTTTCATGTACATCTTCCTCCTTAATCAGTGGTAAAACCCATATCCAGGAATACAGATGTTCTTGGAGAATATAAGTTATTTCAGTTATCAATGTAACTAAAAAGTTCTATTATCTAAGAGACCGCTACCTCACAAAATATACTTCAAATTAAATAGCTAGTCTGGAAATGGGTATATTTTGCTCTGGAATTTACACAGAGTACATTGTCCATACTAGCACCTACTGTTCATCTGGTGGCATCTGATTAGGAGGAAGGCTGGAGGGAGATGTTTTGAGAAAATGAGTATTTCCCTTGAAGAAGATTACACGGCTACATGTATTAGCCATTCCAAATAAACTTATTAGAAAGGCAAAAATGTTAATTATCGCAGATATTACCGCACCATTGGAGTGACTAAACACTGTGAATGCATTCTGCAGCTTGGAATGCAGCCTAGCAGTGATGTGGAACAGGAGGGGATGAACAATGCGCTCTCAGGAGCCAACTTCATGACCTCACTCCCCTGGCCCTACCAGTGAGGAGTGAGAGCACTCAAGAGCCAAGCAGGAGGCACTCGGGGAGGGGCTGCAGCCACAGCGCCCGCCCGGAGAGCAAGGCCACGGCAGGGCTGCTGGAGTCCCCAGATGGAGGTAGGCCACGTGTTACAATCCATCCCGACATCTCCCAGAACCCAGTAGGGACAGCCTTTGAGGAGACACACGGGACCTGCGCTCCCGGGGCAGCCGGCGGGGCCCCGGCGCCTCCCCGCGGCCGCATCCAGGGGCACACGGTGCATCCCGCAGGATGGAGATACAACCACCTCTCTTCTCCACGTTCAGGCATCCCAGGGACTAGGGAAAACATAAACCCCCACACTTACTCTAACATCGACCCTATGAGGCATTGCACGAACGTGCCTTGCATTGGAAATGTATGGAAAGTCTTGCACGAACACTGACTTTAATGTTTAAATGTTTAAAGTCTTTACGAGTACGTGCTTGGCATTATCTGTACTCATTATCTGTGAATGTACAGCTTTGGAATTGTGCTGTCGTCCCCAACTCGTAAAATAAATCCTTTAAACTGCTTGTGCATATTTATATTTATGCATAACGTAGGCCCATATATTGAGCATACATAGTTATTTGAGCAAGGAATAATATTAATATGATACACAATATGTAACTGCAATATTGCATGACTATTAAGTATTTCTCCTTCATGATGACTCCCAGCCAAACCACATCATTTCCCTACATACCTGCTCTGTCAGGTTTATGTGCCCCCTCATGATACTAATGAACCGCAGTTGTGAGCCAGAAGGAAAGCCCATCTCAAGGAACAATTAACAGCAGGAGATGGTATCTGCAGTCAGGATTGCAATGAACTTGCCTCTGAGGCAGCGCTATTGTTACTCGGATTACCAATTATATATTGAGACACTGCTCTGTAGGAGTGTCAAAACACCTACTGCCCTCTAAACCAAATGTAGTAATCCTGCTTGCCTGTCTGCTCCATCCAGCCTTCCTCCTCATTTGTCTACAGCCTCGTTTGGACACTTGAAGCCATTTCCTCTTGAGAGGAGACAGCATCACTGTGACTGGGAAAAGTCCCTGTAAACTGTTGTAGGATTAAAGGCAAGTCCATTCCCAGCATAATTTACAGGAGACTGCTCCACAAACCAGAGCAGGCAGCAATCCTAAATGACCTCACAGGCTACACCTCATTACCTTTTCTCATCTATTATCCTACACAGCATCTAAACTAATGAATCACTCAGAAGCAATTTCTTTACACTGTTTTTAAAAACATCTCTTCCTTATTGGTACAAGGATGTCCTAGAATTTCTAACAGACATCTCCAGGGAAAAGTTAACCTAAATGTTTCTGTGTACTAGACTTTCATGTGGGTTACCATAAATATTGTCAATAGACATGTAGCCTCCTCTGCCACTTCCTGTTAGGATCATAAGGAGCTTAATTGCTACTGTAAGAGGAAAGGTATTTTCTTTACCATCTTCATCCTGAATACAAAGCAGAAGACATAGATATGCAAGGTAGTAGAAACTGGGTTGCCAAATAGGACATCTGGGGACACCTCTGCTGCTTGCAGGGGACAGAGGACTCAATCCCACTTTTGCCAAAGCAGAAATTATGCTTCCTATTGATTTCAGCAGAGCAGGATTTGGCCCTAAAGGACTCTTGCCACACATGTCACACAAGAGAACAGATACACAGCAACTGCAGAGCACAAGGAATTACACCAGGTGAAAAACAAGCAGATCCAATTTGCTCATTGGATCAAAGCTCTCAGTGTCTGAAAAGACAAGCCTGAAAGCATTGCAGATAAAACCAAAGTTGAAAGCATTATATAAAACATACAGCAGGGCAGATAACCTGCAAAAAAAGTTACTCAAACCAAACTTTTCTTTTTATTCTTTTTATATTTCTTACTTTGTCAGCAAGGAAAGGCTATAGATGTTAAAATATAGTACCTGAATAATCTGTTATTTCCTAATGTTTTGACATCAACTTATCCCCTTCCCACTGCTTTATACCTTTATGCTGCACTGGGGAACTGTGCAACTCCATCACTTCTATGACCTATTTTTCTAGAAAAGTCAGGCTGTTGTCACAGCCATGGGTAGCTCTAAAACACTTATGCAAGAATGTTTTCTTACTTATAGTTCCTTTTGATTTTCTGAAAAGAATTTAAATACATACTTTCAAGGTGTCATATTTGGGAAAAAGGGGGAAAAGAAGTATTACTGGCAATGGCAAAGACTACCACAGCTGAAGTAATTAAAAAAAAAAAAAAAGATCTGTTATATCCTAGAAACATATAATAGCAATAAGAACAACAATCTGGTTACCAAGATGCCAGAAAAGCTCCTGTGGCAGGTTAATCCTACCAGGAAGAAAAATAACAATATGGAGTCAACATACTCTTTCCTACCACCTCTGACACACAATAGGTCTGTTTTCTAAGGTAGTCTTTATTCTTAGTAGCTGGTGTATTTTGACTCACATTAAAGCATCTTTTGTTTATTTTTCTGTGATACTTCTGTCTGTTTGGCTAATGAAAATGAACAAAGTCAGCCTCCTTATTACATGTAAAACATTATGCAGAAGTAGGTGAATCAGAGAGGAAAAATGACTCCCATGTTTTGGTTGCACATAGTACAAGACAATGTAAAAAGATCTAACTGAAAACGCACTTATTTTATGCTTTGATATTTGTAAAATGAAGCATTTCTGCAGTAATTATCTGAACAATCAAGATCTTCTCTATTTTGATGAACAAAACCTGTTGGAAGAATGCTCATATCTAGCCTACTGGGTCATTGCCAATCAAGCACTCAAATTTAATTTTTTCTTCTCCTGAAATAGTAGTTTACTATTTAAGTCTTCATCCTTCTATTGTTTTTGTTACTGTGTATTTATTTTACAATGCCCATGAACCCACTAAGTTGCCATCAGCTGTATTTCTCTGAGTATGTGAGCAATAAAACTAAAGCTGTGTATGGGCAAAGAAGATGGGCCACAACAATGAAGAACAAAGAGTGTATTGGCTCATTGTTTGTTACTGACCATGACCCAAACACCAATTAATGTAATGGAAGGGCACTTTCACTATCCTGAAAAGGCATCAAGTCAGAGTGTGGGAGGGAGAGTCACCTAGTGGTGGTACCTCTGGATGGAAAGAAGTAACTGGAAGTGCCAAGAAAGATTAACCTGAAGGACAGGACAAACACTTCACAGCCCAGCACTGAACTGTATGTTTTCAATCCCATTTTGATTATTGCATCAAGTTGCCAGCTAACAACTATCCCAAAATACTTAGATTCTGAAAATGTGCAAAACCAGAGATGGAAGTTGGAAAAAAGTGAGAAGTGAATTAATCTTCTCTAGTTTTTCCTCCTAGGCTGCACATTTAGTAGGCAGAAGTACTTAAAACACAAAAATACACTTCTGCCCATGATACCCATTCAAGTAGCTACATAAAACAGATGGCTGGAAACTGTAAATATAATTTTGCCTTCAGAACACCTTTCTGACATTAGATATTAGACTCACACATTAAGTCCCACTGTGTGTGTCAGGGATACACTCAGGGAACAAATTAGTTTAAACCAGAACAGCTTTTCTGCCCTTATTGAAGTTCCATCTTATCTGCTCGTGGGGAAAACCCTTCCATTTCCACCTCTCTTCTTTTTAATTAAAAGTAGGAAAAAACTAGACATCTGACATTATTACACTACCTCTATTCAGCAAATTATTTTTTTAAATTAAAGCTGATCAGCTGCTTTGCGATAGCCTAATCCAGTGGCAATGTGCACATTCATTACACACAATCCACACAGAAGCGAGACTATCAGCATACCTGAAACATTCTCATCAGTCTCCCACTGTGTGTTGAATGCTTCTTTCTACTCTGTAAGTCACAATGTCTTTTGTGGCTACAAGTCTTTAACTTAAGTGCTCTCTGTACAGTGGCCAAAAGTTACCTCATTTTTTCCCCCCCCAAAGCATTAACTTCTCATATTAAACTATATGAAATAAATACACCACATGTGACTTACACTAGCTGCTGTTTTCCTTCACCAAGTCTAACACTCCTTTTCCCTTGAAGCTTTTGTCTGCTTCCCTGAGCAAAAGCACAGAATGACGCTTTCCTTTGAAACAGAGAAGTAGGAAATGTTGTAAGGGTAAGGACAAATTTAATTCTCGTGCTGACCCACATAACTCCTCTGCTCTGGCAGCTCAAGAGTCAGAAGTTCTCAGTTACAGCTCTGAAATCAGAAGCTCAATGACTGTCTTCATGAAGTTAAGTTTTCAAAGCACAAAGCATTGAAAACTGGTATCACGAGTGCGAAGGTGATTAATCACCCATCTCAAGCTGTAACAATGCCTCAAAATGTTACTTGTAACATGAAACTATTTCTTTAGCAGCTACTTTGTATTTACAATGAAAACATTATTTGGGCCCTGCTGGAACAAATAGAAAAGGCTCTAAGTACGTATCCTTTAGAGTTATACATACTTAGACTATGAAAGCTTTTAGTCCTTTGGGCTGCTGGACAATAAAAATGAAAGAGGTAGAATACTCAGTATATTCTGTGATTCTGTGAATACTGCTAATAATGCCACAACTGTTGGTGACTCCCCAGCTCTGCCATTCCCTCTACAGTGTGTGCAAAACGAGGGAAAACTCCACTATGAGAATGTTTCACAGACGAGTACAGAAAGGTATAGGCTGCAAATGACAGTGAAAGAAAAGAATGTTACTTTATTATACTGTCAATACTTGCAAGCTACCTACCAATATTATAGGGTAATAACAAAACAAATCCATGATGCAACGGAAAGAAGGGCTACCTGTCATTTTAAAGTGTGTCACATAGCTTCTGAATGGTAGTAATTAATATCTCTAATGACATTACTTCTTTAAGAGGTGTTTCCATTAGCATTAATATATGTTAATAGGGGTAATGGATATAATTCTTCATGTAAAAATTCTGGTTTGTTTGCAGGGATAGATTCAGTTTCAATCCAAAACCACTGCATGACAGAAGCAAGTTTTGAGCTCTTGAATTTCTGTCCCAGAAATCTTACACAGAAATGCAGATGTATACCATGTGTGCCACATGATGGGTTGAAAGGCTGAGGATCAGGTGTCTCAGTAAAGCTGAAGCTAATGATTAACAGCAGATGTATTTACTCTTCCAGGGTAGAGCTGCTAGCTGATTGTGAGATCTTTTACAAATAATGTTAGTGTGCAAAGAGGCATTATAAATATTGTTGGCATGCAAGAATTTACAGCTCAGCCATGTATTATAAATTTAACTGCCTTACAAAGACATAAAATGCAGATGCTATTTCTCATGTTATTGTAGATTTCCTTTAAACAAAACCTTCCCTAGGGAACAATATAAGAAGAAAAACAAGAAATAAAGCACAGGCAAGGTAAGAACTCTGAATCAGGGGAATTGGTTTCAGATTAAGATCAAGGTCTCACCTCTACAAGCAAGTTTGTGTATGACAGCCCTTGGGTCTGGATGAAGCTCTAAAAGTGAGAGGCTCCAAACAGGATTAGACATTAGTTTGTACAGAGTTAAGCTTGAAGCCAAGGGCTCTCAAAACACACCTTTGCAATCTCAGATAATTGAGCAGAGTCTCACACTGAGCCGAGTTTACAATTCTGGACAACAGAAGTAAGACAGGTCAGGGTGTACCTGCACACAGTTTATGTGTTACTGTAATACTACAAAAGCCTCATTTACATTGCTTTAAATTAAGGAAAGAGGTCACAAGAATTAATGTAAGCTTTAAATGTTGACACAGTGGATGTTTTTCATCTGGAAATGTAATCCTTATATAATACATGGCTCCTCTGCTATAGTACCTGAGAATCTCACAATTTATCACAACTCTTCCCCTGAAAATAGAAACATTGTAACAGAATCATACTTCAGAATACAATATTTACATGCATATAATTTTATATATACATAGAAATATTTATTTAACAATATACAAGTCTAAAATGCAGGAAGAAACAGACTGCAGAGCACCCCAGCCACACTGCTGCAGCTTTCTGCACTCAGATCCCTGCACCTAAAAACCCAAAGACATGGCAAACAGAAGTACTGCAGCTCCTTGATTATGCCAATCACAAGGTAAACTATATCTACTTTATGTGCAATAAAGTGTAAAAAGACTGCACTTTTCCTCAATTACTCTTAGCTTCTGTTTTGTGGTTTTGATGTGTTTGGTCACAGTTAATATGGTACCAGTACATGGACCTATTTATTTCTGAGGTAAAACTAAGAAAAAGAATTTAGTTGCTGGTAGGAGTTTAAAATGCAGGCATTAAAATAGTTTATTACATTTAACAGTGTTAATACAATAATTTAACAGCAAAAAAAGGATTAGAAATACATTTCATATGAGCATTTAGATACACAGATTCCCAGGAAGAAGTCCCATTTTTTCCATACCTGCTTTAATGAATTTTTGCATGAAATGTGTAAGAAGTGAAATTTTTCAGACCGTAAGCTCTGAGGAATTAAGCAATTTTTCAATTTAAAACAAGTGCAGAAAAGACCAAACTAAGGCCAGTCCTTAGTTTATATAGTCCTGTGTTAAATTTGTGAAGCAGAGAAGAAAAGGTCTCTGTGCCCAAAGCTCAAAACTCCTTTGGGCGAAAGTCCACTTGACTTGAAAACTGGATACAGAGAGCAGAAAGATTTTAAAGGATGATTAAACCACTGAAAAAACCACTTTAAAGAAGAAAAGGAGGCAAACACATGCAACACTTTTTAAATGCCATCAAAACAGTGTCTGATAGAAACCAAGCTGAAGTCTTGACATACAGCCCAAGTAGCTTTGCTCTCAGCCATTAGCCAGGCCTCACTGAGAGCCACATCCACAGGAGGTGCAGGTGCTGCATGACAGAGGGACACGAGAGCTGGATGTACCTCAAGGACCAAATCCAGCAAAACTCCAGCACCTTGGGCTTCACCACAGAAAGCATGTGCTGCAGTCTTTGACAGGGCTACACGACACACGTACCCTGAGCACATCACTGGAGCACAGATGTGCCAGTACAGGTGGGGAGTTATCCAGCCACTCTGAACACAAATCAAACACGTTTCTGTGCCACACTTTTCTGACTTACTGGCATAACCAATATACGTGCAAGGACTTGAAGATGTTGGGACACAGACAGTATATAGAAGCTGTCAGCAAGAGAAACTGATACTGATTCCTTTCCTCGCAGCAGTGACAAGCAGTGCATGTTACACTTCAGTGGCATTACCTTCCAGAGGCCCAGGACTCTGCCACACGTGTCACTGGTGTTACAAACAACTTTGAATAGACATACATAAGAAAACTGAGCTAAAGCAAATGTGACCATACTTTGCTGATGTTTTCAGCACTTCAGACAGTTCTCTTCCCCAGGCACCTCTGTGACTCTCTGCTTGCTTAGTATGGAAAGCTGTCATCTTCCACCTAATGGCCATTTCCAATACCCACTAATGTCAATTATTAAGTTAACTTCCACACTTGAATTGTGGAGGAGACAGATGGTGTTGAGAACACAGAGACATTACTATTGGGTAGGTCAAACATGGGAAGTGCACAGACTTCTACAAGGTGCATGAGTCGTTAACTGGGTCACAGCTCCATGGAAAAACCAAACAAAATTGAACTGTTTTGCATTAGTTATTCCAGAATAACTCCCTGTATTGACTGTCTACTCAGTAGTTAATGCTTGCTTGTACTGCTCTGTCTGACCTACTTAATTTTGAAGCCTGTTCAACTTACGCAATAGACAAATTTGACAATTAATTCGACCTTCATGATTAAGGTTGGACTTAGAAAGTGTCTACCCATGGGCTTAAAAGTAAGCCTTGGCTTAAATCTCATCAGTTTCAATGGTATCTTATTTTTGGCAGCCCTAGTGACATCAGAAAGTGGGCTAGATGATACTAACAGCAATAATCTTCATGATTTTCATTTTTACACTGTTTTGTCACTTGAAAATGCAAACATTAGCCTTAATAGCCTGAAAACCCTGGCACAAGGCATCTGTTTGAATGAGCATGGGTCAAAGTGTCCTATGTCCTTCCTGCTCTTGTGGGTTTGGCTGCCAGGTCCCTGGAGCAACTAGGGAAAAACAGAGCTGGTGGCCTTGGGAAAAGCGTCACAAAAAGTGCCACAGCTCTCAGCAAGGGTGAGGCCTTCTGCCTCTGGGAGCTGCTTTTAAATGGAGGCTGTCCCATGAGGCCTTGCCTCAGTTCCATCCCCAGATGCATCCCCAGCTCTGCCTGTGCATGGCCACTGCCTTGAGCCCTGAGCTGACATCCCAACCTGGCCTCAGCCGGACACCCCATCCCCGGCCTGACCAGCCATCACAGGGCCATGGCTGACCCCGGGCACTGTCACCAAACCTCACCCTGATGTGACTTCACAGCCTGGCCATGTCCCTGTGCCATCACCACTGGGCTGGGACAGACCTGGGTGTCCTCCCCAGGCCTGCCCCTGACCCTGCCATGGCCCTGCCATGCCACCACAGTGACCGGCTGGGGCTGCCTGTCTGGCAAGTTCCTGTCCTGCCAGCCTTGTGGGGAGCCACCGTGGGGAGCCATCATGGCCCCAGTAACCTGAAGAAAGAAGAAATACACTCAGTGCACTACAGACAGGCTCTTTGAAATGTCACACAACTCAGAAGGTGCTCCTGGGTGTCCTTCCACCACCACCACACACACCATGGAAGCCCCTGCTCTCAAACGCAAAGAAGTGCAAAGCTTTGGAGAAAAGGATCAACACTGAAATTAGTTCACTATGACAGGACAAGATCAACGAGCTAGCACAATGCTGGTCTGATCCTGCTCTGCAGATGTAAAACTGGAGTTACACCACAAATTTTGGTCTAGCTAGCCCAGATGGACAGGGCTAAAAACTGCCAGAGAAAAAGGCACATGCTGTGCCCACCTGCCCCTGGCCATTTCTATCTGCTCTTCCTTACTCTATGTGAAGCCCCAGTTCCTCCAGACCTCACCACAATATAGGACTATTAAAAAAAACACAATGAGGAAAAAACTTGATACACAACTTAACTAACTGCATTTGGTTACAGTATCCCCACTCCAACAAGGGAAGTCCCAAAATGGGATTATTTATGACAGTAATTGTTTACCAAACCGAGTAAAGGTTTTTAAATCAGTCTTCCCTGCCGTTTTTGCTTCTATTTGCACTTCCTTAGCATATTAGCACTTCAGGGCTTCAAGGACCTGTTTTCCTAAGTGTTGACAAACCACTAAACATGCCAGAGGCACAGTATCAGTGGTAAGTAATAATAGTATCTCCTCCACAAACAAGACACAGTAGAACACTTGCACCCTGAAACATTCCCGGGTGGAGTATCTCTTATGAAAGAATTTCTTTATTAATGCTTTGTTCAGGGAGGGAGCTCCAGTGGAACAACAATATTCCCAAGTAGTGCTGCTGTCCTGGTATCCTGCCTGCTCTCCTCCCTTGCAGCTCATGTATTTTGGAGTTGATTCTAAAAATTCTTTGTAATTAGGAGGAGTTTGGTCCCAAAGTTACATCTCTAACACTCAATAACTTTCTCTTTCTCCAAGAGGGTAAAGAGGACTACTTTTGTGAATATGACAAAATAAAGGCTGCAATGGCAGACCCCTCAAACTGTAAGCAAGACAATATAATTGAACCACCAAGTATAAGCATGCTTACATACATACAAAGCTGAGTATGTCTGCACTTCTGCAACAAATGTCTTCCCAAGGTTATGAGGATGGAAAAAAGTGAAAAAAATACATTTCCCATGCAGTGTTTTATTCCCACCTTCTATTGTCATACCTGTAAGAGCAAATGTCAACCAAAAGAATACAGTAAGAAATTACTTGCAACAAATGAACTCAGCAAATGATCTGCTGTGAGGCAGGAAGAACAGTTGTGTTCCTGTAACAAACAACTACATCCAAATTATTTATTGCAGAGACTTGTTTAGAACAGTCTAAGGAGGGGATTCATCTTTCCCACAAGAATCATATGTCGTTAATGGGTCATCAAGAGTGAAGAAGCAGTGAGTGGTGCTGACTGTACCTCTCAATCAATTTCATATGCTTTTCATCTTTAAATTTGAGAATAAATTAAAAAAACCTTCAGTTTTGCTGCCATCTATTCTCATTGTCATTTGTAAAATAAATCTACTAAACAAAAATGAAAATGTGAAAACATAAAACAAGTGGAAAAGAGCAAAATAAATTAATACAAATGGAATAAGTGCTCTTCTCTACCAAAAGCTCTGTTACCCTTTCCTCTTTTTTTTCAGTTCCTATTCATAGACAGTGACTGGTGCCCAAGATATTCTCTAGGCTGGTCATTAATTTTTTGCCATTCTTCCTATTGAAAAAGAGAAAAAAATCCTTACACAATACAGGCATAGTTACTTTTCGAAACATGATCTAGAAGGTAAACTGCTATTCAGGGAGGTAGGTTCATTTCCCCATTCAGTGGCTCAGTCTCTCAGTTATTTTCAATGTCTCATTTGAAAGTGAAGAGTGTTTTCCTCTTTCTCAAGGATTAATACACAAAACCAGCATAAGGCTATTGTATATAGTCATAATAGGAGCATTATATAAAACAGACAAATCCCCTAAATAAAAGTTATTAAAGAATACAGAGTTCTTATGTCCTTTTAAATTAATTTTCTATTTATCAATGCCCCTTCTGCTGTATCTCCCAACTGTCCATTTTTTTACAACCTGCAAATGTACCAGCTGTTCCCACTGTTCCCATGCCACATCCTTATACCTTCTGCCTCTTTTAAGTAGCTGGCTCCATGTCTCCTGGATCCTCTCATCTCAGCTGCTTTCTCTGGGCCCTGGAGCTGTTCAGTCAGTGGAGGTGCATCTTAAGACCCAGTGCCCAGACATTATGAGGCTTCAGAGCCCCAGAAGTGACTGGAAAGACGGCTGCTTGGGCACTGTCTGTCTCTGCACACTCTGCAGAGGGAGGAGCTGTCTTGGAGATGAAAGGCAGTAACTCCACCTCTACATCCCATAGCTTCATTCCCCTGTGCTGCTGAGCCTTCCAATAGGGACTGCCAGTTCCTCTGCTACCTGCCAGGCTCTGAAGTGCTGTCCTGAAGAGATGGGAAGGAGCCAGCCTCCCTCCACCCCACTCACTGGCTTCTCGGAAAAAGGACAGAAAAGTTGTTTTGTTTAGCCTTTGAGACCTGGGGCTCTCCATGCAAATATTATCTGTCAATTCTTTTTTTCATTTCTGTCCCCAGCAGCTGCAGAACAAAGCTTAAGAGGATGAGTTGGTTGCACTCTGAAGTCTTGAAACCATAAGTCAAATAACATCTGGAATATTTTTATGTTGTGATTCTCAGGCCTATTTCATTACATATGGAAAGCTAACCTGTGGTATTAATAACTGTTCCTACAGCAGGCATTCACTATGTTCTTATGGAAACTGAATTGTTAAGGAGCCATCTGAACATGATAACTGCACTCTGATCCTGCTGTATTCCTCATTGTCTTCTCCTGGGCATCTAACTGTGCTTGAAATATTTGTGAAAAGGAATCTCCTTCCACAAGCATCTGCAAAATCATCAGTTACACAAAGCGTTACTAAAATAGCAGTTCATGACTTGAGCTGGACTTCTGCCTTAACATTGATCAATTACTATTATGGAACAATGCATGTATATTGATATACAGACCCTAAACTCCATCTGTCTCCCATGCTAACGCTTATGACAAATGAGTGTTTCACCAAATTGGTACTATGAATGAGATGAATTGGATGAACAAAGAATACTGAAGCCAAGTGTTACCCAAGTCCAAAACTAATATAAATTTTTTTTAAAATTATTAAATACGTGATTAATAAGATTAGAAATTATATTCAGTGTATATAGCAGAGAACAGCCATGTGAGTTATACCAAAGTTGACTTTTGCTGCTTCTCTGAACTTTTTTCAAGAAAGGAGTCAGGTACGGCTGGTTTTCTGTGGCTGTTCAAAGGTACTGCTGGCAGGAGCCACGAGAGGGCAGTGGAAAGCGAAAACAAGCCAAAAAGTGTCCTGACAATCCTGGGAACCTGCAGCCCAGGGCACATCAGGAGCTCGGCTCCCTGCCAGCGACAAGAACAAATAAAGGTTCAACAGGACACACAGTTCGTTTCTGTATAAAAGTGAAAGCAATACTGACAGATCTTCCAAGCCAGGCTGAGAGGTCTGAGGCCTGCCAAGGGAGCCAAGAGAGGACCAACAGTACCCAGAGAATGTGCTGGGGCATCAGGAGGAACAGCACTAAGTGGGGTTGAGAATTACACAAATACACACAGCTGACCACCTAACTCACAGGTTCCCAGTCCACACAAAGGCTACAGTGAGAAAGGGAGATGAGATGGGTTGTATAAAGCAAGCCATGTAGCCTTTTCCCAGAAAATATCCCTGATATGTGTTTGAGTTCACAAAGCCATGGGCTATCTGGGTGAAGAGAGATACAGTGGTTCTACTCAGGTTCCAGTGTAGGTAAGCAATAAGAAGAGAAAAAATACATATGTTTGTCTGGAAACAATTACAAGCTTAATACATTTGAAGAGGAATTTGAGAAGGCCAGTATAGCACTGCAATACAGTCATATTTATGTGAAAATCAACTCCCCTGAACTATGGTTGCCATGTGTTGGACACAATAACCCTCAGAGAATGCCAGGATTCATCTTCTGTTCTTATTTCATCTTGGAAAATTAACTGGTGTTAACATTTCTCTATATAACCAATGCAGCTTGCAAAACCAGAAAAGTTTGTTCCTGCTTTTTTGATTCCAGAATTATATCTGGGAATGGATTTCAATTTTTCATTGATCTCTTAAGAGACTGGCAGACAGCTGTGTGCTTGCTCATATGACATTGAACAGCACAGACAAGATCAGTGCAGTCACTAGAACCTGATTTGTGGTCTGCCAGGAAATGCTTCATTCCCTCTGTCAATCCAGTCTAGGTCAGTCTGCACAGGGGCCTATATTGTAAATACAGATGGTCACTGAACAAACTTGACTAGTAAGCCCACTGTTTGTTACTGACTTGCTCCCTGGCTCTGCCCAGCTCCAACTAGCTCTTTCTAAAACCATGCTCAAGAGCAGTTAGAAGGGCAACTCACTTTAGGAAATTTGTGCAAAGAAAAGCAGTATTGATGGCATTCTTCTTCCATTGCATAGCATTCCCTACATGCCTCATTTGATTGACAGCATAAATCAAACAGCTTCAAATCAAACTTTGAAAATATCCCAGGAGAGGGCTGCCACAGTGCTCAGACATCATTTTAAAGCTTTTAAACAGAAAAAGATCTACAAAATTAATTATAAAAATATTAGTAATAATTATGACAAGGAGGCAGGCATATGGGAAAAAGAGGAACAAATGTAATTTTGTTTATGGCCTCTGAAGCTCACTGTGGTCATATAAGAACTGCAGGATTTGGCCCTCCAGGGTGATCACTGTTATTACTTTGATTATAGTAGCACCACCACACAGACTGGAACCTGTTTGCTCCTGATTGGAGTCCCCTGGCCTGAAGAGCTTACAGTCTAAATAAGACCAGGTAGACAAGTGGAGTGAGAACGAAAGTACTTTTATTAGGCCCAAGAGAGATTAAGAAACTTGCCCAAGGACACATACAAAGCCTTTGACAGATCCAGGGTTTAACCTAGATTTTCAGCATGGCGCCTTGGTCATAAACACTTCACCTCTCTTCTGCTTGACGTGTGAATGCCTCTTCAGCTGAGATTTAAATACACTTCCATCTCAGTAAAGCATCACCAGAAACATCCTTTTATACCATGTTTATGGCAGATGAAAGCCTTGAGTTCAAGAGCAGGCCATTGCTTTGCAAGATTCTCTACAGCATTAGAAACCTCAACGCATTTGCTCCAGCTTTAGTCTCTCCCAGAGTTTTAAACTTACAAGCTACCCAGCTATGTAATTCCCCATATCCAGCAAAATATTCCCCCTTTTGTTTTTGGAGGGGGGTCATAATGGGACACATAGAACAGAAATTAATCAAAAAAAGAAAAGTAGCATCAAATTATGGGAGAAAGAAATTGCCAAATTTAACTTAGTCTGGGTTTGCGTGCTGCAGAAAACTAAGACAAGTTTTAAACGTAAGTCAGTGTTGACACACAATGTTTAACCATGCCCATCATAAAAGCCACTTAAATAAAAAATACACAGTACAAAAATCCTCTTGATGAAAATGTTACTTATTAACATCCCTTCCACACCTTACGAAAGCATTACTTGTGAAAAGTGCCCACTTGCGAATCTGAGAGGACACTGCCTTTCACTTCACAGATACCAAGTCTCACTTGGGGGAAGAAATTATAACCTTTAATAATAAACGTCTCATTTCCCAACACGATTTCTGTCAATTCCTCGACCTTTGCTTTCACTATCAACACAAATAGCTTTCATGATTGCTCTCAGGGGAGATACGAGCTAGAAGCAAGGTCGAGGTTATCCTGTATCTTCATACGCGAATTCAATGAAGTCACTTGCATGACTTGTGAACAGCCTTTCAGTCAGGTGAGTGCCTGGCTTGGTTTCCAAAAGCTCCCACAATGGGCTGCGGATCTGCCCGAGAGCCGCCACGTTTCCCTGCAAGGTCCGGCACAACCTCCCCGACGCCGTGGTCTCCCAGTACCGGTGTTTTCGCCCACACCCCCTGCCAGCGGCATAGTGAACAGAAGCGGCATCCTCCTCCTCTCGGGGGAAGGAGAGGTGCCACGGGAAGCCGCAGCCGTGACTCAGAGCCGTCTCTGTCACAACACGCATTTCCCAAACGCCCCGATGCTCCAGGAGCCCGGACGGGCGGCTCGGGCGGGCTCGCAGCCGCCGGCGCTGGGAAGGCACGGGCGCTGCCCGGTGTCCCGGCAGGACGGCCGCCTTCCTCCGAGATTCCAGCGCTCCCTGCCTCGCTGCCCCGCTGCCCCCGCGGCGCCCGGGGAGGCGCAGACCCTTCCCGGCGGCGTGGCCCCGTCGGCCCCTGTCCCGCTCTCCCCGGGGGGGCGAAGTGGCCGCGGGGCCGCCGCGAATCCCGTTCCGCGCCTCCACCTGCGCGGGCGCGACGGGCACGGACGGGGTGGGCGCGAAACTCGATACCTGACTCTGTTCTTGTCTGCCCGCCGGAGCTCCGCGTCCCTCTGCAGCACCTGGAAAATCGCCCTGGCTTCCTCCTCGTTCAGAAAACTGAGATCTGGCCCTTGGGGCGCTGCAGTCATGGCTTTGCTTATGGGCGCGCGGGCGGGCTGAGGCGGGCGGGCAGCGGTGACCCCCGCGGAGCATGGGGCCACTCCAGCNCGGAGCCGGAGCTGCCGTCGGAGTGGGAGTTGGAGTTGCCCCGTGCATCTGTGCTACAGGACGCCCCGCGCTGAGTCCGGTGTAGCGCTGAGTGCTCGGCTCCCTGTTTGCCTTGGCGCTGCCAGCGGGACACACTCCCATCCGGGGTTCTGGTGCGGTTCCCGGCGGGCAGCCCCTCCACGCTTGTTCCCGGCTCCCCGCGGCACCGGAGCGCGGCCCCCGGGGCACCTCCGCGTCCCGCCGCTGCAGAAGCACATGCCCTTATTCTTGTGGAGTGGATACAAAGGGGAAACTTTTCCACAGAGGAAGAACAGTGCAGTGTTTCCTATTTACTCTCCTGTAAGAATTTCCCGAAGAAATAGGAGAGAACATAAGTTCTTGACCTAGGCGTTATTATCATGTCTGGGAAGTAATTTCATTCTGATTCCATTCTAAAGGCTCCAATGCAACTCAACTCTGTGCTGGTGGAAGCACCACAAACCACCCTGGCTCCCCAAAGTGTGTGTCTGTTTAGTACGCTGCACTAGTTGAATAGTTTGTAAACTGTCCTGTGAAACTTTTCAATCAAAGAAGGGCTTTATTCAGCACCAAACTGCAAACGGAGGAAGAAAATAGTGGTGAAAGAAAACACATTTTTTATGGCAAGGTGGGTCAGTGGAAACTGGCAGGGCAGTGTACATTGGGAGTGGGGCTGAGATGCACGCAGCCACCTTCCCACCCTGCAGCAGGCTGATGTGGGGCTGTGGAAGAATCCTTCCCCACTAGGAAACTGAGTGGTGCAAGTGGGAATAAAGACCTCAGAGCACAGTGGGAATAACAGGTTGCAGGAGACTCCTTGTTTGGGTGTATCTTCTGGCATCACTAGTCTGATTCAAAGGGGAACTTAGGTCATTCTTGGTGACCAAACAACAAAAATAAGGCTATGAGACAATTGATGCAAATACAACAAAAGCTATGAAGAATTATGATGTGGAGAGGAAGTGTCTTCCACGGAGAAAAGAGTAAATTTTTAATAGTGTATAGGTGATGCTTCTAGGTCAAATCCCAGCATGTTGTTTCTAAAGGTGCAAGAGCCACAGCTGTCCCTGGTCCATTAAGCTAACTTCTCTCTACGTTAATGTCCTGTCCTCCTCATTGTGTTGCAGTGAGCGTAACAGAGTGACAGTTTCACCAGCAGAAACTTGAGTGTATGGAGTTCCCTGGGGCTCTCCCAGGTGACTTAGACATCACTCTCCCTTTCTCACTGGCACATCAGGATATGGGAATCAGTTGCATCATGCTGGATCTGCTGCCATAGCTGAGGGGGAACGTGATAACCTTTTTCCTGTACATCCCTTGCAGTAAACATCATCACACTTGCTTTAAAAACAATGTTCCATCTTATTGATGAAGTTGTGTGTTTTTTTTTTAAATTTTTGTGCAACATCTAAGATGTCACTGCTTGATGAAGGGAACTGCACTGGATGACTTTTAAAAGTCTCTTCCAAACCAAACCAATCTACAATTCTATGATAAAAAATACATAGGTACAGACAGAACACATAGGAAGGATGTGTATTTTCCTAAGAGTTTGCAAAAAAAGTTATGTATTACAATTTTTAAAAATAAAGGCTGTAATTCACCCATAAATTCAGTGGTTATCTGTAATTGTATTTGTCCTGTGTGTAGGTCAAGGATGGAACTGTATTTCTAAGTTTCTGTCATCCTTTTCCTTCATTTCTAGCAATTTGATTAATTGGTGCTTTTTTCCCACCATCAAAATGTCTGGTATATTTTTAGTGCTGAGGAAAGCTGGGACAAGATGTTCATTTAATGTGTATTCAATGTACAGTCTTTCAGGTATTAAGAAAGAAATCACTTTTTCATTCTGTACAAAACAATGGAATTATTTACAAGACAAGTATGTACCATTGTGGCTTTAGAGAGATGCTGCTAGACATCATGGCGGTGATTATGTCAATAACTTCTATACAGAATATTTAGAGATTTGGACACAGCTGTCTTGTATAGTAAGACCTTTGTTTTCCATCTTGTTTGGTAAGAACCCCTTTATTTTACACATCATCTTTGATATGCCATGTCAGCATTACAAAATGTGTGTTTGACTATGACTAGAAAGACCTGCTATCTATGGAGTTTTCTACCAGAAATTTATTTTGTGAAAAAGGCGCTGCTTTTCCAAATGTCCCTTCATTACTCCACCTCATTTTAAAGTTTATGTCTTATATATGGATCATGATGGCAAGAAAACACTGTCTGTATTCCAGTATTTAGAGTCTCTAGTACCTTCTATGCTTTAACTTAGGTTGCATAAGTCTAAGCCAAGATGCATGATCAAAATTTTTTTCTTGTTTTTTAGCTAACAGATGTTCCAGGAAGATACAGAAGTGTTTTCTTGTAAATAAGTAGCATTTCTTCTGTTTAAGAACCTGAAACAGGGGACCAAAATAGCATCTGAGAGGCTGCAGACATGAGACATCATTAGTAATGCTAATTGCCAATGCCACTAAAGAGGATGCTGACAAACATACCTTAATTATAGGGCAAATTCTTCAAAAATGGCATTTCACAAATACTGCTCTACTAAAGGGTGGTGTTAACTCCACTTACTGTCAGGGGAAGAATTCAAAGTGTAGGGCTCCAGAAAGCCAGAGGGATTATTTCTAAAGGTTGATCTGTAGTTAGTGAATTGAGGGGAATGCGCAGGAGGGTTGCTTAAATCTTGTAGCAATTGGCCTAGAGGCTTGTGTCAGCCTTGAGGCTTGGAAGAACTGTAAGTTCTTGTCTGTTCCTGTTGAACTAATTACTGTGTAAATTGTCACACAGATTACTGAAGGCTAGTTTAATTAACTCCCTGCGTTAAGTAAGAATGGCTTCACATGACAAGGTAAAGAATAAATATGAAGAGTCTTTCATTTAAAATGTATTAAATCTCCTTATTGTGTTTTAAATAAATATTTCTAATATTAACCTAGGTCAAAAATAGTTGAATCACACTTCTCATAACAACAAAAGCAGTGCCTCTCCTCTGTTTAACAAGTCCATCATTTATATCTCAGTTTATTCCAACAGTCATTATTTATTTATAGGTGTTAACACCTGGAGATCCATCTGAGTTTCAGGGGATGTGGAAGCTTGCAGTGCATGGTTCCCACTGCCACAGGTCAACGTTTCCACTGAGCAGTGAGTGTCCTTCAGGATCTACCACTGCGCCCTCAACTACCACTTCAAAAGGACTTTGGACTTTCATTTAGGTGTTTTAGCTATGAAGTGGTGCACTTTGAAGATTGCCTGGACATCGACATCCAAATGCTGCTTGTGTTTTTATAGCTGTTTGCGTGCTATACAGCCTCTTATGAGGCAAGAAGAGAGCCAAGACCAGGCTGAGCAGGTTGTGGAGCATAGGCCATCGCTGTCCACCCTGTAAATGCCAGAGGTGGCAGATCTGCGCCCACAGGGACAGCCAGTCTTCAAGGTACACTCTGTTCACAAGTCACATTTTGCAGCCTGTATGACTGCAGACTGCTCCTTCTCACAATTTCCTTGAGCACTTCCTCTTTCTGAGTCTCTCATTCACCTCCTTCTCTTTTCCTCCCCATCCCTTGAGCTGCTTGGACTCCTCCCTTCTCCTACTTTTAGACTCTGTCCTACCAACATGGCCCATTTCCTCACCTTCGGAGTACTGCTTGCTGCTGCTGCCTGTCACTGTAATGTCCTCCTTCCCCATACATTGTCAATATGGACTCCTCAATTTTTGCCTGTACAGAATTGTTTCTGTTGAAATAGACAGGTTGATTCCTTAGAAAAAGGGCATCATAGCAAAATGTGACCTGTTTTTTGTCTACCAGAGGAGAGGTAAGAGTTATATCCCAAAAAACATATTAGCATTGCACAGCAGCAAGGAAAAGTGGCCATGAGAGAGATCTTTGGTGGTTGCAGTCTGACCCTTGCACTTGCACTTACTCTGCTGTGTATTTGGTGCTGCTTTGGACAATAACTCCATGACACCCCTTTGTTTTGCTTTTTCCTTATGACTGGCTGTCTGTCCTTCTTCCTCCCTTAGTTTTAGAATTCAGTTAATCACTAATTTCATTTTTATACTCATTGGGACTGCACTTTCTCTGGACTGGAAAGAAGAGAATATTGTGAGTAGGATTCCTCACAGGACAAGACAGGTTGGGATTTTAGGAGTTGTTGCAGAGGGCTGCAGCCCAAAGAAGTATATGAAGAAGATCGTTACCTGTACATCTCTGGAATATAAGAGCACTGGTTGGAATGGGAGGGGGTACATGCTTGGTTGAAATTTCTGCTTTATTAGAGGTCTGATGTCTTGACTGTCAGAGAAATAGGTTGGCTTGTACTACATGTAACATCTGCTCTTTTGGCAGAAATTAGGTAACCTTCTCTTCATCCTTAAGGAGTATGGTGGATGAGGGGAAGGCTGTGGATGTGGTCTATCTGGACTTCAGCAAGGCCTTTGACACTGTCTCCCATAATATACTCCTGGAAAAGCTGGTAGCCCATAGCTTGGACAAGTGTACCCTCTCCTGGATTAGGAGCTGGCTGGAGG